>CM053038.1:57091999-57229499 GCA_028564925.1 Lithobates sylvaticus
GATGTTTCTTGTGTGACACCTTGTTAATAAGACACCTTTTTATAGGCCATCAGTTGAGACTGAACCAGCTGATATGAATTTGCAGTGACAAGGGGCAGGTTTGCTTTCTAATTACTGATAGATTTCAGCTGGTGTCTTGGCTTTCCATGCGTTTTTGCACCTCCCTTTCTTCATGTGTTCAATACTTTTTTCATGCGTCATTCCATTTTTTTTTTTACACATAACTTAATTTCTGTATGTATTTGTTTTGGTGTCTTTGTATGTATGTATTGCATGGGTTGTTACCGACATGTGGTGAAAATGTCATTACAATAGCACCTTTAGAAACATATATACCTAGAAAATTGGTGACGTGTTCAATACTTATTTTACCCGCCGTATGTGTCTGTACATTCCGTACAGGCAAGCAGATACACGGACAGGAAGAATCAATGAACCACCACGGCGCTGTGGTAGTTCATTGAGAACTTCAAGCCGACAGCCACAAAAGGATGTCAGGGCTTGTAGTTCATTTACACACAGAGCTGATGATACGGCTGCTGATTTCAAAAAGTGACAGCTAGTACGGGGAACTTCTGCCCCGTATTGCTGTCACAGGGAGGGGGGGGAGCGATCGGGCAGCAGCTGCGACATTGGGAACATGTTACATGTTCCACCCTAAAAACATGTTCTCAAAAGGTTATGTTATCCTTTAGGCCCCTTTCACACTTGGGCGTTTTTCAGGCGCTACAGCGCTAAAAATAGCGCCTGTACAGCGCCTGAAAAAATCCGGCCCCATTCACTCTAGTGTGAAAGCCGGAGGGCTTTTACACTGGAGTGGTGCGCTAGCAGGACGGTCAAAAAAGTCCTGCTAGCAGCATCTTTGAAACGGTGAAGGATCGGTGTATTCATCGCTCCTACCCATTGAAATCAATGGGACACCGCAGTAATACCGAGGCAACACCGCCGCAAAGCGCCACTGCGGCGGCGCTTTGCGGGGGGTTTTAACCCTTTTTCGGCCGCTAGCGGGGGTTAAAACCGCACCGCTATCGGCCAAATACCGCGGCTAAAACGACGGTAAAGCAGCGCTAAATATAGCACTGCTTTACCGTCGCCACCGCTCCCGCCCCAGTGTGAAAGGGGCCTTATTGCCATTACAAGGGATGGACAACATCCCTTGTGATAGCATGGACAGTGACAGGTACTCTTTACTGAGAGATCTGATGTCTATTAGATACCAGATCTCTTTTCTGCCCTCTAAACCTTCTGATAAAACCGAAATCGGCTTGATAAGATGCTTTACAAGCAGGTAATGGCTTGTAAACAAACAACCAAAACCAGAAGTAACAAAATCCTTGTTACTTCCAGTTTCATACACTAGAGATGATCAGGGAACGGAAGTTCCTCCTTCATCTCTATGGTGTTTGTTTAGAAGTGTGTCTATGGGAATGTTTGACCATTCTTCCAGAAGCACATTTGTGAGGTCAGGACTAAGTACTAACGTTTGCAAAAAACACGTCTACCTCTTTGTCCCCTGCTCCATCTGTTAACCACTTATCATATGAAGCTTCAATAAAAAGGATTATTGGAAGTGCAGCTGTCTGGAATCATTTGCTTTATAATGTCTTTATGGACCTTGCTTTTGCACTGTTTCAAATCATTTGGTGGAGGGGGGATTATGGTGTGGGGGTTGTTTTTCAGGGGTTGGGCTTGGCCCCTTAGTTCCAGTCAAGGGAACTCTAAGGCCCCTTTCACACCTAAGCGTTTTTCATGCGGTGCAGCGCTAAAAAAAGGGCCTGTTCACCGCATGAAAAAATCCGGCCCCTTTAACTCCAGTGTGAAAGCCGGCGGGCTTTCACACTGGAGCGGTGCGCTAGCAGGATGACAAAAAAAGTCCTGCTAGCAGCATCTTTGGAGCGGGATAGGAGCGGTGTGTTCACCGCTCCTATACCGCTCCTTCCCATTGAATAGAATGGGACACCGCGGTAAAAACGGGGCAATACCGCCGCAAAGCGCCGCTACGGCGGCGCTCTGCGGGGGGTGTTTAACCCCTTTTCGGCCGCTCGCGGGGGTTAAAACCGCACCGCGAGCGGCCGAATACCGCGGTTAAAACGACGATAAAGCAGCGCTAAATATAGCGCTGCTTTACCGTCACCGCGGCTCCCTGCCCCAGTGTGAAAGGGGCCTTAAGGTATCAGCATACCAAGACATTTTGGAGAAATTCATGCTCCCAACTTCGTTGGAACAGTTTGGGGATGGCCCCTTCCTGTTCCAACATGACTGCACACCAGTGCACGAAGCACATGGATGAGCGAGTTTGGGGTGGAGGAACTTTACTAGTCCTGACCTCCACCCAACACCTTTGGGATGAATTAGAGTGGAGACTGCGAGCCAGGCCTTCTGGTCCAATATCAGTGCCTGACCTCACAAATGCACTTCTGAAAGAATAGTCAAACATTCCCATAGACACACTCCTAAACCTTGTGGACGGCCTTCCCAGAAGAGTTGAAGCTGCAAAGGGTGGGCCAACTCAATATTGAACCCTGCGGACTAAGACTGAGATGCTATTAACATTCATGTGCGTGTAAAAGCACAAATACTTTTGACAATATAGTGTATGTGTTTGAGCTTTGAGGTGCACACCCTAATGCAATAGGCTGTGCACACTCATGAAAAAAAAGACTAAACATAAAATAAATAAATAAAACCGGTTTCCTTTGCTTCCTGCTATAAAACGTATCAAATAAAAATGTCAGGACAGTTCTAACACCCCCTTTTTTGGAAAAGGTGATTTTTTTTTTGCCACTATTTTTTGGAACTGAACAAACATGATGGTATTGAGGTGGTAAGTTCAAGTCTTCCATTATTGGTGAGCCAACTGCAAGTGTTTTGTGATTGGGAGGAAAGTTCCCCAGAGGATCAAATGGCATTGTGCTAAAATGGCGACGTGTGTAATGGCTAGATGCTATGGATAAACTCAAACACTTCAAGCTCCTTCCCCCTTAAAAAAACACTAGTCATTGGTGCTTAGTGGCATTTTACCGCAACCCCGTCCCCCCCCCCCCCCCACCGCCTCCACACACACAATAGTCACTGGCACTTAAATCTCTTAAACAGCACAACTGTTTACATTCGCGATTGTCAATCATGTGGCCCTTGCACCTCTCTTGCAGCTGCGCCCCCCCCCTCGTCTCCACCCCTACCTTGTATCAGCGGTTGGCAGCATAGGGGAGGGCAGACCCCCCCCCCCCCCCCACTAGATCCTGTGATTCTTTTTGCAGCTACGGAGAGGCTCATCTCTGCTCCCCTAGTCTCAGCAGAGAGGACAGAACTCCTTCCACAGATCCTATGCCTCTCTGTGCACCCTCGTCTCCGCCTCCTCTGGTCTCAGCAGACTCCGTAAGCTGGCTCCAGTCCTCCTCCGGTCCTCCTCCAGACCCCGCCCTTCTTGCTTCCCAGCTCGCCCCCCGCTTCTTCCTGGCAGCAGCACAAGGTAAGTGGGGTGCACGGTGATATAAGGGTAGGGGGGGGGCTCTTGACATCTGATGTAAAGGGGGGTGCTCTGGACATCTAGTCTTACAGATACAACCAGCCCTTTAAGGACAACCATAATTCTGATGCGGCTCGCTATGGAGTTCGACACCCCAGTGCTGGACTCTGCAGAAAGTCTGACAGCCCACAAAATAATTGGTTTTCCCCAATTTAACAGGTTGTTTTTCTAGAAGAGGTCATTCTAAGGATATTTCCAATCTACTCAATGGTGACGTGTATCATTTAGTTTAACAAATGTTACAAGTGTCTTAGGAGTTATCATCACTATATCATGGCTGAATTGAAAAATAATGTAAAATAACTCGGCTCACCTTCTTTGGCTGATTGGCATAAGCAGAGAGACCCGGCTTTACCGACTCGAAGATTTCTCCATCCAGCTCCAGAGGAGAACCTGAATAATGGACAGAAATGAGACCAGCAGATCAGTTATGAGCACAAATCTAATGCAAATCGAGTTCTGAGCAGCAATAAACGTCATACAACACCGCCTGGAAGGATTGCAGTTGCTTTTTCTTTCAATCGATTTACAGGCGCTTATTTTAACACTAAAGCGCCTGAAAAACGCCATAGTGTGAAAGGGGTCTCAGTGTGAAAGCACTCCGGCTTTCACATTGGGATTGCAGTTGCGGCTTCTTTCAGGCGCTTTACAGGTGCTTTTTTTAACGCTAAAGCCTGAAATACCCCCCAGTATGAAAGGGACCTTAAAGTGGTTGTAAACCTCATTACATGAAATATGAACAACGCCTATACCTCTATAGTGTGTACTTGTCTCAATCCAGAGTACTAAGTGTCATTTCTGTCTGTTGCTTCCTTACTTTGCTATCAGCATAAGTCACCTCTGACAAGTTTTCCTGACATCAATAAAAAAAAAAGGTGACGGGGAGGGACCTCTAACACAGGTTATTGACAACCTAAGCTCTGTTCCTGCGTGAAGGGGGCGTGTCCCTTCCCTCCAATCAGCTCTCAGAACTCTCCTTGCTGAGCTCTGCAGTGTATAACTTCAGCTCTCTGCTCCTTTTTTTCCTGACAGCTCAGACAAGCTTTATAATTTCTGGACTTTGAACAAGTGTGGAGAACAGAGAACTATAGATAAATATGTACAACTTTTATAGGAGGATTTGTTTCATCTCTGTGTATCACCTGAGGCCAGACACTTCACTGGATACATGTAAGCATTTAGAACCACTTAAAAGTGATAATAAAGGAAAGTTTTTTTTAAATAACAGAAATGTTATACTTACCTGCTCTGTGTAATGGTTTTGCACAGAGCAGCCCTGGTCCTCCTCTTTTCGTGTCCTCAGCTGGCACTCCTGGCCCCTACCTCCTGCCAAGAGCCCCCACAGCAAACAGCTTGCTGTGGGGGCACCCATGCAGGATCGCTCTTGAACCACTGCTTTTCGCGTCCATTCAGACACAGAGCCGTGGCACGGCCCGCCCCTTCTCTCTTCTTATTGGCTCACTGGCTGTGATTGACAGCATTGGCTCCCACTGCTGTCTCAGCCAATGATGAAGGAGAGTCCCCGGAGAGCCGAGGCTCTCGTGCAGATTGCTGTATCGTGATGGGGCTCAGGTAAATATTAGGGGGGCTACTGCACACAGAAGGTTTTTTATCTTCATGCATAGAATGCCTTTAGATCCACCTTTATAGAGAGGCACAGACATATGGCCACCATGGCAAGGCAAGAAGAAAGCTCAGTAATTAATAAACAAAATATGGTACAGAGAATTAAAATGTCATAGTGGGCTCGCACATCTTTATGTTTATGAATTGCCAGGGAGCAACACATCTTTACATTCATGATATGCCAGGATGGGTTAATCTAAAGTTTATAAACAGCCAGGGCTGGCACAGCTTATTATAACATATCAGCACCTAAAAAAAAACTGAGCCTCCACTTGTTTGCTGATGTTGATCTGCCACTACACATCATTACTGACAGAACAAAATACCTGATGCCCTTATGAGTTATCCAGGGATGATTCATAAAATGATTTACAGCGTAACCATTAAATATATATGTGTTGATGGCCACCACCATGAAATATCTGTGTGTTGATGGTCCACCACCACAAAATGTATGTGTGTTGATGGTCCCACCACCATGAAAAATCTGTGTTGATGGTCCCACCACTATGAAATATCTGTGTGTTGATGGTCCCACCACTATGAAATATCTGTGTGTTGATGGTCCCACCACTATGAAATATCTGTGTGTTGATGGTCCCACCACTATGAAATATCTGTGTGTTGATGGTCCCACCACTATGAAATTTATGTGTGTTGATGGTCTACCACCATGAAAAATCTGTGTGTTGATGGTCTACCATTAAATATATGTGTGTTGATGGTCCACCACCTTGAAAAATCTGTGTTGATGGTCCCACCACTATGAAATATCTGTGTGTTGATGGTCCCACTACTATGAAATATCTGTGTGTTGATGGTCTATCATTAAATATATGTGTGTCGATGGTCCACCACCACATAATATCTATGTGTTGATGGTCCCACCACCATGACATTTCTGTGTTTTGATGGTCTACCACCATGAAAAATCTGTGTGTTGATGGTCTACCATTAAATATATGTGTGTTGATGGTCCACCACCTTGAAAAATCTGTGTGTTGATGGTCTACCACCATGACATTTCTGTGTGTTGATGGTCCACCACCATGAAAAAAATCTGTGTGTTGATGGTCCACCACCATAAAAAATCTCTGTGTTAATGGTCTACCATTAAACATATGTGTGTGTTGATGGTCCCACCACCATGAAATATTTGTGTGTTGATGGTCCCACCACCATATCATTTTTGTGTGTTGAAGGCTTACTACCAGCACCATGAAATATCAGTGTGTTGAAGGCCTAATGCCAAGGTAACATTTTTCAGTGAGTGGTTTCCTCTGAACTCATTGAGTGTTGAGGGCTGTACTCCCCCCATGGACAACAAGAGAACCTTAAACATTCCATACGCTCACCTGCAGCTCTTTGGTGAAAGGTGTAGATGTGAATTCGAGTCCCAGTACTGCCGGCATCAAAAACGATGCCATAAATGGTGTTATTCTTGGAGCTTATTGCTGATGGTAAAACAGACCTCAGATCAGGGGCAGGATCCGTATCAGATGAGCAGAAGCCAAGAAAAAGGGTCAAACACAACACAGAAATGGGGATCCAGGAGCCCATGCTTTCAGGTAGTCACCAGTCCTACAAGAATAAGGTATGATGTGAGAGGGCTATGGGAGAGAAGAAGCAAACTGAATGGGAGAAAGAGTCTCCAACCAGATAAAAAGACTAGAAAAGAATAAAAAAAATGTATTATTTTCATAAGATCACCAAAAATTATTGAGCAAACATGGAGCCTTTTGATCATTAGGAACCAGTATAGGAACATTACTATCACAATATAAGCTAAATTGTGCATTTTCTGCATCTACCCCCATCTACGTACAGTGTGGAAAATAATGATTTGATCCCCTACAGGTTTTGTATGTTTGCCCACTGACAAAAAAAATGAAGGGTCTACAATTTTAATCATAGGTGTATTTTAAATGATAGAGACAGAATGTCAACCAAAAATCCAGAAAAAAAAACACAAATGTTATAATATGTTACAAACACATAATACAAATGTTATACCGTATATACTCAAGTATAAGCCGAGTTTTTCAGCACATTTTTTTGTGCTGAAAGTGCCCCCCTCGGCTTATACTGGAGTCAAGCACTTTTCTGCTGCAGAGAATGACATTTTCTGACCCGACTTTGGGGCCCTGTATCTCAGGGCCACTTGGTGTGCAAACCCAGTGGAATCAACACTACAACATATCCAAATTTGGGGTTCCTAGCACTAAGTGGCCCCGACATACAGGGCCCCAAAGTCGGTTCGGAAAATGTCATTCTCTGCTCCAGAAAAGCGCCTGACATTTTCCGAGCCGATTTTGGGGCCTTTGGAAACACTTTCTTGTGCCGGTGCATTTCTAATTTCCCACCTTAAGAGAGAAGATTGTGGAGGATTATGAACGGAGCACTACTTTTTTGCACTTTAATAGGATTTTCATTTTATTTACCGTATATACTTGAGGAGTATAAGCCGACCCGAATATAAGCCGAGGCACCTAATTTTATCACAAAAAACTGGGAAAACGTATTGACTCGAGTATAAGCCTAGGGTGAGAAATACGCAGCTACTGTAAGTGGAAAAGAGGGTCAACAATGCCCATTTGCAGCCTCACTGTGCCCATTTGCCGCCATAGGTCCCCCGAACTTCAAACTTGGTAGTTAAGAGTTCCTAAAGGCCCCCTAGCTGCAGCCAATTTGGGGTCTCTGGACCCAAAGGGTCCCGAAATGACATTGCTGCAGATGGACACAGTTGAGCGACTTTGGGGCCCCATATCTCGGGGCCACTTGGTTCTAGGAACCCCAAATTTGGGGCGAAAACCCAGTGGCCCCGAGATATGGGGCCCCAAAGTCGGTTTGGAAAATGTCAAGCACTTTTCTGCAGCAGAGAATGACATTTTCCGACCTGACTTTGGCGCCCTTATCTCGGGGGCCACTTGGTGCTAGGTACCCCATCTTGTAGTGCTGGTTCCTCTGGGTTTGCACACCAAATTTGAAAATGTCATTCTCTGCTGCAGAAAAGTGATTGACTCCAGTATAAGCTGAGGGGGGCATTTTCAGCACAAAAAAATGTTCTGAAAAACTTGGCTTATACTCGAGTATATACGGTATATTATTTTTCACATGAAATAAGTCGTTTATTTGCTGTTAATGTGCTTCTTGTTTACTTTATTTTATATGAAATTAATTTATCATACTTTGATATGTATCCATTTTATTTATTTTTTTGTACAGCGGACTCGAATATTTGTTTTTTATTTTGTAGTGTAATGTAACAAGAACTGAAATTGAAGGTCTAGATACAACTGTATTCCATTAAAAGTCAGGGGTATAATCCAAAAAAGTAGCCAACGTGTTTCAGGGGTCCAAGCGCCCCCTTCATCAGGGTTTTTCCAGTGTGAATCACAAGCACCTGCCTTATCAGCAGCTTGTTTGGCTGCCACTCCAGGATCAGACTTTGTCCAGCTCCACTTGGCACCGAGTATTGGTCTCTCTGGCTGTCCCTTGCCATGTGTCCCTCACCCCCAGCTCTCCAAGCAGACACGGCCTCCACCAGGCGGCAGCTTCTCACATAAATGATTGTCAAGCAGCACTGCCCCCCACCACCTAAAAAAGGGTCATCAAATGCTTGATGGGCTTCAGGATAACCCAGGTGAGATCACGTCAACTGCTCTGCACATTCTAATGGTATTGATGGCAGTGTGCAGCCTTAAACAGGAATAAGCATTCTAATGCCTCGTACACACGGTCGGATATTCCGATGGAAAAAGTCGGAAAATCCAATCGTGTGTGGGCTCTAGCGGGCTTTTTCCGTCGGAATTTCCGACGAAAAAAAAATTTGAGAGCAGGATCTCAAATTTTCCAACAAAATCCGATCAAACTTTTTCCGATCGTGTGTAGGGAATTCTGACGGACAAAGTGCCACGCATGCTCAGATCAAATTACGAGACCAAAGCTATTGGCTAGTAGCCTCTACGTAGATCTATAGTATGCAACGAACATCACCACGTTCGGAACGATCGGATTTTCCAACAACTTTGTCCGACAGTGTGTATGCAACACCAGTTTCGGGAAAAAATCTGTCGGAAAATATCCAAAGGATTTTGTGGTCGGAATTTCCGACCGTGTGTACGGGGGCTTAGAAGTAGAGTTCCTCAAGTGCTGGAGAGCAAATACATTGCAGCTGAGGAAATACCTGCCAGCGATTTTTCATTACCACCCTGCAGATACTCATGAATGAGATGTCCTCATTAGAGCATAGACACGAAATGAAAATTGTATGATCTGGAGGATCAAGTGATGTTCTCATGTCTACGAACACCGACGACTTACGGATCGTTACGAATCAACGGAAATGAAAAAAAAACATAAACAAATTTTTTTGTTGTGCACATGTCTAGTTCTCATGTCTGTGGATCCCACTCATGGTTGCTGACCGACTGCACTGTAAGCAAATGTTATCGCTGTTGCTGTTGCTGTTGGCTTTGCAAGGAACAAAACAGACAGTGTCTGCCAAGGCCGGCTATTCTTCTTGCCTCTCCTTTCTTCCATGTTAACTAAAACATGGACATTCTGCTTACCTGAGCATTCAGTATAATGAGCTGCTGGCTCCAGAGAGTGGTCAGATCATGCCTTCACCCTAAGGGCTCATGTACACGGAGACCATGTTGACCGCCATATGAAAACACAAAACGTGGCAAAAACGAGATTCTTCCACGTGCAGGAGAGGAAGGTTGAACCTCCCCAAACCGCAGCAGCTTCTAAACTCATGTAAAAGCCCATATGTACATGGACACACAGGCTTTTATGGAGTTGCGTTAAGGAGCTTTGGCAAAAAAAACTCCAAAAGCTCCTAAAATCAAAACGAGAAGCTGTAGTGTACATGAGCCCTAAGGCTAATGATTCTGACACTGGTGGAAACTTGCCAGCATCAGGAGGCTAAAAAAGATCCCTCATGTGCTCCTTTGGCATCCCTGAAACGTTGCAGAAACTTGCACACCGATCGTTCTGTCAAGAAGAGTCCGGCTATGTGCAAGTGTCCGATGTGTACTGCGCAAGATGAACGGCGCCTGCGCCGTGAGTCGATGTGTAAGCCCCACCATTCAAGTGGACATAGGGCTACACAAACTTAGAGGGCCCCTCGCGGGCTCGCTTCGCTCGCCGCGCTTCGGGCACGGCCTAACTGCGCTCGGCTCTTTTATATTCTAACTCTGTGTCCACTTGGATGGTGGGGCTTGAAAGTAGACTCACGGCGCAGGCGCCGTTCATCCTCAGCAATTTTCGGAATCTGGGTGTCCCGTGTACTGCGCATGCGGTACTGCATGTGTAGACTACACCCCTCACCTGTCACAGTGTACAATACACCTCACCCCTCACCTGTCACAGCGTACAATACACTACACCCCTCACCTGTCACAGCGTACAGTACACTACACCCCTCACCTGTCACAGCATAAAATACACTACACCCCTCACCTGTCACAGCATAAAATACACTACACCCCTCACCTGTCACAGCATAAAATACACTACACCCCTCACCTGTCACAGCGTACAGTACACTACACCCCTCACCTGTCACAGCGTACAGTACACTACACCCCTCACCTGTCACAGCATAAAATACACTACACCCCTCACCTGTCACAGCGTACAGTACACTACACCCCTCACCTGTCACAGCATAAAATACACTACACCCCTCACCTGTCACAGCGTACAGTACACTACACCCCTCACCTGTCACAGCGTAAAATACACTACACCCCTCACCTGTCACAGTGTACAATACACTACACCCCTCACCTGTCACAGTGTACAATACACTACACCCCTCACCTGTCACAGCGTACAGTACACTACACCCCTCACCTGTCACAGTGTACAATACACTACACCCCTCACCTGTCACAGCGTACAATACACTACACCCCTCACCTGTCACAGCGTACAGTACACTACACCCCTCACCTGTCACAGCGTACAGTACACTACACCCCTCACCTGTCACAGCGTACAGTACACTACACTCCTCACCTGTCACAGCATAAAATACACTACACCCCTCACCTGTCACAGTGTACAATACACTACACCCCTCACCTGTCACAGCGTACAGTACACTACACCCCTCACCTGTCACAGCGTACAGTACACTACACCCCTCACCTGTCACAGCATACAATACACTACACCCCATCACAGTGTACAATACACTACACCCCTCACCTGTCACAGCGTACAATACACTACACCCCTCACAGTGTACAATACACTACACCCCTCACAGTGTACAATACACTACACCCCTCACAGTGTACAATACACTACACCCCTCACCTGTCACAGTGTACAATACACTACACCCCTCACCTGTCACAGTGTACAATACACTACACCCCTCACATCATACAATACACCCCACACAGTGTACAATACACTACACCCCTCACAGTGTACAATACACTACACCCCTCACCTGTCACAGTATACAATATATTACACCCCTACACCTGTCACAGTGTACAATACACTACACCCCATCACAGCATAGAATACACTACACACCTCACCTGTCACAGCGTACAATACACTACACCTGTCACAGTGTACAATACACTACACTTATAAGGGCCTACAGCTGTCCTAATATACACTACAGCCGATTACTTCTAGAATACCTCCTGAATTCCTGAACTGTCCTCTGCCCTGCGTCTTCTGGTGGTCTGTAGTTCCAGATATCGGGTGTCCTGCTTGTGCCAGAATGTGGTCAGTTAGTACACCTGTCGGGATCCGTTACCAGCTGAATCACACTGCAGATAACCAGGGTGCTGTGTGTGTATTGAATGGACTTGCACAATGTACAATGAGGTCTAAAGTACACCATGAATCACATGATAATTTGTGGAGAGAAAAAAAAGAAGACAGATATATGATATACGGTGGTGGGAACGGATATCTGACACTCATTACTACACGGTATGTGAAGTGTTATCCTTGTTACAGGCCGAGCGTGTTCCCGTGTCAGAAGGCTGTTCAGAAATTCACTCAACCATTCAGTAAATGTAGAATCTGGGCGACGGGGCGATGGCCTGAATGCCTCGCCCACAAAAAGAGACAACCATATAGGATATTTGAAGGACATAGCCGCTTACTGTGTAGGGTCTTCCAGGGTATGCACAGTGTACATTAAGAGCCCTTTCACACCGAGGGCGTTTTGCAGGCGCTATAGCGTTAGAAATAGCGCCTGCAATCCGCCCTCAAACTGCTGCTCCATTGTCTGTAGAGTGAAAGCCAGAGGGCTTTCACCCTGCAGCTGTGCGCTGGCAGGGCGTCACAAAAAGTCCTGCCAGTAGCTTCTTTGGAGCGGTGAACTCACCGCTCCTCCAACGCTGCTCCCCATTGAAATCAATGGGGGGCAGCGCTGTAATACCGCCGGCAAAACGCTGCTATTGCAGCGTTTTGCCGGGGGTTTTAACCATTTCTCGGCTGCCAACGGGGGGTAAAAGCGCCCCACTAGCAGCAGAAAAGCGTCGCAAATCCGACGGTAAAACGCTGCTAAAAATAGCAGCGTTTTACCGCCGACGCTATTGGCGTTGTGGTGTGAAAGGGGTCTAATTGTACAGCAAAATGGCAGGAGACACTGCTTTAACCACTTCAGCTCTGGATGATTTACCCCCCTTCATGATCTGGCCATTTTTTTTTGCTACGGCACCGAGCTTCTTTAACCGACGTTTGCACAGGCAAATATAAATCTACTTTTTTTTCCCCACAAATAGAGCTTTCTTTTGGTGATATTTGATCACCTGTGGGTCTTTTATTTTTTGCACTATATACAAAAAAAAAAAAAACAATATTTTTTACTTTCTGCTACAAAAATACCCAATAAAAAAAAAAATGTAAAAAATCTAAATTTCTTTATCAATTTAGGCCAATGTGTATTCTGCTACATATTTTTGGTAAAAGAAAAAAATCGGAATACGTGTATATTGATTGGTTTGCGCAAAAAGTTACAGCATCTACAAATGTAGCGCTATGAATTTCTGGGCTTACCGATTACCTCCTCCTTGTAGCTCGTCGTTCGTTGTCTAGGGGTTCCCAGGGTCAGTACCCAGTAATTGCTGAGACTGACACTCAAAGTCCTTTTGAGGATTTTTATTTGCAAAAAAAACGTTGAAACACAACACAGTCTCTCAATTGGGAATAGAGGGCATGGGTGATAAAGCTCAGGCACTCACCTCACCTCACCTATGACCAGGCAGAACTCCAGTACAGCCCAGCCAAAGTGAAGCCAAAGTAATAACCTGGAACAATTAACCCCCAAAACTCAGTTACAGTTCTGGGAAAAACTAAATTTACAAAAATAGCGCACACTTTGAAAAAGTGTCGGCGCTACACAAACTATGGGACGTTTTTAATTATTTAAATTTTTTACTAGTAATGCGAATTATAGCGGGACTGCGATATTGCGGCGGACAAATCATACACTTTTTGGGGACCAGTGACACCAATACAGTGATCAGTGCTAAACAAATATGCACTGTCACTGTACTAATGACACTGGCAAGGAAGGGGTTAACATCAGGAGCGATCAAAGGGTTAAATGTGTTCCCTGGGAGTGAATAATAACTGTGTGGGGGGGGGGGGGGGGGGGGGGGTGCTGGTACTGTGGGAAGGTAAAGACCTGTGTCCCTGCTTAGCAGGAACACAGGATCAGTACATTCCTCTCTCACAGAACAGCGACCTGCTTTGTTTACACAGGCAGACCGCCGTTCTGATTTTCTCCTGAACGAGCGGCAGGTCCCGGCGGACATCGCATCCACCAGATCAGATGACTGGCTTCTGCTGTGTCCAATCACAGCGCACGTGACCCTGACCTGCAAATGTACTAGGTACTTGATCTGGCGCAGTGCGACCACCGTGCCGCAGTATATATATTGTGGGCGGTCGCTAAGCAGTTAATATACACCGGTCAACTGGCTAACATTATGATCACTGATAAGTTAAGTGAATAACATTGATTATCTTACTACAATCGCACCAGAAAGTGGGACGGATAGATTAGGCAGCAAGTGAACATGTTTTCCCTGAAGTGGATGTGTTCAAAGCATAAAAAGCGGAAGGATTTGAGTGACTTTGACATGGGCCAAAACTGTAATGGTAGATGACTGGGTCCGAGCAACTTCAAACCTGCAGATCTTGTGGGATGTTCCCAGTCTGCAGTGGTCAGGACCGACCAAAGCGATCCAAGGGAGGAAAACCAGAGAACCAGTGAAAGGGTCATGGGTGGCAAAGGCTCAATGATGCACATGAGGGGGGGGGGGGGGGGGGGCTGTAGTCCGATCCAATAGAAGAGCTACTGTAGCTCAAATTGCCAAAAAAGTTAAAGTGGTTCTAATGACAGAAGGTTTTTTACATTAATGCATTCTACACATTAAGGGGAAAAAAAAAACCTACTGGGTGCAGCTCCCCCGTCTACTTACCTGAGCAACATCTCAACCCAGTGATGTGCAAGAGAGCAGCAGCTCTCCCTCCTCATTGGCTCAGAAAGTAGAAGGAGCCGTTGGCACCTGCTGCTGTCAACCACAGCCAGTGAGCCAATGAGGAGAGAGTGGGGGGGCAGGGCCAAGCCACACTGCTTCCCACTCTCGCCTCATTGGCTCACTGGCTGTGGTTGACAGCTACTTTGTGAGCCAATGAAGAGAGACCCGGGAGAGCTGCTGCTCTCTTGCACATCACTGGGTTGAGATGTTGCTCAAGTATAGGGGGCAGCTGCACCCAGTAGGTTTTTTTTTTTTACCTTAAAGTGGGGTGCCTCCTAAAAATTTTTTTTAAAAGTTAGCAGCTACAAATACTGCAGCTGCTGACTTTTAATAATCGGACACTTACCTGTCCCGGGGTCCAGCGATGCGGGGGAACGAAGCCCCCCCTCGTTCCCCGCTCCGCTCGTGGCGCTGGCATCCTTACTGTGGGCACCCGGCTGTGGCTTCACAGCCGGGCACCCACTGCGCATGTGCGAGCAGCGCCGCGCGCCGTGATACGACACTCAGTCATCTGGGACACGTGACAGGTCCCAGATGACTGTGCGGCGCCGAGGGGAAGTGATGTCAGTGCCCGGGCACTAAAGGTGGCAGACTACAAGGGACCCCCTAGCAACAGGCATTTAGAGGTAAGTAAAAAAATTTTTTTTTCGAATTTTTTTTTTTTTTTATGATTTTTAAGCAAATTTTTTTTGTTTGGTGGCAACACCACTTTAATGTGTAGAATGCAGGTAAAAAAAAACTTCTGTTTTGTATATTCGCTATATAATGAATTCCAAATTTTTGGAACGATTCGAATGCAGATTGGTCGAAAAATGATCAACCGTTTTTAATTCTGTGTGAAGAATAGCTGGTTGGTAAGGAGGGGGCTGGGAAGCCGACCACCATGTCCTTAACAACCGATGACTCATCAGCTGTCAGCGGGCTTCCCCACTAAGAGCTGAAATCTAAACAAAAGAAGTCCAGTAATCAGGAATTTCGGGGGGGGGGGGGGGGGGTAATAGCGGGGGGGGGGGGGGGGGGGGGGATTATTAAACAAGGCCGATCGCCGTTCTGACAGGGGAGAAGATGGAGATCTTGTGTTTCTGCTAATCAGGAACACGGATCTCTGTCTTCCTCCAGTCAGAGCATCCCCCACAGTTAGCAAGCACTCCCAGGAAACACATTTAACCCTTTGATCGCCCCCTGATGTTAACCCCTTCCCTGCCAGTGTCATTTGTAGAGTGACAGTGAATTATTTTTTTTTTTTTTTTTAGCACTGATCACTGTATTGTTGTCACTGGTCCCCAAGATGTTGCCGTCCCCCTAAAAAAAATTTAAAAAAATAATCTCTGATCGCCACCATTACTAGTAAAAAAAAATTAAAAATAAATCCATAAATCGATCCTATAGTTTGTAGACACTATAACTTTTCAATCAATTGGGATATTTTTTTTTATTACTAATGAAAAAAAAAAAATTCCATAAAATCGATCCTATAGTTTGTAGACTAATCAATTGGGATATTTATTTTTACCAAAAATATGTAGCAGAATACACATTGGCGTAAACTGATGAAGAAACTTTTTTTTTTTTTTTTAATTGGATTCATTTTATAGCAGAAAGTAAAAAATATTTGTTTGGTTAACATAAACGTGAGTCACATGTCTATCTCAGAGGGCATCAGATGGTAAATAAAAAAAATCAAATAAACCTAAAAACGTATAGGTTATATTTGTTCTCCTGAACAGTGGGGATAGTTCTGTCCTGGTTAACAGATAATACATATAAGCCAAGTAATAGCTCACATATTATCATCAAACACAGGAGCTCATCCAGGGGACAGCCGAGCAGCATTGACCTTTGCCTCCTCGCTCTGTGACCTGCACCTTCTCTATTTATATTCCGTATCATCCAGATCATTTAGTAAATTTGTATTTTCTGCCATTTACAATCAGACTCCATGTGTACAGTATGATTATAGAGTTTCAATTTGAGAGAGACGGTCAGAACAGTTGCTCTCCATACAGCTTTGAGAATCCTCGGTCTTTGGTGCATATTTTAACCACTTTCCATCCAGGCCAATTCTGACATTTCTCTCCTACATGTAAATTTCATCATTTTTTTTTTTTTTTTGAAAAAAAAAAAATCAGAATTTTGTTGCTAGAAAATTACATTAAAAAAATAATATGTTTGGGGGTTCTAAGCAAAGACCCCAGAGAATACAATGGCGGTCGTTGCAACTTTTTTTATCTTCCACGGTATTTGCGCAGCAATTTTTTGAACACGTTTTTTTTTTGGGGAAAAAAAAAAACAGTTTCATGCTTTAAAAAAAAAAAAAAAATAATATTAAAATTAAAGTTAGCCCAATGTTTTTTCATAATGTGAAAGATGAAGTAAATAGATACCCAACATGTCACGCTTCAAAATTGCACACGCTCGTGGAATGGCGCCTGTGATGGAACATCCCTACACTCCTCTTGAGTGCTTTCGTCATATACCACTTCCTCCCAGTCTGAATATAGATCTCAGATATTCCAACAGCTCCCAAGCACCAAACGAGACGAGACTTGCTTAGTGCCAACATGGACTGTTTATTTAGAACCAAAATGACAAGTATTTATAATAGAGTAGAAGAGGAGACCCCCCCCCCCCCCTCTCATTTTACTCTAACAATACACCTGTAACAAATTAACATGAGCTAATTAACTAATCCCTTTAAGCAGCCGATGTGACTCTGTGCCCATCAGGATTTTCACTACAGGTCAGACTTGTTGTCACCGAGCTTCACACATGTTAGATGCTAATATCATCAACTCCAGCCACCTGTCTGTTGTCTTGTATAATGCAAATGAGTCCAGTCTGTCTTGACACAGATTCTAAAGAGTATTTCACCTATTGTTGTATGTTCTAATTAACCCTGCAATTGAATCTGACTAGCACAGATTATAGTGGGGTTCTCATTCACCCTGTGCCCTTAAAATCCAGGGCCCATAATCGGTTGGCAAGAGGCTCGCATTTAGTCCTCTCCAAAAGCCTGTGTCCCGGCTAGGTCTGTCACAGCGCCAAACTTCGGTACTTAAAAATCCCCATAGGCATCACTTTAAACTTTTTCACTGGTTACATGTTTTGAGTTACAGAGGTCTACGGGTAGAATTATTGCTCTCACTCTAACGTTCGCGGTAATACCTCACATGTGCGTGAATTTCATATGTGGATGGGACTGACGTATGCGTTCGCTTCTGCGTGCGAACACACGGGGACAGGGGCGCTTTACTTTTTTTTTTTATTACTGTTAATTTTACTTTTCTTTTCTTAATTTGACACGTTAAAAAAAAATTATAATAATTTTTGATCACTTTTATTCCTATTACAAGGAATGTAAACATCCCTTGTAATAGGAATATGGCATGACAGGTCCTCTTTACAGTGAGATATGGGGGTCAATAAGACCCCACATCTCACCTCTAGGCTGGGAAGCCTGAAATAAAAAAATAAAAATAAACGATCTCGGCTTCCCAGCCGAGGCGGCACTATTTGTCCGAACGATCATAGCGACTCCGGCGACCATCTGGTCCCCTGGAAATCTCTATGGTAAACATCCGGGGCTGGTGGATCCGTTCTCCAACTCACTGATGGAAGCAGTGAGTCAATAAAAGCTTCGGAGGGTGGCGTCCCCTCTTGCCGAAGTCCTGGAGGAGAGCATGGGATGATGTGACGAGGGAGCTAGAGAGCAGGAGGTCTTGGGAGGAACGAAGAGAACGATTTGGTTGGTATTTTGAGACCAAGGTTAGTGATGTAGCTGGGGGCAGAATTCGACTTTGCCAGTTGTTGTTAGTATTTTGAATTTAATTTGTTGGGTGAGTGGAAGCCAGTGGAGGGATTGGCAGAGAGGAGGTTTTTTTTTAATTAACTTTGTTGTCTGACTATAGATCTATGTTTATCCCAAGCATGTTTGAAGCTATTTGAAGCTAGGAAGGTATCACTTCCATGGTGACGTTGCCAACAACAAAACCAAGAATAGGAAGGCCCCCCCCTTCATATGTTCACATCAAATCCCAAGATAGGGACAGACTACTGGAAAAAGAAAAAACCCCAAGAAAAAGATGATGAACTCAGGATGTTTCAAAAGGCGGAAGCAGATTATAACTCACCATTTATATAGTGCAGAAGAACCATCAGGATACTCTGCATCCCGCACCCAGACGTCCTTCTCTCAAAGGAACGGCAGCTTCCATCTCTAAACCACACCTGAAATCAGAAGTAACGATACCTTAGTCTAAACATTAAACCCCTCTATACCCCAACTTATTATCTCCAGTGCAGTGGATAGAGACCATTTATGCGAACATGATATTCTTCTAGGTAGGCTAAAGAATATCAGGGAGTTCGTGGTTCCTGTGGATCCAGTGGTAGCCCAATAGTCTGAAAAGATGTAGGATACATCTGAGGAGTAAAATGTTCATACAGGACATCCAAACTTGATATCCTTCCATCATCACTATATGTCCCCCCTTCTGCATACCCTCCATTATGACTCCAGCTCTATCCTACCACACTGTATTGTCCCCAAAAAACCATCATGCCCTCATACTGGATACCCTGCCGCCATCACCGCACCCCTATATCCTCCTACTGGATACCCTGCCACCATCACCGCACCTCTACATCCTCCTACTGGATACCCTGCTGCCATCACCGCACCACTATATCCTCCTACGGGATGCCCTGCCACCATCGCCGCACCGCTACATCCTCCTACTGGATACCCTGCCGCCATCACCGCACCACTATATCCTCCTACTGGATACCCTGCCGCCATCACCGCACCACTACATCCTCCTACTGGATACTCTGCCGCCATCACCGCACCACTACATCCTCCTACTGGATACCCTGCCGCCATCACTGCACCACTACATCCTCCTACTGGATACCCTGCCACTATCACCGAAACACTATATCCTCCTACTGAATACCCTGCCGCCATCACCGCACCCCTATATCCTCCTACTGGATACCCTGCCGCCATCACCGCACCACTATATCCTCCTACTGGATACCCTGCCGCCATCACCGCACCACTACATCCTCCTACTGGATACCCTGCCGCCATCACCGCACCACTACATCCTCTTACTGGATACCCTGCCACCATCACCGCACCACTACATCCTCCTACTGGATAACCTGCTGCCATCACCGCACCACTATATCCTCCTACTGGATACCCTGCCACCATCACCGCACCACTATATCCTCCTACGGGATACCCTGCCACCATCACCGAAACACTATATCCTCCTACTGGATACTAGGAATGAGCCCGATGTTCAAGTCGAGCATAAGTTGAAAGGATTATATGCATGGTATTGTCATACAAAAGTGTTTGGGGACCCGGATCCTGCCCCAGGGGACATGTAACATAGAAATGTCCAATTTATCGGGAGCACTGATTTCAATAATGCTTAAACTGAAACAATAAAAGTGAATTATTCTTTTAAATTTCGTACCTGGGGGGTGTCTATAGGATGCCTGTAAAGGGGCGCATGTTTCCCGTGTTTAGAACAGTCCGAGAGCAAAATGACATTTCTAAAGGAAAAAAGGTCATTTAAAAGTACTCGCGCTTACAATGAATTGTCGGCCCCAGCAATACACATAAAAGTCAGATCCTTTGAGTCTAGTATGAATATTAAGGGGAACCCCGAACCAAAATAAAAAAAAAAAAAAAAATTGCGTGGGGGTCCCCCCAAATTCCATACCAGGCCCTTCAGGTCTGGTATGGATTTTAAGGGGAACCCCACGCCAAAAAGAAAAAAAAATCCATACCAGAACCTTATCTGAGCATGCAACCTGGCAGGCCGCAGGAAAAAAGGGGGGACGAGAGAGCGCCCTCCCCCTCCTGAACCGTACCAGGCCACATGCCCTCAACATGGGGAGGGTGCATTGGGGTACCCCCCAAAGCACCTTGTCCCCATGTTGATGGGGACAAGGACCTCATCCCCACAACCCTTGCTCGGTGGTTGTAGGGGTCTGCGGGCAGGGGGCTTATCGGAATATTGAAGCCCCGTTTAACAAGGGGACCCCCAGATCCCGGCCTCCCCTCCTGTGTGAAATGGTAACGGCCTACAAATGTACCCCTACCATTTCACAAAAAAAGTGTGAAAATGGTAAAAATGACGTGACACGGCTTGGGACGAGTCCTTTATTACAAAATAAAAAAATAAAACTGTCCCACGAAGTCTTCTTCTTCTCTTGCTCCGCTGACGGACCGAAAAAGAAGAAAAAAAAAAACGCGACCGACCCGCCTTCATGGGAGGCTATGACAGGGGTCAGTGTCCTCCCTCCTCCATCATACAGAGGTTAGCGTCCCCCCCTCCTCCATCATACAGGGGGTCAGTGTCCTCCCTCCTCCATCATACAGGGGTCAGTGTCCACCCTCCTCCATCATACAGGGGTCAGTGTCCCTCCCTCCTCCATCATACAGGGGTCAGTGTCCCTCCCTCCTCCATCATACAGGGGTCAGTGTCCTCCCTCCTCCATCATACAGAGGTCAGTGTCCCTCCCTCCTCCATCATACAGGGGTCAGTGTCCCCCCTCCTCCATCATACAGGGGGTCAGTGTCCTCCCTCCTCCATCATACAGAGGTCAGTGTCCCCCCTTCTCCATTATACAGGGGTCAGTGTCCCCCCTCCTCCATTATACAGAGGTCAGTGTTCCCCCTTCTCCATTATACAGGGGTCAGTGTCCCCCCTTCTCCATTATACAGGGGTCAGTGTCCCCCCTCCTCCATTATACAGGGGTCAGTGTCCCCCCTCCTCCATTATACAGAGGTCAGTGTCCCCCCTCCTCCATCATACAGAGGTCAGTGTCCTCCCTCCTCCATTATACAGAGGTCAGTGTCTTCCCTCCTCCATTATACAGAGGTCAGTGTCTTCCCTCCTCCATTATACAGAGGTCAGTGTCCCCGTCCCCCCTCCTCCATTATAAAGAGGTCAGTGTCCCCCCCCCCCCTCCTCCATTATACAGGGGTCAGTGTCCCCCCTCCTCCATTATACAGGGGTCAGTAAGGGGAACCCCGAACCAAAATTAAAAAAAATTGCGTGGGGGTCCCCCCAAAGTTCCATACCAGGCCCTTCAGGTCAGGTATGGATTTTAAGGGGGAACCCCACGCCAAAAAGAAAAAAAAGGGGTGGGGGTCCCCCCAAAAATCCATACAAGAACCTTATCTGAGCATGCAACCTGGCAGGCCGCAGGAAAAGAGGGGGGACGAGAGAGCGCCCTCACCCTCCTGAACCGTACCAGGCCACATGCTCTGGTACCCCCAAAGCACCTTGTCCCCATGGTGGGGACAAGGACCTCATCCCCACAACCCTTGCTCGGTGGTTGTAGGGGTCTGCGGGCAGGGGGCTTATCGGAATATTGAAGCCCCGTTTAACAAGGGGACCCCCAGATCCCGGCCTCCCCTCCTGTGTGAAATGGTAACGGCCTACAAATGTACCCCTACCATTTCACAAAAAAAGTGTGAAAATGGTAAAAATGACGTGACACGGCTTGGGACGAGTCCTTTGTTACAAAATAAAAAAATAAAACTGTCCCACGAAGTCTTCTTCTTCTCTTGCTCCGCTGACGGACCGAAAAAGAAGAAAAAAAAAACGCGACCGACCCGCCTTCATGGGAGGCTATGACAGGGGTCAGTGTCCTCCCTCCTCCATCATACAGGGGTCAGTGTCCCCCCTCCTCCATCATACAGGGGTCAGTGTCCCTCCCTCCTCCATCATACAGGGGTCAGTGTCCCTCCCTCCTCCATCATACAATGGTCAGTGTCCTCCCTCCTCCATCATACAGGGGTCAGTGTCCTCCCTCCTCCATCATACAGAGGTCAGTGTCCCTCCCTCCTCCATCATACAGGGGTCAGTGTCCCCCCTCCTCCATCATACAGGGGTCAGTGTCCCCCCTCCTCCATCATACAGAGGTCAGTGTCCCCCCTTCTCCATTATACAGGGGTCAGTGTCCCCCCTCCTCCATTATACAGAGGTCAGTGTCCCCCCTTCTCCATTATACAGGGGTCAGTGTCCCCCCCCCTCCATTATACAGGGGTCAGTGTCCCCCCCCCTCCTCCATTATACAGAGGTCAGTGTCCCCCCTCCTCCATTATACAGGGGTCAGTGTCCTCTCTCCTCCATTATACAGAGGTCAGTGTCCCCGTCCCCCCTCCTCCATTATATAGAGGTCAGTGTCCCCCCCCTCCTCCATTATACAGGGGTCAGTGTCCCCCCCCCCCCCTCCTCCATTATACAGGGGTCAGTGTCCCCCCCCTCCTCCATTATACAGGGGTCAGTGTCCCCCCCCTCCATTATACAGGGGTCAGTGTCCCCCCTTACATTATACAGGGGTCAGTGTCCCCCCTCCTCCATCATACAGGGGTCAGTGTCCTCCCCCCTCCATTATACAGAGGTCAGTGTCCCCCCCCTCCATTATACAGGGGTCAGTGTCCCCCCTCCTCCATTATACAGGGGTCAGTGTCCCCCCTCCTCCATTATACAGAGGTCAGTGTCCCCGTCCCCCCTCCTCCATTATACAGGGGTCAGTGTCCCCCCTCCCCCATTATACAGGGGTCAGTGTCCCCCTCCTCCATTATACAGGGGTCAGTGTCCCCCTCCTCCATCATACAGGGGTCAGTGTCCCCCCTCCTCCATAATACAGAGGTCAGTGTCCCCCCTCCTCCATTATACAGGGGTCAGTGTCCCCCCCCCTCCATTATACAGGGGTCAGTGTCCCCCCTCCCCCATTATACAGGGGTCAGTGTCCCCCCCCCTCCATTATACAGGGGTCAGTGTACCCCCTCCTCCATTATACAGGGGTCAGTGTCCCCCCCCTCCATTATACAGGGGTCAGTGTCCCCCCCTCCATAATACAGGGGTCAGTGTCCCCCCCTCCTCCATCATACAGGGGTCAGTGTCCCCCCCCCTCCATTATACAGGGGTCAGTGTCCCCCCCCCTCCTCCATTATACAGAGGTCAGTGTCCCCCCCCTCCTCCATTATACAGAGGTCAGTGTCCCCCCCCTCCTCCATTATACAGAGGTCAGTGTCCCCCCCCCCCTCCATTATACAGGGGTCAGTGTCCCCCCCTCCTCCATTATACAGGGGTCAGTGTCCCCCCCTCCTCCATCATTATACAGGGGTCAGTGTCCCCCCTCCTCCATAATACAGGGGTCAGTGTCCCCCCCTCCATCATACAGGGGTCAGTGTCCCCCCCTCTCCATCATACAGGGGTCAGTGTCCCCCCCTCCTCCATAATACAGGGGTCAGTGTCCCCCCCCTCCATTATACAGGGGTCAGTGTCCCCCCCCCTCCATTATACAGGGGTCAGTGTCCCTCCCCCCTCCTCCATCATACAGGGGTCAGTGTCCCCCCCTCCTCCATCATACAGGGGTCAGTGTCCCCCCCCCTCCATCATACAGGGGTCAGTGTCCCTCCCTCCCTCCTCAATTATACAGAGGTCAGTGTCCCCCCTCCTCCATCATACAGGGGTCAGTGTCCCCCCCCTCCATTATACAGGGGTCAGTGTCCTCCCCCCTCCATTATACAGAGGTCAGTGTCCCCGTCCCCCCTCCTCCATTATACAGGGGTCAGTGTCCCCCCTCCTCCATCATACAGGGGCCAGTGTCCCTCCCTCCCTCCCTCCTCAATTATACAGAGGTCAGTGTCCCCCTCCTCCTCAATTATACAGAGGTCAGTGTCCCCCCTCCTCCATTATACAGAGGTCAGTGTCCCCCTCCTCCTCAATTATACAGAGGTCAGTGTCCCCCCTCCTCCATCATACAGGGGTCAGTGTCCCCCTCCTCCTCAATTATACAGGGGTCAGTGTCCCCCCCCTCCTCCATTATACAGAGGTCAGTGTCCCCCTCCTCCTCGATTATACAGAGGTCAGTGTCCCCCTCCTCCATTATACAGGGGTCAGTGTCCCCCCTTCCTCCGTCATACAGGGGTCAGTGTCCCCCCTTCCTCCATCATACAGGGGTCAGTGTCCCCCCCCCCTCCTCCATCATACAGGGGTCAGTGTCTCCCCCCCCCCATTATACAGGGGTCAGTGTCAGTCACCCAGCATTGCTCACCTCATTTATAACGGGAATCGGCTTTCTGCAACACTTCCGGTCATGTGACGCGCAGGGGGCGGGAGAAGACTCGGAGCCGTCGCCATGGAGACGCAGTAACAGAGCAGAGATGGTGGGGAAGGGAGCGAAGCGGAGCAAGAGCAAGAGGTGAGTCCGGGGGGCCTGGAGACGGAGAGTGTGGAGTGTGCAGTCAGGTTCTCTATACATTGAGAGCCCGTCATATGAGGTCACTGGAAGGAACCCCCATCCTGTGTAACATCACTGGTAGGAGTCCTCATCATGTGACATGACTGGTAGGAGTCCTCATCATGTGACATGACTGGTGGGATCCCTCATTGTGTGACATCACTGGTGGAAGCAGCCGTCGTGTGACATCACTGGTGGAGCACCCATCATGTGTGGCGTCACTGGTGGGAGCCGCCATCATGTGTGGCGTCACTGGTGGGAGCACCCATCATGTGTGACATCACTGGTGGGAGCAGCCGTAGTGTGACATCACTGGTGGGAGCCCCCATTGTGTATAATGTCATTGACAGAATCTCCCATTGCATGTGACTCCACTGAACAGAACCACCATCACAAGGGACCTCATTTGGGGGGCAGCCCTCTTTGCATGTGACGTCACTGGTGGGGGCCCCCATCACGTGTGAGGTCACTGCTGGGAGCCCCCAATGTGTGACATCCCTGGTGGGAGCCCCAATTGCGTGAGTGACGTCACTGGCGGGAGCCCACTTCTTGGGTAAAGTCATTGGTGGGATCCCCCATCACGTGTGATATCACTGGCCGAATCCCTCATCACATGGACCATTATGGGCCGGAGACTCCATCATGCGTAACGTGGTGGGATCCCTTATCATGTGTGACGTCACTGGTGGGAGCCCCTGCCGCATGTGGTATAACTAGTGGGAGCCTCCATTGTGTGAAGTCACTGGTGAGAGTCTCCATCGCATGTCACATCACTGGTGGGAGCCGCCATCATGTGTCACATCACTGGTGGGAGCCGCCATCATGTGTGACGTCACTGGTGGGAGCCGCCATCATGTGTGACGTCACTGGTGGGAGCCGCCATCATGTGTGACGTCACTGGTGGGAGCCAAAATCGCATGTGACGTCACTGCTTGGAGCCGCCATCGTGTGTGACGTCACTGCTTGGAGCCGCCATCGTGTGTGACGTCACTGGTGGGAGCCGCCATAGTGTGTGAAGTCACTGGTGGGAACCGCCATCGTGTGTGATGTCACTGACGGGAGCCGCTATCGTGTGTGACGTCACTGTTGGGAGCCCCCATTGCATGTGACATCACTGGCGGCAGCCTACATCATGCGTAAAGTCATTGGTGGGATCCCCCATTGCGTGTGATATCACTGGCCGAATCCCTCATCACATGTGACATCACTGGCCAGAGCCTCCATCATGTGTAACATCATTGGTGGGATCCCTTATCATGTGTGATGTCACTGGCGGGAGCCCCCACCGCATGTGGTATCACTGATGGGAACCCCCCAATGTGTGATGTCACTGGTGGGAGTCTCCATCGTGTCAAGTCAATGGCGGGAGCCCCCATCGCATGTCGTATCACTGATGGGAACCCCCCAATGTGTGACGTCACTGGTGGGAGCTCCCATTGCATGTGGTATCACTGGTGGGAGCCCCCATCGTGCGACATCACTGGAGGGAGCCCCCATTGTTTGTGACGTGTGTAATGTCATTGGTGGGATCGCCCATCATGTGTGAAGTCAATGGTGAGAGCCCCCATCGCATGTGACATTACTGGTGGGAGCCCAATGTGTGTGAAATCATTGAAATTAGACCCCATTGTATATGACATCACTGGCGGGAGCCCACATTGCTTGTGACATCACTGGCGGGAGCCCACATCATGTGTAACATCATTGGTGGGATCCCCCGTCGCATGTGACATCACTGGTGGGATCTCCCATCATATGTGACATCACTGGTGGGATCCCCCATCATATGTGACATCACTGGTGGGATCCCCCATCATATGTGACATCACTGGTGGGATCCCCCATCATATGTGACATCACTAGCTGGAGCCTCCATTATGTGTTACGTCATTGGTGGAATTCCTTATCGTGTGTGACGTCACTGTTGGGAACCACCATCGTGTGTAATGTCATTGGTAGGAGCCCCCATCACATGTGGTATCACTAATGGAAGCCCAATGTGTGTGACATTATTAGGATTAGACCCCATTGTATATGACATCACTTGAGGGAGCCCCAATTGTACTGTATATGTGATCACTGGCGGGGGGTCCAGTCCTCATCATGTGATGTCCCTGGCATGGTCCTTCTTTCCCGTATGGACCTCATTATAATTTCATTATACCTACAGGAAGAAGAAGGTGGGCAAACATGAGCCCAGAGCAGATAAAGAGTCAGAAGCAGAAAAGGCAAAGGCCAATGCAGCCATCTGGGAGGCCAGACTTAAGATGGCGGAACTGTCTCGAACTCAGTACCGTGACGCCGCCCGAACCTTGGCACACAATAATGAAGAGCTGAGTAAGAACCAGTACCAGATGGAGAAGGATATGCTGGACGTCGTTGGTTTCCTGAAGAAACAGGACCTGAAAAAGGATGAAATGGTACCACCTCCACCATATATAGCTTACCAGATAATCCCCCTTTGTCTGCCCCCTTCTCTGCTCCTCCCTCTACCATATACCTTTGAGCTCATCCCTGCTGGTCCCCCTCTTCTTCTCCTCCCTCTGCCATAATCCTCCGACATCATACCTGCTGGTCCCCCTCTTCTTCTCCTCCCTCTGCCATAAACCTCCAACATCATACCTGCTGGTCCCCCTCTTCTTCTTCTTCCTCCGCCATAAACCTCCGACATCATACCTGCTGGTCCCCCTCTTCTTCTCCTCCCTCTGCCATAAACCTCCGACATCATACCTGCTGGTCCCCTCTTCTTCTCCTCCCTCTGCCATAAACCTCTGACATCATACCTGCTGGTCCCCTCTTCTTCTCCTCCCTCTGCCATAAACCTCCGACATCATACCTGCTGGTCCCCTCTTCTTCTCCTCCCTCTGCCATAAACCTCCGACATCATACCTGCTGGTCCCCTCTTCTTCTCCTCCCTCTGCCATAAACCTCCGACATCATACCTGCTGGTCCCCTCTTCTTCTTCTCCCTCTGCCATAAACCTCCGACATCATACCTGCTGGTCCCCCTCTTCTTCTTCTTCCTCCGCCATAATCCTCCGACATCATACCTGCTGGTCCCCTCTTCTTCTCCTCCCTCTGCCATAATCCTCCGACATCATACCTGCTGGTCCCCCTCTTCTTCTTCTCCCTCTGCCATAAACCTCCGACATCATACCTGCTGGTCCCCCTCTTCTTCTTCTCCCTCTGCCATAAACCTCCGACATCATACCTGCTGGTCCCCCTCTTCTTCTCCTCCCTCTGCCATAAACCTCCGACATCATACCTGCTGGTCCCCCTCTTCTTCTCCTCCCTCTGCCATAAACCTCCGACATCATACCTGCTGGTCCCCCTCTTCTTCTTCTCCCTCTGCCATAAACCTCCGACATCATACCTGCTGGTCCCCCTCTTCTTCTCCTCCCTCTGCCATAAACCTCTGACATCATACCTGCTGGTCCCCTCTTCTTCTCCTCCCTCTGCCATAAACCTCCGACATCATACCTGCTGGTCCCCTCTTCTTCTCCTCCCTCTGCCATAAACCTCCGACATCATACCTGCTGGTCCCCTCTTCTTCTCCTCCCTCTGCCATAAACCTCTGACATCATACCTGCTGGTCCCCCTCTTCTTCTTCTCCCTCTGCCATAAACCTCCGACATCATACCTGCTGGTCCCCCTCTTCTTCTCCTCCCTCTGCCATAAACCTCCGACATCATACCTGCTGGTCCCCCTCTTCTTCTTCTCCCTCTGCCATAAACCTCCGACATCATACCTGCTGGTCCCCCTCTTCTTCTCCTCCCTCTGCCATAAACCTCCGACATCATACCTGCTGGTCCCCTCTTCTTCTCCTCCCTCTGCCATAAACCTCCGACATCATACCTGCTGGTCCCCCTCTTCTTCTCCTCCCTCTGCCATAAACCTCCGACATCATACCTGCTGGTCCCCCTCTTCTTCTTCTCCCTCTGCCATAAACCTCCGACATCATACCTGCTGGTCCCCCTCTTCTTCTCCTCCCTCTGCCATAAACCTCCGACATCATACCTGCTGGTCCCCCTCTTCTTCTTCTCCCTCTGCCATAAACCTCCAACATCATACCTGCTGGTCCCCTCTTCTTCTCCTCCCTCTGCCATAAACCTCCGACATCATACCTGCTGGTCCCCTCTTCTTCTCCTCCCTCTGCCATAAACCTCCGACATCATACCTGCTGGTCCCCCTCTTCTTCTCCTCCCTCTGCCATAAACCTCCGACATCATACCTGCTGGTCCCCCTCTTCTTCTTCTCCCTCTGCCATAAACCTCCGACATCATACCTGCTGGTCCCCTCTTCTTCTCCTCCCTCTGCCATAAACCTCTGACATCATACCTGCTGGTCCCCTCTTCTTCTCCTCCCTCTGCCATAAACCTCTGACATCATACCTGCTGGTCCCCTCTTCTTCCTCTGCCATAAACTTCCAACATCATAGTAGATACACTCTATTGCCATAAGTATTGGGACACCTGCCTTTACACGCAAATGAACTCTAATGGCATCCCAGTCTTAGTCCATATGGTCCAATATTGAGTTGGCCCACCCTTTGCAGCCACGGATGAGCGAGTTTGGGGTGGAGGAACTTGACTGGCCTGCACAGAGTCCTGACCTCAGACAAATAGAACACCTTTGGAATGAATTAGAGCGCCTAAACCCATATAGAGTGCTCCCCTATGGATTCTCTCTCTCTCTGTTTTTCTCCCATAAGATTGAAGAATTACAGCAACAACTGTCAGCAGAGAGGAAGCAAGCAGATGAAGAGAGACAACAGCTGGTGAGTGACTGTCCTTCCCCTGCAGTGCTATTCCTGACTGCAACTTACCACCTTCTGTCTCTCATATGCAACAACATTTTGTTTTTTCATTTCAAGTTTTATTTTGCACACCAGCAAAACAATACAATTCCAGTATCGATAAAGGGTACAATATTCGTAAACTGTTACACAAATAAAATGAAACCATAAGCGATGTACAAAACATGAGGGATGATGCCAGAACGGAAACTTTCAGAATTTCAGTATTCTGTAAGAAAGTGAAACAATAAGCTCCCCCTGAGGCTGGTGTGCAAGAAAAATTCAATAAAAAGAAAAATGGAAAAAACATGACATTGTATAGAGACAATAATTATCCTTAGTGAGTCACACCATAGTATAAATTAATAGTGGTTGATAATAGTTATTAGACATGTGCAAGTAGTTTAGTTCCAAATTCGGTTTGTAACGAATTTTGACAAATTGGTTAATTCCGAAATTTCCAAATTTTTCAGTTTCCGAATTTCTAATTTTCGAATTTCCGAAAATGCAAAATGTCCGAATTTCAGAAATTTGAAAGTCCGAATTTCGGAAATTTGGAAGTCCGAAATTTGGAAATTTAAAATTTTGGAAATTCGGAAATTTCCGAAATTTCGAATTTCCAAATTTCGAAATTTCGGAATTTCCAAATTTCCGAAATTCGAAATTTCGGAAATTTGGCAATTCGAAATTTCGGAAATTTGGAAATTCGGAAATTCAAAATTTCGGAAATTTGGAAATTCAAAATTTCGGAAATTTGGAAATTCGAAATTTCGGAAATTTGGAAATTCGAAATTTCGGAAATTCGAAATTTCGGAAATTTGGAAATTCGAAATTTCGGAAATTTGGAAATTCGAAATTTCGGAAATTTGGAAATTCGAAATTTCGGAATTTGGAAATTCGAAATTTCGGAAATTTGGAATTTCCAAATTTCCGAAATTTAAAATTGGAACATTCGGAAATTGGAAATTCGGAAATTCAAAATTTCGGAAATTCAAAATTTCGGAAATAATAAATATTAAATTATAGGTATTGTAATTTCCTTTCAAATTTGGCTGTTTGTGAACGTAACAAGTACAAATTCATCCAAAGTTACGATTTATCAGAAATAACGAATGCCGCATCTAAACGAATGGAACGTAACTATCTAATAATAATAAATAGCAATAATAATAATAAAACCTTTTTATTATTATTATTATCAATTTGTTCCATTCTATTTGTTTAAATGCGGCATTCGTTATTTTGGATAATTCATAACAAGAAAAAATTTGCATTCGTTACGTTCACAAACTGCCAAATTTGAAAGGAAATTCCAATACCTATAATTTAAGTTAGTTATTATTTCAAACTTTACTGATTTTATTTCTTTTTTTCAGATTTTAGAATTTTTGAATTTCTGAATTCCGAAAATTCTAAATTCGAAAATTAGAAATTCGGAGATTTGAGAATTCTGAAATTCGAAATTTTCGGTTTTCCGAATAAAGCAAAAAAAAAAAACAATGAAACGAAAACGAACACATTTTTTGTCAGTGGACATGTCTATTAGTTATTAATGGTACACATACATAATTATAAGTTAGTACATATTAATTATGATAATAGATAACATGGTTTATATATTGTGTCCTTTATTTAGTCTAAATGGAGCTAAAATTGCAGCTGAAGTTTGTATGAAAAACAAACTTTGAAGTAAATAACTTACTGCCTGGCATTGAACCCATTTGCCTTGGCTATTGGTATGTGCCATTAATAAGAGCATCATATTACCGTATTTTTTTCTCCATAAGACGCACTTTTTTTCCCCCAAAAAAAGGGGGGGACATGTCTGTGCGTCTTATGGAGCGAATATTGACCCGTCGCTTTGTTAGAATAGTCAGGCAGGGGGCACAGCTGTGGCGGCCGACCACTGACTAGCTGACGCACGCTGACGCACGCTGACGCTGTTGCATTCTGGGAGTTGTAGTCCACTCTGCGCACGCTCAAGCTCCCGGTGGGTGGAGAAGCAGCGCAACACAGCCAGGGAACTACAACTCCCAGGATCTTGGAGGCAGGGCACGCCAGGGAGTTGGGACTTGGGACCAACGTGACTGGCTCGGGCTGCAACTTTGCTTGACCCCAGGATAGAAGCATCACCCCCCCCCCCCCACCCCCCGAGCTGGCACTAGCAGCTGATATCACTGAGGTGAGAGACGCTGACACCCCCAGGGCCAGCTGACCCCCACATCCCATCTATCTCCCCCCCATACACCCCATTTACTCTGCCCCAGTGTCCACCCAGTAACCTCAAAATAGCCCTCAACACTGTGGGTCCTGCTGGGAGCTGTCCATGGTCTGTGAATCCTGCTGGCCTGTGGGTCCTACTGGCCACTGGCCTGTAGGTCCTGCTGGGAGCTGGCCACTGGCCTGTAGGTCCTGCTGGGAGCTGGCCATGGCCTGTGGGTCCTGCTGGCCTGTAGGTCCTGCTGGGAGCTGGCCATGGCCTGTGGGCCACAGACCATGGCCAGCTCCCAGCAGGACCTAAAGTCCAGTGGCCAGCAGGACCCACAGACCACAGACAGCTCCCAGCAGGACCCGCAGCCATTTTTGGTTCAGAATACTTTTTTTCTTGTTTTTTACCTCCTCTAAAACCTAGGTGCATCTTATTCCGACGGAAAATGTCCGATCGGACCATGTTGTCGGAAATTCCGACCGTGTGTACGGGGCATTAGACTATATAAGTGACGCACTGATATCTGTCTAACAGAGCATGCACAAGACGACCCTGTAGCTCTATGCTCTCCGTAATTACGTAACAAATAAAACTTAATTTGGAACTCATCTCGTCTGAAGGTGTTTTCACAGGTTTCCCGTAAAATAAGGAACTTGAGATAAGAATCTCTATTCAACATCACAGAGGTTAGATTGCAAGCAAGAGTTAATAGTAGAGGAGAATGAACACACTCTATAGGAAATGGCAGAGAAGGAACAGGAAAACTTTGGGGGGGGGGGGGGGGTGGGTATGCATGCACAGTCAAAGTTGCTCATCTGGGGAGGCCCTGAGGGTGTTGTGGGCTTGTGAGTACTGGAAATTGTGCCAATATATGGAGCAGCATTTCTTGACTAGCTGTGGATTAATAATAGGATATACAGTGCCTTGAAAAAGTATTCATACCCCTTGAAATTTTCCACATTTTGTCATATTACTACCAAAAACGTAAATGTATTTTATTAGGATTTTATGTGATAGACCAACACAAAGTGGCACATAATTGTGAAGTGGAAGGAAAATGATAAATGGTTTTCAATTTTTTTTTTTACAAATAAATATGTGAAAAGTGTGGGGTACATCTGTATTCAGCCCCCCTTAATCAATAGTTTGTAGAACCTCCTTTCGCCACAATTAGGGCTGCAAGTCTTTTTGGGGATGTCTCTACCAGCTTTGCAAATCTAGTGAGTGACATTTTTGCCCATTCTTCTTTGCAAAATAGGCTCTGTCAGATTGGATGGAGAGCGTCTGAATATTGCTATTCACAAGTCTTGCCACAGATTCTCATTTGGACTTTGCCTGGGCCATTCTAACACATGAATATGCTTTGATCGAAAAACCATTCCATTGTAGCTCTGGCTGTATGTTTAGGGTCGTTGTCCTGCTGGAAGGTGAACCTCCGCCCCGGTCTCAAGTCTTTTGCAGACTCTAACAGGTTTTCTTGTAGATTGCCCTGTATTTGGCTCCATCCATCTTCCCATCAACTCTGACCAGCTTCCCTGTCCTGCTGAAGAAAAGCATCCCCACAACATGATGCTGCCACCACCATGTTTCACGGTGGGGATGGTGTGTGCAGGGTGATGTGCAGTGTTTGTTTTCCGCCACACATAGCGTTTTGCTTTTAGGCCAAAAGGTTCAATTTTGGTCTCATCTGACCAGAGCACCTTCTTCCACATGTTTGCTGTGTCCCTCACATGGCTTCTCACAAACTGCAAACGGGACTTCTTATGGCTTTCTCTCAACAATGTCTTTCTTTTTGTCACTCTTCCATAAAGGCCAAATTTGTGGAGTGCACGACTAATAGTTGTCCTGTGGACAGATTCTCCCACCTGAGCTGTGGATATACTGAGAATAAATTACACACAGGTGTAATTTGGTGCAGTTTGGCATTTTTTCCCTGTGCGCTGGATGACCCTGTCCCGCCACTGGTTGCACAGACCTCATGTACCTTCTTTCCTTCCCGAAACATGCAATTTGCCCCCCTGGATTTTCTTCTCCAATTATCCATTTGTCAGTACTCTATCATAGAGCTCCACTGTAAGTGGCATATTGCAAGCAGGTACTCTTTCTCCCTATTTGCCACAACCCTGAACGTGTGAAGTCTTTTCACAGATAGAGGCATACAAGAAGCAGCTGGCCAGCTTGGAAGAGAAATGCTCCCAGAAGACTCAGGAAATGCAGATAATTCAGGCAGAGTTCAGGATGATGAAGGAATTTCGCAGACGTAAAGGGGAAATGGAGAAGGAGCTGGATGAGGTGATCTCACGTTCCTTGTCAACCACCTTACTGCCATGTTTTCTACTGATATGAACTCAGCTAAATGCTCTCTCTACACAGATAAAAGGGAGCCTGCGCCGAGCTAACCAGGAGCATAAAGAGTCGCTGGCGGCTATGGAGAGACGCTTCTTCCAGGACAAGGTGAGAACAGTGCAATGGTGGCCTGATGAGTTATTTGGGGTAATGACATAGTCAGTGAGGCAGAGCAACAAAATATATATATATATATATATATATATATATATCTATATATATATATATATATATATATATATATATATACACACATATACACACATATACACACACACACACACACACACACACACACACACACACACACACACAAAAATCTGAGCTTAGAATAAGCCACCTACAGAGCTGTTAACACTGTACACAGAGTGCGCCGCTGTCAACGGTGATATGCCGCGAGTGGCGGCTCCCGTGCACATGCGCGGGGGTGACGTCATTGCGGCGCCGTCGAATGACAGCGCCGGAGCCGCGAGACCCACCAAGAAGATGGAGGCTCCGTACACAAGGGGACAGCGGTGACTTTGCTGGCTCCTGTGTCAGGTAAGTGACACATAATGGACTACTATGCGATGCGATGCATAGTAGTCCATTATGCTTTACCTTTGCAGGGAAACAAAGAGGAAGTAAACCTATTAGGGTTTACTTCCTCTTTAATCACCACTGGGGTTTTTATTTTTATTTTCTGCTAAATAAATGAAAAAAGGCCAAAGACTTTTTTTTTTTTTTAAAAAAGCAATTCTCTTAGTTTCTGTTAAAATTTAGCAAATAAATTATCTTTCTTCATAAATTTAGGCCAAAATGTATTCTGGTACATTTCTTTGGTGAAAATAACCCAAGTTGAGTCCACAAACTATGGTGTATATACTGTGTGTGTATATGTGTAATATACAATATATATATATATATATATATATATATATATATATATATATATATATATATATATATATATATATATATATATATATATATATATGAAAATCAACTTTTTTTTCTTGAGGCCCATAAATGCCAGGACAGTACAAATACCTCACCTCCCAAATTACCCTTTTTGGAAAATAGACAAGAGATATTTTGTAAGAAGCATGGTGCTTTTTTTGAAGTTGTAATTTTTTTATTTAAAATATCTTTTTGTAAAATTAAGAGATTAAACTTTTATTTTTTTTTCACATTTTGTTTTTAATTTTTTTTGCATACAGTACTGTCACCAGTGCAGTACAGCATCATCATATAAGTGGCCTAAAGTATGTAAATTATTTTTTTTACATACTGTGAGCATAGCAACACTGTACTACTCTGGGGGATCGAGATTTTTTATTTTTATTTTTTTTACACACTATTATAGCTTACAGCAGTGAATTTGACTGGTATAAGCAAGCATTTTTGCTGAATTCAGTGTGTATTGGTGTGATTAGCTGCGATTGGCTACAGCTAATCACATAGTACAGATAAGTTGTGGCCCTGACTGTACCATGTGATCACTGTGACCAATCACAGCTAGCAACACAATTGTACACAATGAATGGCATAATTAATTGTTTACAATTGTCATTTGTTCTGCTGTGATCGGTCACATGGTACCGGCATTGGGCCGTAACACTGATCAGTCATCCACTGTTTCTGGTGGACACAGCAGGTTGTTGTCAGATTGTGCAAGGGCACGGCCCAGCGGGCCCGTACGAGGTGTGTTCTGGGAAGGACATCATATGACGTCCACCTAGAAGAACTAGTGTTCCTGCACGCTCATCATTTTATAATGGTCCGGGCTGGAAGCAGTTCAAAAGGATTAAAAACACTTACATGGTATTATGAAAAAAAGAGCACTCTGTTAATCAAATAAGAATCCTGCTTCATACAATCTTTGGTACTGGCCAGTAACTAAGATGGCGTCCGTGTGTTTTTGAGTTTAACCTTATTTATTTAAGTTGCAGATTATCACTAGTGTGTATCACAATTTTTTGCACTGCTTGCCTGTATTAGAACAACAATTATCACTTGGCAAACCCCAATAGGCCTACACACTACATGTTCCTTACATTTAATAATCAGCAGTGCAGAACTAATAAATATCACCAGCACTGTGTTGGAGACTTTCCAGCATGCTAAACAGTAGAATCATATCAGGTTGTCCACATGCAATGCCTGTGGCTTTTGATGAGTACTAAACAGGCAGATGACAGAAGATCCATCTATGGCCCCTTTCACACTGTCGGACTGTTCAGGTCCGCCTGTCAGTTTCATGTTAGTCTATGGAGCGACGTTTGTCAGCGGTGACATGTCCGCTGACATCCGACCCGGTCCGATCTGCCAAAAGCAGACGGATGGCCCTACGTTTGGACCGCTATCGGATCGGGTGAGATCTGATGAAAACAGACATGCTGTCTGTTTTCATCCGATCTCTCCATAGAAACCAGCGGCGCTCGACAAGCCCCTCCCCGCTCAGTGAGCAGAGAGGGACCTGTAATCCGCCGGCTCATCCCGCTGAGCTGGTGGACAGAGGCGGACTCCGTGGAAGCAGATCTACTTCATGAGAATGAGGCCTAAGTCTGGTGTCCAGATCTGTACCATATTGTAATGCCATGTACACACGGTCAGACTTTCCAACGGCAAATGTGCGATCAGAGCTTGTTGTCGGAAATTACGTCCGTGTGTAGGCTCCATCGGACAGTTTCCATCGGAATTTCTGTCTCACAAAATTTGAGATCTGGTTCTCAAATTTTCCCACAACAAAATCCGTTCTCGGAAATTCCGATCGTGTGTAGACAATTCCGATGCGCAAGGTGCCACGCATGCTCAGAATCAAGCAGAAGAGCCGCACTGGCTATTGAACTTAATTTTTCTCGGCTTCTCGTACGTGTTGTACGTCACCGCGTTCATGACGTTCGGATTTTCCGACCAACTTTGTGCAACCGTGTGTATGCAAGCCAAATTGGAGCCAACATCCGTCGGAAAAAAAAACATGGGATTTTGTTGTCGGAATGTCCGAATGTGTGTACGCGGCATTATTCACACAGAGCACCATGTTATGGAGGGCAGAAAAAATGCCACATCCAAGGCAGTCGCTACCATCTTAGAAGGACTGTTATCCAATCGTCACACAGTACAATGCATCATACATCAGGATCATTTACAAGTTGCCTAGCAACCCTCTATTAAATAGTCTGCAGTACTACAATTAAAAAAGAAGTACAGCCAAAGCTACTTCGGCTGTACTTCTCCTGTGGATCACGTGGATCACAGTTTGATCTGCACTCCTGTGACCCATTTTCAGCAGACAGCGGGCTGAAGCCCACCGTGGGCTGACGTCACAGAGCCGTTCCAGGCTGGGGAAAGATCGCTATCATAAGGTTGGGATCCACCCTGATGCCTGGAGCGGTGTTCTGTAAAAAAAAATGTCTGCTTATCGAAAAGTGTCCCCCCCGTACTGCGCAGCGCCGTGAGTCCAGATGCAAGCCTCACCATCCAAGTGGACATAGGGCTGCACATAGTTAGAGGGCCCCTCGCCACGCTTCGGGCACGGCCTCGCTTCGCTCGGCTCTTTTGGATTCTAACTCTATGTCCACTTGGATGGTGGGGCTTGAACCTGGACTCACGGCGCAGGCGCTGTTCATCTTCGGATATTTTCGGAATCTGCTTGTGCTGTGTACTGCGCATGCGCAGTGCACAGCGGACACTATCTGACGGGGGACAGTATTTGACAAGACACCGGCACCTGGCTCAGCCTCTCAGCGAGCCGCCGAGAGCCTGACCCAGCCATTCCCAGCACCCTCCACAGCCCAGAGAACCGAGCAATCAGCGGTGTTTGATCGCTCAGTTCTCAATCTTAGAAGTGGCAGGGAACAGAAGGAGCATCGATGCTGCATCAACCTAGGTAAGTATGATTTCTTAAAAAAAATAAAGCCAAGCTTCAAAATATATACTGTGTATTCTTGTAGGTTTCTTCTGGTTGTTTTGGTAATATAGTGCAGTGTACACCATAAGCAATCACACAGCAGTATCTAACTATGTAAATATCAGCAGACCAGCCTGACTGGAAGTCTGGCTGGATTTTTCATGTGATCATTTGTTGTATATGTGCAAATAAAAGTAGATGACTTGACTCCAGAGTTGAGATGATCACTCAAAACACATGAAGAGTGGAAATGGATTTTCCGAGTGTTATATTGTTTCAGATTACGAGATCCCGGCTTCTTCCTGGCACCAGCTGAGTCAGTTTGGTGTTAACAGTCTAGGGCAGAAAGTGTCCAGAGTTTTCTAGTTCTGACTGCTTTCAGGGCAGATATCACAAGGATATACGATCTTCTTCACAGCTTTGGAGCAGGGCCGTCTTTAAGGCAGGGCAAAAGGGGCAGCTGCCCTGGGCCCTATCATTGTTGTGGGGCCCAAAGCAGCTGCCTCATACTTGCCAACTATCCCAGTTTAAATTCCCTTGTGCCTTGAAGTTTTAGTCTCTTGCTGTGTCCTGATATCTCAGTGTGAAGTGCTGCTACTAATGCTGCCCAGCTCTGACCTATTGTTGTGTACAGATGACTCACCTGCAGACCCTGTGTTTACATGTAAATAACCGACATTCATATGTGAATAGCTGCATCCGGCAGCATAGATATGTAAATAAAGGCGGCATTCATATGATGTATGTCATGCCCCCTGCATTGAGGAGATGATGTGCTGTAACCTCTAGCAACCAATCAGTGTACAGTATTACTGTACAGTAATTTCTAGCAACCAATTAACAAGCAGAAATCATGTGCTGTAACATCTAGCAACTAATCAATGAGCTGTAATGTGTGCTGTAACCTCTAGCAACCAGTGTACAAGATTACTGTACAGTAATTTCTAGCAACCAATTAACAAGCAGAAATCATGTGCTGTAACATCTAGCAACTAATCAATGAGCTGTAATGTGTGCTGTAACCTCTAGCAACCAGTCAGTAAGTGGTAATGATACACAGTAACCTCTGGCAACCAATCGCATTTACTGCCTGATCTAATACAGTAAACTGATTTTAAGCTAGCTGCTATTTAATGTCTGTCTCAGAGCAGGCGGAGAGCGAAATTGTATGGGGCGGGCAACAAAACGGTTGACCAGGGTCCAATCAACATTAAAGACGGCCCTGCTTTGGAGTTGCGTATTTTGGGAGGGATCATTTACTATCTTCTGCTAGATAAAGTTTGTGAGTTTTCTGTTCCTCAGAGCATTGATGATGGCCACATCCAATTTAGAATAAAGAAAATATTTTCTGAGCACAAAATGAATCAAAGTGTACCATGTACTATATCCATAACATACATTTCTATTCAAAGTTTTTGGCATCCCTGGTCAAGTTAGGTTCCTTCTCCTACAACGATGTCCGTCTCCTGCAAGGCCTCTGGATCAACCAGTGCCACAATATTTGACAGTTACTGACCTAACGGTTCAATGTTTTTCTCAGCAACGTCTGGAGAAAGAGGCAGAGAAGAAAATTGTGATGCTGGCAGAAAAAGCTCATAATGAGGCCATCATGTAAGAATAAAATCCTGATTGTCTGAGACTTCTTTCTACAATCTGTTCTCTACAGATCTGCTCTTCCTGCCTGGCACTGACTGGTCTAAAGCTCCTTTTCCCAAGAGTTCTACTGTAACTACCATGTCTGTCCCTTCATGAATGCTGCTTGTTGCTCTGAGTGTACAGTCGCATGCCTGCTCCAGTTTTTCAACCTTAATCTACAGTCAGTGTTGACCCTTGGTATACGGTTATGTCTGTGTGTAAATGGTGATCGTTGTAGCGCTAATACATGTACACATTAACCACTTCAGCCCCGGACCAATTGGCAGCCAAAGGACCAGGCCCCTTTTTGCGATTCGGCACTGCGTCATTTTAACTGACAATTGTGCGGTCGTGCGACGTGGCTCCCATACAAAATTGGCGTCCTTTTTTTCCCACAAATAGAGCTTTCTTTTGGTGGTATTTGATCGCCCCTGCGGTTTTTATTTTTTGCGCTATAAACAAAAATAGAGAGACAATTTTGAAAAAAATTCAATATTTTTTACTTTTTGCTATAATAAATATCCCCAAAAAATATATAAAAAAACATTTTTTTTTTCCTCAGTTTCAGCCGATACGTATTCTTCTACATATTTTTGGTAAAAAAAAATCGCAATTAGCGATTATTGATTGGTTTGCGCAAAAGTTATAGCGTTTACAAAATAGGGGATAGTTTTATAGCATTTTTATTAATATTTTTTTTTTTACTAGTAATGGCGGCGATCAGCAATTTTTATTGTGACTGCGACATTATGGCGGACACATGGGACATTTTTGACACATTTTTGGGACATTTGTCATTTATACAGCAATCAATGCTATTTAAATAGCACTGATTCCTATGTAAATGACAGTTGTAGTGAAGGGGTTAACCACTAGGGGGCGGGGAGGAGTCAGTGTGACGTGTGTGTGTTTTTTTACAGTAGGGGGGCGTGGCTGTACGTCTGACGTCATTGATCGGCGTTCCCGATGACAGGGAACCGCCGATCACTGACAGTCAGTGTAGGAAGCGCGGGGAGAGGTTTGTTTACACAAACCTCTCCCCGTTCTTCAGCTCCGTAACCCGATCGCGGGATACCAGCGGCGATCGGGTCCGCTGGTCCCGCGGCCGTGGTCACGGAGCTCCCGACCGGGTCGGGCGCGCGACCCACGGGCAGCCAAATGCACGATCACGTATATATACGTGCTTTTGCCTGCCCGTACCATTCTGCTGACGTATATATGCAGTGGGCGGTCGGGAAGTGGTTAATATTCAAATAAAACTGTGCAAAAGGTCAAATATTCAAGAGTGACAAGTATAAAATGAGAAATGTGAAAAAAGTTGAATAAGTGAGAAAATCTATTAAAGATGGCCTATGAATCATCCACCGAAAGATGGTGAGGCAGAATTATATTATGCTGACACTGTCCGGCAAGGAAAACATCAAGATGGTGCTTCTTCAACAAAAGGAAGAGGTCTGTATACTCTAATGCCACATACACACGGTCGGAATTTCCGATGGAAACAGTCCGATGGGAGCTCTTCATTGGATTTTTCAACCGTGTGTATGCCCATCGGTCTTTTTCTGTCGGAATTTCCGACGGACTTTGGATTGAGAACCTGTTCTTAATTTTTCCGACGGAAAACCTTTTCTATCGGATTTTCCGATCGTGTGTAAGCAATTCCGACACACAAAATTCCGGCGCATGCTCGGAAGCATTAAACTTCCCTTTTTATAGTGCTGAACGTGTTGTATGCCCCGGTGTTATTGACCGTCTGAATTTGGTGTGACCGTGTGTAGGCAAGACAGTTTGAGCGAAATTCCGACGGGAAAACCATCAGAGCTTTTTCCGCCGAGAATTCCAACCGTGTGTACGCGGCATTACCGGAACAGATGGACTCAAGTGTCAGCGACAAAGAGTCATATAGGCAAGGGTGCCGGAATCGGCGATTACACGGAACTCCAAAGGACCCAGAGCCTCCACAGATGGTATAGATGGCCACCAAACGAACCTCTGATGGGGAGAACACCAAGGCTGGGTCTTGAGGGTTGAAAAACCCAATTGGACAGCAGGGCAATCTTTTGAATTGAAGAAGCACCATCTTGATGTTTTCCTTGCCGGACAGTGTCAGCATAATATAATTCTGCCTCACCATCTTTTTCGGTGGATGATTCATAGGCCATCTTTAATAGATTTTCTCACTTATTGGACTTTTTTCACATTTGTTCTTTTATACTTGTCACTTTTGAATATTTGACCTTTTGCCCGGTTTTATTTGAATATTAATGTGTACATGTATTAGCGCTACAACATTCCCCATTTATGCTTGATATGTTTGTCACATTTTTTATAGCTGCTTTTTCTTCTTCCGCTGGAAGTTAGCGCAGTCACGCCTCTATCCACATGTCTGTGTGTACATGAGGTTTGTCTACGCCGATACAGTCAGAGTTGGGTCTCCGCATATATTTTTAGGTCTGCACACTTCACTGATGGGCCCCAGTCTTGATTTTTGGTGCACAGTCAACGCTTTGGTGTCAGTGTATATCGGTGGGCCTTCATGTGCAGTGTTGGGTTTCACTGTACAGTTGCCATTAGATATGGGTGGTCAGTCAGTGTTGCCAACAGTTAGTATTTTTCTGGCAGCCAGTAAAAAAATGGGCACTTTTCTCCTGCCAGTAACAGGAAAAGGTTGCCAGTTTAAAATAAGACTGAGGCTTGGCTCCGAACTGCGTATGCGAGACCGTCCAAGTGCCTGCTGCAGTGTGTTTGGGAAGAGCCGGCGGAGCGGGAGGGGTGGGTCTGGCAAAAGCAGTGCCTGAGTGTGTCATGTGCTGTCATGGTCAAAGGGAGCCAAGTAGAGCTGCCAGAGCCATCTGCAGGATGGGAGCAAGGCAAGCCGGGAGAGGGAATGTCAGTGCTGTTTGGACTGGAGTGGAGTAAAAGGATGCCTGGCATGGAGAGAGACAGTCACTGTGACTCAGGAGGGGACATGTCGTGTCGGTGATCTGTGCTGCTACACATTGTGGTCAGTGTCGCTGTGAGAGTCAATAGTGTGTGTGTGTGCCTATTCTAATTTCTAATACTAATTCTAATTTCTAATACTTACTATATCGAAAATAAAATAATAAATATGTTTTTTTTACCCTAAAGTGGATGTAAACCCGATTCATGAAATTTGAGCTGGGCACATATATTTGCAGTGTTTTCTTATCTCTCTTCAAAGCCCTATGTCCTGTAGCTGTCTCCTGCTCGGTTTTTCTGTTATCAGCTAGATAGTCTGACAAGTTCTCTGTCAACTGAGATAAAAGCAACCTGAGTTTTGTGTTGGGGAGGATGCTATAAATAGATTAGCAGGGAACTATTCAAGGACCAGCTCTGAAAGTCTCTACCTATGAGGAGAGGGGGGTGTGTGCCTTTCCTCCAATCAGCTATCTTGGCTGTATGCCCAGGCTTCACTGTAGTGCTGAACAGGAAGAGAAAATCTCCCAACTCCATGTTTTATTTTTTATTTTTTTACTGAAGGCAAATCCACTTTGCCCTACAAGTGCAGTCACTGTAGATCTGAGGGGAACGTGCATGGAAAATAAAAAAAAAAAAAACAGCATTTTTGCTTGCACATGATTGGATTATAAAATCAGCAGAGCTTCCCTTTTCAGATCTACAGCAAGTGCACTTGTAATGCAGAGTGGATTTGCCCTCAGTAAATAACCCCCATCATGTTAGGAATTTTTTTTAATAAATTAACCCCAATGTCCCCAATTTCTAAAAAAAAAAAAAATATAGCAAGCTGAAGACAGCAGATATACATGTAAAACGTATCTTGGGAGATTTGTTTCATCTCTGTGTAAGATCTGAGGCTGTTCACTTCACTGGGTATATGTGAGGGTTTACATCCACTTTAATATCTACCCTAAATCTTATTGGTAATTGAATATTGTACTTGTTTGTTGCCTAAATACTGAAATTTGGAAATGCCGGTAAAAACCTGGCTATGCCATTAAATTTTGGGTGTCGAGTCAGTAAATTTCAATCTGGTAGGTTGGCAAAGCTGGTGGGCAGTCAGTGTTAAGTCTTGGTTACTCTTAAGCCCCATACACACGATCGGATTTTCCGATGGATTCTGTCCTATCAGACAATGTTGTCGGAAATTCCGACCGTGTGTAGGCACCATCGGACAGTTTCCATCGGATTGTCCGACGGACAAAGTCCTATCTCCTGCTGGATAGATTTTTTGACAACAAAGTCCGATCACACCAAATCCGATCGTGTGTAGCGAATTCCGACGGACAAAGTGCTACGCATGCTCAGATCACATTACAAGACCAAAGCTATTGGCTACTAGCCTCTACGTAGTCCCGTCGTAGGCAACAAACGTCACCACGTTCAGAATGATCGGATTTTCCGACAACTTTGTCCGACCGTGTGTACGCAAAACCAACATCGGACAAAGTACGACGGACATGATCCGACGGACCTGGTCCTTGGATAATCCGAGCGTGTGTATGGGGCTTTATGCTGCGTACACACAATCAGAATTTCTGACAACCAAACCGTGGATTTGCAAAAGCATTGTAGAATGGATAAGACATGGAGTACCAGACCCCAAAGAGAGCGGAAAAGAGAAGCCACTCGGTGTACCATAGCCAAAGATGATTAAGGAGCATTAAGGGGCTAAGTAATCATCCCAAACAGCAGTGAATTTAGCTAGGGAATTGCGCATGGATCGTACTTCTCTAACCCCTTGTAAAAAGGCATAAAACTTTGGGGGTGGGGAAATTACAATTACTTTTAGTTTTTAGCTAAAGGGATTATAACACCTATTATGTTTTTATTGCTGTCTGTGCCCCCATTGGGTAGATTCACCGTCTTGATTTGACCTCTTTACCATTATCATTGAAAGTAACGTAAAATAAAAATTTGGGCTGTCCCCAGAGAAGAAATAGAGGGGAAATCTTCCAATGGGGACACAAGTTCTGGTGACCGGGGGGGGGGGGGGGGGCAAAGGGATTCCCTTAGCTGGCTATGATTTCCTGAGTACCCAGACAACAATAAAAAAACCTGCCAGGTGTTCTGACCCCTCTCCACTCTGTCCAAAACTTTTTTTTAAAGTTTTGCCTTTAGTTATACCTTTTAAGTGTGCAGTTGGTTTTGGGTTTACAGTCATCGCTGGGTCTTAAGAAATGGTGTTGGGTTTCAGTGTAAAGTAGTTGCCTTCAGTATGTGGTTGGGTCTGGATGTACATCCTATGCTGAATCTTAGTGTATGGTGTTGGGTCTCGGTGTAGTGTTTGTTTCCAGTGTGTGGATGTGTATTTGATTTTCGTGTACAGCATTGGGTCTGCGTGTACAGTAAGTACTTAGTTGTAAAGCATGCTGTTGGTTTTCATTGTGCTGTTGGGTCGGGGTGCACAGCTAATGCTGGGCCTTGGTGTCTCATGTTGGGTCTCAATGTACAGTGTTGGTTTTCGGTATACAGTCGATGTTGTGTTTCAGTGTACATTGTTGGTTCTCGGTGTACAGTCATTGCCAGGTCTTGGTATGGTGTGGGAGTCTGTGTACAGTGTTGCTTTCCAGAATGTGGTTGGGTCTTAGTATATGGCGCTGGGTCTCAGTGTTGATTTTCAATGCGGTTGGAGTTGTCTTGGTGTATATGATGTTAGGTCTCAGTGTACAGTGTTTGGTCCTTTGTGTACTGTCATCGTGACGTGACAGAAATGTGCAGTGCCGGATTCTGTATTTGGTCCTCAGGATAAATCGTTTCATACAAAATGTTACTGGCAACAGAACCCTGAACTCAATGCCTTGTTCTTCTCTCACAGGCAGCTGGATGATGCAGGAAGATCTGTCTTTAGGGAGAATGTACGTCTGAAAGAGGCCATTTCCTATCATGTGGATGAGGCACGAAATTTAAAGAAAACCATCACACAACTAAAGGAGGAGAAGGAGCGTCTTCTGCAGGAGAAGGTTTGTTCACATTTTAAATACAACAGGCCTCTGCCTCCTTCATAGTAAAATTTTATATATATATATATATATATATATATATATATATACACACATACATACATACACACACATACATAGTGTGTGTGTGTGTGTGTGTGTATGTGTATGTGTATGTGTATGTGTATGTGTATGTGTATGTGTATGTGTATGTGTATGTGTATGTATATGTATATATACATATACATATACACACAAAAAAAATATATATATATATATATATTCACACACACACACACACACACACACACACACACACACACACACACATATATATATATATATATATATATATATATATATATATATATATATATATATATATATGTATGTGTGTGTGTGTGTGTGTGTGTGAATATATATATATATATATATATATATATATATATTTTTTTTTGTGTGTATATGTATATGTATATGTATATATACATACATACATACATACATACACACACACACACACACACACACACACACACACACACACTAAATAAATAAATATATATATATATATATATATATATATATATATAAATCTACATAGCTTCTTTTGTGTTGATTTACTAAAACTGAAGATGCAAAGTCTGATGCAGCTGTGCATGATAGCCAATCAGTTTTGTACTTCAGCTTGTTTCAATTAAAAGAGAAAAATGGGGTAATTTAGAAAAAAAAGAAACCTTATACTCACCTAGGTGGTCCGATCCAATGCTGCTTCTGTCCCCCACCACCTCTGAGAACCAACTGATTAAACAACGCTGATCGCTCAGGTCTCCCCCTCCACTTTGAGCAGAGAGCCGTGACTGTCAGTCACTGACTCTTTCCCATGCCCCTCCAGCACTCACTGGAGTGCTTGGCTGGTGAAGGGAAGGAGCAGCTGGTCTGTCCAGGCATCTGGGTGGATCCTGACTGTAAAGTCAGGATCTTTCCCCAGCCTGAACTGGCTAAGTGACGTCAGCCGAAAGCAGGCTGAAAAAGGCTGTCACAGGAGTGCAGAATGAACTGCACTCTTGTGATCCATAGGAGAAACGGGGCCAAAAAAAGCTTAGGCCATACTTCTCCTTTAGGGCTTTGACAAAAAAAAAAAAAAACTGGAAGCCGATTGTTTTCTTGTGCAGAGCTGCACCAGATTTTGCACTCTCCAGTTTTAGTAAACCACTCCCTTATAGCATACTGCAGCTGCTGACTTTTAACAATCAGTCACTTACCTGTCCTGGAATCTAGCGATGTCAGCACCGCCAGCTGATGTTTCCATCAGCTGTCGGGTGCATGCCTCCTCCATTGTGAGTAAGGGAACCCAGCAGTGAAGCCTTTACGGCTTCACGCCAGGAACCTTACTGCGCATGCGCGAGGCTCGGCTCCTCTCTCCTACTGGCCCAGTGGCCGGGGAAGGAGGGAGCCTGGGCTGTGACATCAATACCCGGGCTGAGGCTCCCGAAAGTGGGAACAGGATACCTGTGAAAGACAGGTATCCTGTCCCCCTCCCTCCCCAAAAGGTGGCAAATGTGGAACCGGAGGGGGCGAGTAGTACAACGAGCAGAAGTTCCACTTTTGGGTGGAACTCGGCTTTAATAAGAAACAGGCTATTTAATAGTTAATAGTTCAGATAGTTGTATAATAGCTCATCCATAGTGGTGACTGGAGCCTAATGAGACATACAGTACAGTATATGACACTGTCTCCATTTTTTTAATCTTGGCCCAGGAAACCAGTGAAAAGTTGGTTCAAGAAAAAGTTCTGCAATCTTCTCATAAAAACACACAGATCCAGGAGTTACAGAGGACTGTGCAGACCCTGGAGTGTGCTGTAGAGGAGATGAAGATGGAAATAGAGGATGGCATGCAAAAGAAACATCTTCAGATACAAGGAGCAAACCAGGCAGGAAGTGCAGAGCTGCAGAAGCTCCAAAGGCTCTTGGAGATGAAGGATCGGGAAATGATCCGCGTTAAAAAGCTTGCCCACAACATCCTACAGGAGAGGACAGAGGTCGAGCACTTCTTTTTGGAAGCTCTGGAGCAGGTAAAACAGGAAATCAAATCCAACAGAAACTATTATCAGAAGATGGCACAGGTAGCCTACAACAGTCGTATGATGCAGGCAGCTGCGGGAACAGAGCAATATCCTAAGATCAGAACCTTCCATAACAAGGAATACAGTACCAATGATGTCAGCCAAGATGTCAAAGAGGCTGAGAAATGGTAACAAGATATAAAAAATAATCATTGCATATCCCAGCTGTCCATCCAACTCACCTTATGACAATCGTGTGCCAGAATATGACCACACCATACCCCCGCCTTTACTCTGTCATTGTTGCCTCAGTATAACCTGGTTACACCTCTTCCTCTTTCCTATATATCCCTATCCATCCAGTGCCTTATTACTATACCACTACATTCTTCTCCTACAATTACCGTCCTAATATACCTATCCCTCTATAATGGTCTTATTACACACCTCCCCCTACAAGGAAGGGCCTAACACACCCATACTCCTTCTTACCACCTTGATCCCAATAAACCTGTTTCCCATTATGGTTACCCCAGTTCCCTCTCAAATACTGCGGTCACCCTCTGACTCTCTCTTCTGGCATCTTCCACAACCCTCTCAAACATGCACTAGTCACCCCCATACTTAAAAAGCCTCCACCAATCTTAACCTACGCCTGGTCTACAACGGACTGAGGGACCACTTCATTAAGAATAATCTTGATCCTCTTCAGTCTGGATTTCGCCCTCAACACTCCATAGAAACGGCTCTCCTAAAACTCACAGACGACTTACTAACAGCAAAAACCAATGGGCACTATTCTGAACTCCTACTTCTGGACCTTCTGGCTGCCTTTGATAAGGTTGACCACCCCCTCCTCCTCAAAAAACGTTAGTCCTTTGGTCTCCATGACTGTGCTCTTCGTTGGCTCTCATGCTACCAATACCACCACACCTTCAGTGTCACAATTCTACTGCCTCCTCTCCTCTTGCTTTCTCTGTCGGAGTCCCCCCCAAGGTTCTGTTCTTGAACCTCTCCTATTCTCAATCTACATCTCCTCCCTGGGTCAGCTGATAGCCTCCCATGGCTTTCAATATTATTTCTACGCTGACGACACCCAAATCTATCTCTCTACTCCTCAGCTCACCCCATAGGTTTCCTCATACATCACTAAATTTACTAACTGACATATTAGTCTGGTTGTCACTCCACTTCCTCAAACTCAACATGTCAAAAACCAAGAAAATTTCCTCCCCCACGTGCCGCTTCCCCTGACTTCTGTCAAATTCGATGGCACAACTATCAACCCGTCCCCACGTGCCAGGGTTCTAGGTGTAATCCTGGACTCCGAACTCTCCTTTTGGCCAATCACTTGCCAAGGCTTGCCGCCTCAACCTCTGCAACATACCCAAAATACACCCCTTCTTAACCAACTACAACACAAAACTCCTAATTCACTCCCTGGTTATCTCTCGCCTTCACTACTGGCTTACCTTAAAATAGGCTATCCTTCAGTCCATCATGAATGCTACTACCAGACTCATCCACTTTACAAACTGCTCAGTGTCTGCTACTCCTCTCTGCCAATCTCTCCATTGGCTGCCACTCACCCAAAGAATTACACTTAAAATACTAACTTACAAAGCCCTCCACAACTCGACACCAGCTACATTCTCTTCCTTCTTCCCAAGACTGCGTGCTCTCCAGTTCCCATGTGACTTCCTCCCATGCCTCTCCCAGGCTTTGAAATGCCCTACCCCAATCTGTCCCACTATCTTCTACTCTATCCACTTTTAGGTAAACCCTGAAAAACCTTTCTCTTCAGAGAAGACTATCCTGCCTCCACCTAAAAACTGTACTTTCATTTTCTCCATTAGCCCATCCCCCACAGCTATTACCTTTTGTGTCACTGGACACTCCTTTTTAGATTGTAAGTTCTAACGAGCAGGGCCCTCGGATTCCTCCTGTATTGTAACTGTACGGTTTGCCCAACGTTGTAAAGAGCTGCACAAACTGTTGGTTGCTATATAAATCCTGTATATCAATAACGTTCCAACTACACCCCTCTCCTACTGCTCTGTTCCTAATTTACCTGTTCCCTGTTGTGATCCCACTACACCCCTCTTCTACCACCCTGATCATTTTATATACACATGTCCCTTATGATGGTACCACTACACCCTTCTACCACAACTATGGTCCTAATATACCCATTCCTCTATAATGGCCTCACTACAAGCCTCTCCTACAATGGAGGGCATAAAACATCCACCCTCCTTCTTGCCCCTATGATCCAAATAAATCTGTCACCCATTATGGTCCAACTACACCCCTCCCGTACTGCTATGATCCCCAATACACCTATCCTCCATTATGGTCCCACTACACCCCTCTCTTGTTGTTGTAATTCCAATATACCCATCCTCCATTATGGTCCCACTACACTGCTCTCCTACTGCTATAATCTTAATAAACCTGTGCCCTGTTATGATCCCACTACTATGGTCCCAATATACCCAGTCCCCATTATGGTCCCACAACGCCTATCTCCTCCTGCTATGATCATTACACACCCCATTCCCTATTATAGGTGCTTTCTACCACCACTAAGATTTAAAAATAGCCCTTTCTTACTGTGCATAAACTCATCTGACTGGCGTTACCAACATGCTCACCCTTTTGCTGTCTGTACCTTAGGTCTCACATAGAGAGTGGGAAAGTGGACATTGCAGATCTAACCTGGGAGCAGAAGGAGAAGGTCCTGAGACTTTTGTTTGCAAAAATGAATGCCTCGGTTCCCAGGTAAGTGATTGATTGGGGTTGACACGGGCTATCAATTGCTTGCTTTCTTGGAATTATGCTGACTTTTGCTCTTTCATACCAGGAAAAAGGGGACCGGTATAAAAGCTGTGATGTTTTCTGGAAATGGAGAACCTCAGCCCAGGTAAGATGTGATGGCCACTATAGCCAGATAACGGTAAAAAGTAAAGGCAGGAGTGGAATTAGCTCTTTTATTATCTATGCTGGCATACTGGGCACAGCTTGGAATGTTTCGTAGCTCCCCATCTAGTAAAGCTTCTTAGCCCCCGTACACACGGTCGGAAATTCCGACCACAAAATCCGTCTGATTTTTTCCCGACGGATTTTGTCCGACACTGGTGTTGCATACACACGGTCGGACAAAGTTGTCGGAAAATCCGATCATTCTGAACATCGTGACATTCGTTGCGTACGACGGAACTACGTAGAGGCTAGTAGCCAATAGCTTTGGTCTCGTAATTTGATCTGAGTATGCGTGGCACTTTGTCCGTCGGAATTCTCTACACACGATCGGAAAAAGTCGGATCGGATTTTGTTGTCGGAAAATTTGAGAGCAGGATCTCAAATTTTCCAACGGAAAAAGTCAGATGGAGCCCACACACGGGCGGATTTTCCGACAACATGGTCCGATCGGACATTTTCCGTCGGAATTTCTGACCGTGTGTACGGGGCATTACTGTTTTTTTTTTTTTTTGTATTTAGAATTATAATTTTCATTTCAGTATATTCACCAACAGAACTGTAAATTGTCCTACTTGAGTAGAAAGCTACAGGGACCACATTGTGGTTCCCAGATTTTAATTGGTTGTCCACCTTCCAAATAGACACGGCATCCAGCCATACACCAGAGTCTCTAGAGGGGACTAACGATCTTTGTTTTATCTCCAGGGAAACTGCAGAGATATCAGACAATACAATCTTCATAACACAGCAAGTTCCAGAACAATCTACATCAAGTGGGCTTTTGCCAGACATCTATTCGGCAAAATGTCACACTGTGGCCTGAGGATCAGCATCATGTACATATCCTCTCCCTTCCTTCTGGATTATCAGTGTTTTCCGCATTGTGAAATGAATCATGATGTAATAAATCTATAAGAAGAGCCATGTTCCCTGTTTATTTTTTTGTTTTTGATATACTGTTTGACAGAAAAACTAATGCTGGCCATACGCTATATATAAAAATAAATCAAATCGTCCGAAATTTGGTCATTAAAGCGGAGTTCCACCCAAAAATGGAACTTCCGGTTTAAGCACTCCTCACCCCCTTACATGCCACATTTGGCATGTTATTTTTTTTGGGGGGGGGGGCTTTATTTATTTGGGGGCTTCCTTAGGAGGGGGACTTCCTGTCCCACTTCCTCCTTCCGCCCAGGAACCGCCTAGGTGACTCCTCACTCTAGGCGATCTTCTGGGACACGTGACAGGTCCCAGGAGATCGCCTATCCACTCCGGGAGCGCAGCGCGACTCGCACATGCGCTGTGCATGCCCGGCCGTGAAGGCGAAAGCTGTCACGGCCGGGTGCCCTGAGTGGCAATGGAGGCGCCGGCGAAGAGGAGGGGGAGAGGAGCGACACCTCGTTCGGCCGCATCGCTGGACCGTGGAACAGGTAAGTGTCTGTTTATTAAAAGTCAGCAACTACACTTTTTGTAGCTGCTGACTTTTAAAATGCCTGGAACTCCCCTTTAAGACAGTTCGTTCGTTTTTCGGCTAGTCATTTGGCACAAATGGGTTGGGACGTTTTTGAGCCAAAAAACAAAAAAACGACGGACAAGTTTGAAAAAATTCTGCCGAACGAACGATAAATTGGAAGGTTAATGTGTTTCACGTCCAAACTGTTTGCGCAAGGTATATGTGAAAAAAACTGATTAATTTATGACCGCTGAAGAATTTATCAGTTATTGCATGATGGCACTATCGTTTGCTCTCCCGGCCGAATGTTTGATCTTCAAAAATGGGTTTGAACGATTTTTCGTATAGTGTATGGCCAGCATAATATTTTAGAGCAGTGATGGCGAACCATGGCACCCCAGATGTTTTGGAACTACATTTCCCATGATGCTCAACTACACTGCAGAGTGCATGAGCATCATGGGAAATGTAGTACCAAAACATCTGGGGTGCCGAGGTTCACCATCACTGTTCTAGAGTTTGGCTTTCTTGTAACATGATGAGTCCTGTGGCTGATCTGTGGAAAAGTGGGCACACCCACTTTGAACAATGCTAATCAGTATAAAATTTAAAATCTAACAATTTCTGATCAGGACCTGCTACAGTTCATACTTATGCCAATAATAGTAAAGGATAAATTCACCTTTTAAATAAAATTAAAAAAAAGAAAAGAAAAAAAGGGGGGAGAAATGCACATTTCTTTGTAGGGAAAAAAAAAGTGTTTATTATTTTCTTCCAAAAGGAGTCTACAGAGCATCTCACCCGAGATTGCTGGTGCAGTCTCAGGCTCCTGCAGACGCTCAGCATAGCGTTCTGCCTGTAGGGGCAGGCAGTTACCTGAGAGCAGGAATATAAATGGACTACGCAAACGCTCACGAGCACCCTCACAGCTCATTGAGGGCTACAAGCTGATGGTACCAGTAGGCATTCACTCCCAGGAAACTTATAAATGACGGAGCCATGGGAGTGGAGCCCCACGGTTTTCAAATTGTGACAGCGGGTGCAGGGAGAGGATCCCCCGCCCGCTGTCACGGAGGAGGTTGGGGTGTGTTGACAGGCTGCAGATGCTGGAACATGTTACTAAATAAAAATAAAAAACCCAGATGCAAAATGGTGAGCTTATACTTTAATTATTATTTTTAATTGTACCTACAGGTAAGCCTTTAATAAGGCTTACCGGTACCTGTAGGTACTGTAAATATATCTCCAAAACTTTCACATTTTAGGAGATATTCAGCGTGCATGAAGCCAATGACACCTATACCGAAAATGGTGGCATGCGCAAGAGTGATGTCATCGCGGTTCCAGCCACTCACATCGCTGGAGCCCGCAAACCCAGAAGAAACTCCGGGCGGAAGATGTCAGCTGTCTCGGCGGTGTGCGGACACTGCTGGAGGGCATTGTTCTTACATAGTAGGCGAGGTTGAAAAAAGACACAAGTCCAACCCATGTGTGTGATTATATGTCAGTATTACATTGTATATCCCTGTATGTTGCGGTCGTTCAGGTGCTTATCTAATAGTTTTTTTGAAACTATCGATGCCCCACGCGGAGACCACCGCCTGTGGAAGGGAATTCCACATCCTTTCCGCTCTTACAGTAAAGAGCATAGTTTAAGGTTAAACCTCTTTTCTTCAAATTTTAATGAGTGGCCACGTGTCTTGTTAAACTCCGTTCCGCAAAAAAGTTTTATCCCTATTGTGGGGTCACCAGTACGGTATTTGTACATTGATATCATATCCCCTCTCAAGTGTCTCTTCTCCAGAGAGAATACGTTCAGTGCTCGCAACCTTTCCTCATAACTAATATCCTCCAGACCCTTTATTAACTTTGTTACCCTTCTTTGTACTCACTCCATTTCCAGTACATCCTTCCTGAGGACTCGTGCCCAGAACTGGACAGCAAACTCCAGGTGCGGCCGGACCAGAGTCTTGTAGAGTGGGAGAAATATCGCTTTATCTCTGGAGTTGATCCCCTTTTTAATGCATCCAATATTCTGTTTGCTTTGTTTGCAACAGCTTGGCATTGCTGAGCCTATCATCTACTAGGACCCCCGGGTCCTTTTCCATCCTAGATTCCCCCAGAGGTTCTCCCCCAAATGAGTAGATTATTCATATTTTTGTATTTTACATTTTTTTCTACATTGAACCTCATTTGCCATGTAGTTGCCCACCCCATTAACCACTACGCGCCCGCGCTATAGCCGAAAGACGGCTGCAGCGCGGACGCTCCCTGCAGGGAGGACGTCCCTGGACGTCCTCCTGTTTACTTCCCTAATGCGCGCTCCTGAGAGCACGCATCAGGGAAGTTCTGTGCTGGCCGTGTCCGTCGGACACAGCCGGTCACAGATCGCTGTAAACGGCCAATCACAGCGGCCGTTTACAGCGAGATCTGGCTGTCCAATGAGAGATGATCTCATATGTTTGCATATGCAAACATATAAGATCATCTGTCAGCGCCGCTCTGCCTCCTCACACAGACAGCGTGTAAGGAGGGAGAGAGGAACGGCGCCGTAAGTAAAAAAGAAAAAAAAAAAAAAAAAAATAAGAAGAAGAAGAAAGTGATCTGTCCCGCTGCCACCTGTCATCCGTGCCACCTGTCCCCAGAGTGCCATCCGTGCCACCTGTCCCCAGAGTGCCATCCGTGCCACCTGTCCCCAGAGTGCCATCCGTGCCATCTGCCAGTGCCACCTGTCCCCAGTGCCATCTGTCATCAGTGCCATCTGTCAGTGCCATATCAATGCCACGTGTCATCAGTGCCACATATCAGTGCCATCTGTCAAAAGTGCCACCTTTCAGTGTCACGTGCCATCTGTTATCAGTGGCATGTGTCATCAATGCCACGTATCAGTGCCATCTGTCATCAGTGTCACGTGTCATCAGTGCCACGTATCGGTGCCATCTGTGCCACGTATTAGTGCCATCTCTCATCAGTGCCACATGATATCAGTGCCACATATAAGCTCCATCTGTCAGCAGTGCCATCTGTCAGTGTCACGTGTCATCAGTGCCCCCGTATTAGTGCCATCTGTCATCAGTGCCCCCGTATTAGTGCCATCTGTCATCAGTGCCACCTGTCGTCAGTGCCACCTGTCATTGTCCTGGTGCTCCAGGGCCTTCAAAAGTGTAATAGGTAGTCAACAATTTATGCTCCTAGAACACGTGATGGGGCTCCCTGCATGTTGGGCCTCTCTAAGTGGCCAGGCTGTGGAAAAGTCCCACATATGTGGTATCGTAATACTCAAGAGGAGTAGCAGAATTTATTTTGGGGTGTCATTTGCGGTATACGGATGCCATGTGAGAGAAATAACCTATTACAATGACAATTTTGTGGAAAAAAATAAAAAAAATTTGCAAAGAATTGTGGGAAAAAAATGACAACATCAAAAAGCTCACCATGCCTCTTACTAAATACCTTGGAATGTCTACTTTCAAAAAAGGGGTCATTTGGGGGGTATTTGTACTTTCCTGGCTTGTTTGGGTCACAAGTACATCAGATGTGATCAATTTTGTATAATTCGCACCACAGTTTGTAGAGTCTGTAACTTTCACAAAGACCAAATAATATCCACTAATTTGGGTTATTTTTACCAAAGATATGTAGCAGTATAAATTGTGGCCAAAATTTATGAAGAAAAATTAATAATTTGCTAAATTTTATCACAGAAACAAAGAAAAATGCTTTTTTTTTTCAAAATTTTCGGTCTTTTTTTCATTTATAGCGCAAAAAATAAAAAACCCAGAGGTGATCAAATGCCACCAAAAGAAAGCTCTATTTGTGGGGAAAAAAGGACAAAAAATTCATTTGGGTACAGTGTTGTAGGACTGAGTAATTGTCATTCAAAGTGTGAGAGCACCGAAAGCTGAAAATTGGTCTGGGCAGGAAGGGTGTTTAAGTGCCCAGTAAGCAAGTGGTTAATTTGTTCAGATCTTTTTGCAAGGTTTCCACATCCTGCGGAGAAGTTATTGCCCTGCTTAGCATCGTCCACAAAAACAAAGCTTGAACTGTTTACCCCATCCTCCAGGTCGTTTATGAACAAAATAAATAGGATTGGTCCCAGCACAGAACCCTGGGGGACCCCACTACCCACCCCTGACCATTCCAAGTACTCCCCATTTATCACCACCCTCTGAACTCGCCCTTGTAGTCAGTTTTCAATCCATGTACTCACCCTATGGTCCATGCCAACGGACCTTATTTTGCACAGTAAACGTTTATGGGGAACTGTGTCAAATGCTTCTGCAAAATCCAGATACACCACGTTTACGGGCCTTCCTTTATCTAGCTGGCAACTCACCTCCTCCTAGAAGGTTAATAGATATTTTTTGGCAAGAACGATTCTTCATGAATCCATGGTGATTGCTGCTAATGATACCGTTCTCATTACTAAAATCTCGTATATCGTCCCTCATCATCCCCTCCAAGAGCTTGCATACTATTGATGTTAGGCTAACTGGTCTGTAATTCCCAGGGATGTATTTTGGGCCCTTTTTAAATATTGGTGCCACATTGGCTTTTCTCCAATCACCTGGTACCATTCCAGTCAGTAAAAATTAGGAACAATTGGTCTGGCAATTACTTGACTGATTTCCCTAAGTACCCTCGGATGCAAGCCATCTGGTCCCGGTGATTTAATAATGTTAAGTTTCCCAAGTCTAATTTAAATTCTGTCCTCTGTTAACCATTGAGGTGCTTCCTGTGATGTGTCATAAGGATAAATACTGCAGTTTTGGTTACTGAAGCCCCCCCCCCCCCCCCGATTCCCTCGTGAAGACTGAGGAGAAGAATAAAGTCAATACCTTCGCCATCTCACCATCCTTTGTACCAAATGTCCTTCCTCATTCTTTATGGGGCCAATATGGTCTGTCCTTTTTTACTGTTTACATACCGTATATACTCGAGTATAAGCCGAGGCACCTAATTTTACCACAAACAACTGGTAAAAGGTATTGACTCGAGTATAAGCCTAGGGTGAGAAATGCGCAGCTACTGTAAGTGGAAAAGAGGGTCAACAATGCCCATTTGCAGCCTCACTGTGCCCATTTGCAGCCATAGGTCCCCCGAACTTCAAACTTGGTAGTTAAGGGTTCCTACATGCCCCCTAGCTGCAGCCAAAGGGTCCGTAATGACATTGCTGCAGATGGACACAGTTGACCGAATTTGGGCCCTGTATCTCGGGGTAACTTGGTGCTAGGAACCCCATCTTTGGATATGTTGTAGTGCTAGTTCCGCTGGGTTTGAATACCAAATTTGGGGTTCCTAGCACCCGAGATACGGGGCCCCAAAGTCGGGTCGGAAAATGTCAAGCACTTTTTTGCAGCAGAGAATGACATTTCTGACCCAACTTTGGGGCCCCGTATCTCAGGGCCACTTGGTGCTAGGAACCCCAAGTTCGAGTATAAGCCGAGGGGGGCACTTTCAACACAAAAAAAATGTGCTGAAAAACTCGGCTTATACTCGAGTATATACAGTACTTAAAGAATTTCTTACATTTCTTGTTGCATTCTTTCTAATGTCTGAATGCTGATGATGATGATCCCTCAACCTTGTATTTTTTTGAAGGCCGTCTTCTTTGCTTTTATATGCATTTTTACATTGGAGTTAAGCCATCCAGGACTTTTGTTCACTCTTTTAAATTCATTACCCAAATGGGATGCATTGGCTAAATGCCCTTATTTAATATGCTCTTAAAGCAAACCCACCTCTCTCTCCTCCGTGTTCTTTGTTCCTAAGATTTTATCCCAATTCATGCCTACGAACAAGGAGGGGTGTCAAACTGGCAGCCCTCCAGCTGTTGTGAAACTACAAGTTTCATCATGCCTCTGGCTGTGGAAGTCATGCTTCTAACGGTCAGCCTTGCAATGCCTCGTGGGACTTGTTTGACACCTGTGTTCTAAGGTATTACATAATGAGCTAGTATGCAATGCATACTAGCTCATTATGCCTTTGTCTTACAGGAGTCCCCCCCCCCCCCCCCCCTCGGGGTTTACAACCTCTTTAAGTGGCTATAACCTGAATTGTGGACCAATGATTTGGTCTAAACTGAAAGTCTAGTTGAAGTACCCCAAAAAACAAATAGTCCATATTCTTGTACTGGCAGAATTCAGGACATATCAAGAATTGAATGGTTAGCTTTTATTTCTTGTATATTAATACAGTAGTGTAGGATTTTTTTTTTTTTTTTTTTAAAAAGACACTCTTTTAGTCAGCTATTGTCCATCACGAATGTTCACAGTCATATGGAGTGGATACGCTGGGCCCCCATGAGATCCATTAGTAGTATGGCCCTCCCTAGAGGCCTCTGCAGAGCTCCTGTCACTCCAGAGTACAGACAAATCACAATTCAGCAACTTTATGAACGACCCATTGTTGGCATCACCACAGCGGGGCTGGTTACTGTAGCATCTTCTTCCTTCCATTGTGAGGTAACAGTTTTTAGTTGGGTGTAGAAAAAAATCCCCTAAAAGAGAGAAAGAAAATTTGACACAATCCAACCTATAACAATTAAAAAGCACGTGCCAGGCCTTCTGGGCTTACCTGCTTCCCATAGAAATTGGTGTCGCCCCTGAACGAAGCTCGAGATCCGGTGAAAGAGAACATTGGCAGAGGCACAGGGATAGGAACATTCACACCCACCTATGAGAGTTACATTTTATTAGTGACTATGACATCACATACTGCCTATTAATACAAACCTGAGCTATGCAGCCCTTCTCAATGAGATCACATACAGCATGTAAAATGAAATAAGTATTGAACACATCACCATTTTTTTTCTAAACAAATATATTTCTAAAAGGTGCCATTGACATGAAAGTTTGACCACGTCGGTAACAACCCATACAATCCATACAAAGACACCAAAACAAATAAGTTCAGAAATTAAGTTATGTGTAATAAAATGGAATGACACGGGGACAAAAGTATTGACCACATTAACCACTTGCCGACCAAGCACGTCATACGACGTCCTTGACTTTGAGTGGTGATATCTGAATGATGCGTGCAGCTATTGGCATCATTCAGATATCATTCTTTCCGGCCGGCGATTCTGTGCACCATAAGAACGATCATAGCGGCAGTTCCGCCGCCTGATCGTTCTTATAGGCAGCGGGAGGGGACGTCCCCGCCGCCATCCGGTGCTTCTCCGGGCTCTCCCGTGCCATCGGGGGCCCAGAGAAAGAAATCGCTCGCCGCCGGATGACGAGCATAGAGACTTCCGGTGACCAGATGGTCACCAGTCATCTCTATGACCGTCGGAGGCCCGGGCGCGATGTTATGACGTCACGCCCGGTACCCGGAAGTAAACAAAGCCGCGATCGCGGCTGTCAGCATGAGATCGGTAAAAAATGTTTTACCGATCTCATGCTTTCCAGCCTGGAGGAGAGATGTGGGGTCTTATTGACCCCAGATCTCTCCATAAAGAGGACCTGTCACATACATTCCTATTACAAGGGATGTTTACATTCCTTGTAAAAGGAATAAAAGTGATCCAAAAATTATTTTTTTTTAAAAAGTGTAAAAATAAAAAAAATTAAGTAAAATAAAAAAAAAAAAAATAATTAAAACGCCCGTCCCCTGTAGCTCGCGATCAGAAGCTAACGCACACGCAAGTCCCGCCCGCATATGTAAACGCCGCTCAAACCACACATGTGAGGTATCGCCGCGTGCGTTAGAGCGCGTGCAACAATTCTAGCACTAGACCTCCTCTGTAACTCTAAACTGGTAACCAGTAAAAAATATTAAAGCGTCGCCTATGGAGATTATTAAGTACCGAAGTTTGGCGCCATTCCACGGTTGTGCGCAATTTTAAAGCTTGACATGTTCGGTATCTATTTACTCGGCGTAACATCATCTTTCATATTATATAAAAAAATTGGGCTAACTTTACTGTTTTGTTATTTTTTAATTCTAGAAACTTTTCCAAAAAAAAAAGGCGTTTGAAAAATGATTGCGCAAATACCGTGTGAGATAAAAAGTTGCAATGACCGCCATTTTATTCCCTAGGGTGTCTGCTAAAAAAAAAACATACTCAATGTTTGGGGGTTCTGAGTAATTTTCTAGCAAAAAAATGATGATGTTTACATGAAGGAAAATAGGCCAAAATAGGCCCGGTAAGCAAGTGGTTAAGAAAGGGGAGGTGCAACAAGGCATGGAAAGCCAAGACATCAGCTGAAATCTATCAGTAATTAGAAAGCAATCCTGCCCCTTGTCAGTGCAAATTAATATCGGCTGGTTCAGTCTCAACTAATGGCCTATAAAAAATAAAAGTCTCATTACCAACGTCTCACACAAGAAACCTCTCATGATACTCTCAAGACCTTCGCAATCTTATTGTTGCAAAACATACGGATGGCATTGGTTACAGAAGGATTTCTAAACTTCTGAATGTTCCAGTGAGCACTGTTGGGGCCATAATCCAGAAGCGGAAAGCACATTGTTTCACCATAAATCAGCCACGACCAGGTGCTCCTCACAAGATTTCTGACAGAGGAGTGAAAAGCATAATTACAAGAAGAATTGTCCAAGAGCCAAGGATCACTTGTGGAGAGCTTCAGAAAGACCTGGAATCAGCCGGTACAATTGTTTCAAAGAAAACAAAAGTAATGCACTCACCCGCCCTGGCCTGTATGCACGCTCACCGCGCAAGACTCCATTGCTAAAGAAAAAGCATTTTGAAGCTTGTTTAAAAGTTTGCTGCACAACATCTAGACAAGCCTGTGAATACTGGGAGAATATAGTCTGGTGAGAGGAGACCAAAATTGAACTCTTTGGATGCCATAATACACACCTTGTTTGGAGGCGAAAATGGCACATCGCCCCAAAAACACCCCCCATACCAACAGTGAATTTTGGAGGTGGGAACATCATGGTGTGGGCGGGGCCCTTTTTCAGCATACGGTACTGGAAAACTTCATATCATTGAAGGAAGGATAAATGGAAAAATGTACCAAGACATTCTTTTTTTTTTTTAAATCAAAAATAAAGTTTATTGAGCATATAAGAAAGTACAGGTTCTTTCATAACAAAGAAAAAAAAAAGAAAAAAAACATAGGTGCAACATGCACCAACAGGTAATAGGGGTCTGTACACAATTAGTCTGACATGCATAGCAGGCTTTACTGATGTCTTAGAGACAGGTAGAAGGACATATCTCAAAAAAAAAAAAAGCACAATAGTAGTAGGGGGTCGGGTCACACAGCTGCGTAGGAGGGGGGAACCAGTGTCCCTTGGGTGGGGGATGCAGTCTGCAGAGTATGCTGGCCGAGGGACCGACAAGTACATGTAACCGGTCTCAATGTGGCCTCATTCCGTGCAGGTGGAGGAGTGGTCCAGCCACCTGTCCCAGATTTTGTGATATTTCTCGGGGCATCCGCGCTGAGCATAGAGAATCTTTTTGTAGGGTAGCGTGAGATTCACCGCCCTTTTCCATTGCTGAACAGTGGGGGGGGGGGGGGGGGGGGGGGGGGGGGGTGGGTCTGAGCCAGAGTTGGGCTATTTGCATTCTGGCCGTGAAGAGGGTTTCCTGTAAAAATGTTATAAGATATTTCTCTTCCTCTGGTAAAGGGAGAAGGCCTAATATGCATTGGCGGGGGCATACGGTCAAGGGGGAACCCATTTGATCGTGAAGGAACTTGATAATCTGCAGCCAGAATTGCTGGATGGCTGGACAGGACCATATAAGGTGAAAGAAGGTGCTATCAGGGGCACCGCATCTAGGACAGGATGGATCAACATCAGCTCTATATTTAGACATACGGCCTGGGGTAATGTAAGATCTATGCAGGATATACAGGTGGGTTAGCCTGTCGGATAATTTGGGGGATACCTTTTTGGGTGTCTCCAAGATTTCCCCCCACTGTTCATCATCAATTTCCCCGAGGTCCGCTTCCCATTTATTCTTCAGCTGGTAAGCGTGGGTGGTGGCCTTGGGAGTCAGAAGGAGTGCATATAGGGTGGAGATCAGTTTGCCGGAGTCAGTTCCAAGAACTGTCCCTGCCAGGGTCACTGATTCCAGGGCTGGCTCAAGGCGCACGCCTTGAGTTTGAATGGCATGGCGGATCTGCAGGTATCGGAAGAGCGCATGGTTAGGGAGGTCAAACTCTTCTTTAAGGGTTTGGAACGTTTTCAGTGTGCGTCTGGTAAACAGTTGGGAGAGGTATATGACCCCTTTGATTATCCACAATTTATGGTCTGGGATACTTAACAATTCTGACAGTTGGGGGTTTTCCCAAAGAGGCGTGTGGGCATGGAGGGGAGGAGCCCCGACCAGGGCGAGCGCCGTGTGCCAGACTCTGCTATGGTGTACCAGCATGTGTCTCTTGTCTCTCAGTTTGGAGTACCGCAGCCTGTCATGGCCGTTCAGGTGGAAAAAATGAGACAGCTGTGAGGCTATATAATATAGAGTTAGGTCGGGCAGGGCGGTGCCGCCCAGGTGAGTGGGGCATTTGAGGGTCTGCCACGACAGTTTGTGTCTGGAAGAGCCCCAAATGAAAGTGTTGAGGATAGACTCCATGTTTTGGAACATGCGGGCCGGGACATAGAGTGGGGCGTGCCAGAAAAGGTAAAGTAGCTTGGGGAGGAGGATCATCTTCACCAGGTTGAGTCGGCCCATAACACCTAGGGGGAGTCTGGACCAAACTTGCGTCTTGCGTTTTAGGAGATCGTATAATGGTTCTAGGTTTAGGGAAACATAGTCTGCGAGAGACCGGGTGCAGTGCACCCCCAGGTATTTGATTTGGCAGGTGCGAACTAGTGGTAGGGCCGCTTGGGTGTCCGTGGGGGCAGTAATGTCTATTGGGAGGATCTGGGATTTAGACCAATTTATTTGCAGTCCCGAGAAGGCGCCAAAGCTCTCGATCAGGTGCAGAGCCGTTATTAAGGAGGGTCCTGCATCTTCCAGGTAGAGCAGCATATCATCTGCGTATAAGCTGATGACCTCGGTAATCCGACCCATGCGCAGGCCCCGGATGCCGGGGTGTGCTCTGATGGCAATGGCTAAGGGCTCTACTGCCAGAGCGTACAGCAAGGGTGAGATAGGGCAGCCCTGGCGCGTTTCACGGGACAGCGAAAAGGGGTTAGATATGCGGCCATTTACTTGAATTCGGGCAGTCGGGGCTTGGTAGAGGAGTTGGAGCCACCTGATAAACTTGGGGCCAAACCCGAGTACCAAGACATTCTTGATAAAAAAATCTGCTGCAATCTACCAGGATGATGAAGGTGAAACAAGGGTGGACATTTCAGTAAGACAATGATCCCAAACACAAAGCCAAGGAAACTCTCAATTGGTTTCAAAGGAAATAAAGCTGCTAGAATGGCCCAGCCAATCACCTGACTTGAATCTAGGGTTGCACCAATATCGATACTAGTATTGGTATAGGCGCCGATACCAAGCATTTGCACGAGTACTTGTAAATGCTCCGATGCCTGGGCAGTCAGGGGTAGTTACAAGCACTGATCTCCCTGTATAGATTTCAAAAAAGCAGCTGACAGCCGCTTCTCCTCCCCCACCCCATGGCTGTCAGCTGCTTTATTGAAATCTATACATGGAGATTGGTGCTTTTAAACTACCCCCACTGCTGCGATTGCCCCAGACTGTCCCCTGTGTCCTCCTCTGTCCCCCTCAGTGCTCCTTTGTGCTGTTCTGGCCCCCCCTGTACCCCTCCGGAGCCCCTCCTTGGTGTCCTCTGTGCTTCTCCTGTCCCCTTCTATGTCCTCCTCCATGCTGCTCCTGTCCCGGATCTGTCACAATGGAGAGCGGAGGAAGGAGCCAGTAAATATGTCATTTACCGGCTCCTTTCTTTTGTTAATGGACAGAGTAACTCCATTCATAACTAAGCATCATAAACTGTCCAGAGAAGGGGACTGGGGAATTTCTGTCCTCATTCCCCTTCCCAGTCTCAAAAAGGGGAGATGTCAGGGGTCTGTTTTGGTATCCATGATATCTCACCAAAGCATCCCCCCCCCCCCCCAACAGGGTTGATAAAAAAAAAAAATAAAAATAGTAAAAAAAATTTTATAAATATTTAAAAGTAAAATTGTAACAAAAAAAAAAAAAAAAAAAACTGGACGATAACAAAAAGATAAATATATAAAAAAAAAAAATAATAAACTACTGCCACAGTCCACACGTCATCAATGCTGCATATTAGTGTCACGGTCACATGACATTAAAAAAAAAAAAAATTATCGGTAATCGGTACAGCGAGTACTTGAAAAAAGTATCAGTACTTGTACTCGGTCTTTAAAAAGTGGTATCGGAGCAACCCTACTTCAATCCAATATAAAATCTATGGAAAGAACTAAAGATCAGAGTACATAGAAGAAGCCCACGCAACCTTCAAGATTTGAAGACTGTGTGGAAGAATGGGCCAAAATCACACCTGAGCAACGCATGCGACTAGTTTCTCCATACAGAAGGCATCATAAAGCGGTCATTACCAACAAAGAATTTTATACAAAGTATTAAATAAATTTCAGTTAGTGTGATCAATACTTTTTCCCTGTGTCATTCCATTTTAACAAACATAAAATTATTTCTGAACTTATCTGTTTTGGTGTCTTTGTATGTATGGATTGCATGGGTTGTTACCGACGTGTCTTGTCAACAGCACCTTTAGAAATATTTTTACAAAGAAAAATGGCGACGTGTTCAATACTTCTTTTACCCGCTGTATATGCAACCGACATGAACAATAAGGGTCAACAATGGCACCCCCCCCCCCCCCCCCCCCAAGGCTTGTACGTACCTGGCCCACATCTACAAAGTGAGTGTATTTCCGGGCTGTGGCTCCATTTGTAGTAAAGATGGCAGTGCCATTTCCATAGGGATTTTGATTTACAACATTAATTGCGTCATCCAAGGTGTCTGCTTCTAAAACAACCAGAACGGGGCCAAAGATCTCTTCCTTGTAGCAGGTCATGTCTGGCTGCAAAAAGCAAGAGGGAACCGAAAGTCAGCCTTTTTTCCCCTCTCATCAACCACCAAGAACATCTAAACATTACCCCTAACTTGTCCTGCCCTTGTTAAAACATTGCATCTTATATGTACTTTATTACTGGTAGCCTGAAATCCATAAATCTAATCCCTACTGTGCAAGCTCCTTCCTCTGATTTTAAAGCGGGGTTTCACCAAAAAAAAAAATTTTTAAAAGTCAGCAGTTAAAAAAAAAAGTCGCTGCTGACTTTCAAAAAGTACACTTACCCTCCCACGGCGCCCGCGATGTCGTTGGTGGAGGCCGAGATGTCCCTCAGCTATCCGGATCCACCGTCGCCATCCTGAGTAAGGGAAACGGCTTCTCGTTTCCTACTGCGCATGCGCGAGTCGGCGCGCGGCCTACTGCGCTTGCGCGAGTCGGCGCGCGGCGAACTGCGCATGCGCGAGTCGTATTTGTGAATGGGGAACGCGGTGTGTTGTGGGACACAGTTCCCACAACACACCGCGCCCCAATCACCTGAAGACGGAAGAAGAGAAGATCACCGCGGAGCTGGAGGAGGCAGATTAGGACGATCTGCCTAGCAACAGCCATTTCTGGTAAGTAAAAAAAAAAATTTTTTTTTTTTTTTTTTTAAATTGTTACTAACTTTCTCCCAACTTTTTATTTTCAGGGTGTCCCACCACTTTAATGTTTCTGCAAACCTCCAGAACATCTATATACAGTATAGGTATAGGGTGGGCTCTGCGCAGTAGACATGTGCACTGACAAAAAATGTGTTCTTTTCGTTTCATTCGTTTTTCGGAATTTCGGATTTCCAAATTTTTGAATTTCGGAAATTTATAAATTTGGGATTTTCACATTTCCGAATTTCAGAATTTGAAAATCCAAAAATTTGAAATAAAGAAAACCTGTAAAAAATTTGAAATAATAACTAATAATAACTATTAAATTATAGGTATTGGAATTTCCTTTAAAATTTGGCTGTTTTGTGTAAAATCTATCTGAAGTTATGAATTATCCAAAATAACAAATGCAGCTACTAAACAAATGGAACAAATTAATAATAAAAAGGTTTTTATTATTATTATTATTATTATTATTATTAGATCGTTGCGTTCCATTCGTTTAGATGCGGCATTCGTTATTTCAGATAATTTGTAACTTCGGATAAATTCGTACTCGTACATTCACTAACAGCCAAATTTGAAAGGAAATTCCTATAATTTAATATTTACTATTAGTTATTTCAGATTTTCATTCTTTTGAATGTTCAGATTTTATTTTATTTATTTTTTTCCAAATTTTAGAATTTTCCAATTTCCAAATTTTCAAATTTTCCACATTTTTGAATTTTCTAATTTTCCACATTTTAGAATTTTCAAATTTTCCACATTTTAGAATTTTCAAATTTTCCACATTTTAGAATTTTCCACATTTTCCACATTTTAGAATTTTCCACATTTTCCACATTTTAGAATTTTCCACATTTTCCACATTTTAGAATTTTCCACATTTTAGAATTTTCCACATTTTTGAATTTTCCACATTTTTGAATTTTCCACATTTTTGAATTTTCTAATTTTCCACATTTTTGAATTTTCTAATTTTCCACATTTTTGAATTTTCTAATTTTCCACATTTTAGAATTTTCTAATTTTCCACATTTTTGAATTTTCAAATTTTCCAAATTTTTGAATTTTCTAATTTTCCACATTTTTGAATTTGAAAGTTCTGGAAGCCATTACTTGGCCTCCCCAACCAAAACAGCGGTTGATAACGCCATACACCTCTGTCCCGCTGCACCAAAAGCTGCTCCCACTAACTGATTCAAGGTGGTCTCTTTATTACCCTGTTTCCCCGAAAATAAGACTAGCGTGATTGTCGGTGAGGGCTGCAATATAAGCCCTACCCCCCAAATAAGCCCTAGTTAAAGTCCTTGTAGGTCTTATTTTCAGGGTAGGGCTTATTTTCAGGGGAACAGGGTAGGGCTTATATTGCAGCCATCATGACAATCACGCTAGGTCTTATTTTCAGGGAAACAGGGTAGCATCTGGCATGATGACTCCGTGATTTTTGGCTCACTGCTGTATCAGGATATATTACCTTCCTGCAATGCCCTGAATCCATAAATCACTCTTCTCATACACGTACCGTTACATTGGACAGGATAGTCGGTCCTACAAAGTTGCCATCCTCATAGCCCTTTACTTTGACTTCTCTGCCATCCAGTAGCAAAGTGGCACCTTCCTTTACACCACTTTCTATCAGGCTGCACACTCTCTGCTTTGCTGCTCTACTAATCAGCGGCCCTAAATCGGCCCCAGGCTGGTCCCCTGCATCAAGAAGAACAATGCAATATATTAGAGGAAGCACGGGCTACAGTTGTAAAGTAGTACTGGTTGTTATGTGAAGAACCACAAGAATTTATTCCTTGTAATCTGCCATTACTGCAGTTTGTCTGACACAGATCTACTAAGTTAGCGAATATGGCTATAGAGTCAATGATTCATGTAAAATATAAACCGACACAAGAACATCCAAGTGCGGGTGGGCCACTTCAGTCATGTCAGGGACTAGCCAGGGCCGGTGCTAGACTATTTTGCACCATAGGCAAGACCAGCTACTTGCACCCCCCCTCCCCCTCCCCACTATGATGAGGGGGTGAGGGGCAGGTGAGGCAGTATGTGCTGTGGGTATGGCAGTATGGGGGGGGGTGTAGGTAGGTAGGTGAGGCGGTGGGAAGACATTATTACAGGTACCAGCAGCAGGATATTCAGCTCACCCAAGTCCCTCAGTGCCGCTGGTCAGCATGGAACATCTACGCAGTAGACATGTGCAATTTGTTTAGTTCTGAAATTCGTTTAACGAATTTTGACAAATTTGTTGATTCCCAAAATTTCGGAAATCCAAAAAAATTTGGAAAATTTGAAAATTTGGAAATTTGAAAATTTCAAAAATTTGGAAATTTGGAAAATTCAAAAATTTGGAAATTTGAAAATTCAAAAAGTTTGATAAATAAATAAAATCTGAACATTCAAAAGAATGAAAATCTGAAAGTTCGAAAACCCGAAATAACTAATAATAAATTATAGGAATTTCTTTTCAAATTTGGCTGTTAGTGAACATAACGAGTACGAATTTATCCAAAGTTACAAATTATCTGAAATAACGAATACCGTATCTAAACGAATGGAACGCAACGATCTAATAATAATAAAACCTTTTTATTATTATTATTGTTAATTATTAATTTGTTCCATTTGTTTAGTAGCTGCATTTGTTATTTTGGCTAATTCATAACTTCAGATAGATTTTACACAAAACAGACAAATTTGAAAGGAAATTCCAATACCTATAATTTAATAGTTATTAGTTAGTTATTATTTCGAATTTTACAGGATTTTCTTTATTTCAAATTTTTGGATTTTAGAATTTCAGAATTTTTGAATTCCGAAATTCGGAAATGTGAAAATACCGAGGTTATAAATTTCCGAAATTACAAAAATTTTGAGATCCGAAATTCAAAAAAAACTAATGAAACAAAAAGAACACATTTTTTGTCAGTGCACATGTCTACTGCGCAGAGCCCACCCTGTGTCCCAGTTTCCTGCCTGGCCAGGTAGGAAGTTTTGTCCTTGCCCGTCGCCTGGGGTGGGGCAAGGATGCGATTGATGGCTAGAACAGTCAATCATGTGCCCCGACTTGCAGAGAAGGGGGGGGATCTGGGGACCACACCACCGCTGCTGCTCAGTCAATATTCTCTGACAGATATGACAGCTGAGCGGCGCGGCTCCATGTGGCAGCATGAACTAACTGGGCATTTGGGCAGGGTACTCAGGGGGGTGCCCCCCTAACCCCCCCTTATCTATGTCCATGCGGCTGTGGCTGTGCCCTAGGCCGCCTGGTGGTTAGACCCCCCTCCCCAAATCTACATCCCTGAGGTGGAGAGTATGGATACCAGTAGCCATGCCTGCGCCTTAGGCTGTCTAGTTTGGCCGGTGGTAACACCAGCCCTGGGTCTGGCACACACATAAAACAGCAAGAACAAACAACCAGCCATTACTGTCCTCTTACCAGCATTGACTCTCAACTTCTTTGCCCTTTCCACCAGTTCTGGAAGCCATTTCTTGGCCTCCCCAACCAAAACAGCGGTTGATAGCGCCATACACCGCTGTCCCGCTGCACCAAAAGCTGCTCCCACTAACTGATTCAAGGTGTTCTCTTTATTAGCATCTGGCATGATGACTCCGTGATTCTTGGCTCCCTGTAAGACACATCATTTAGTAATCAAAAAGTCTATAGAGGTAGGCAGACCCTTGCCACACAAATACAAAACATATCATATCATACCATACCATGTTGGACTGGACTCGTTTTCCATGTTTTGAGCCCGTCTCATAAATGTATTCACCAGCCTGGTTGGAGCCCACAAAGCTGATTGCCCGAATTGTAGGATGTTGACAGATAAAATTCACAGCTGCAAAGATAGAGAGAAAATTTAACCCATAAAAATAATGGTACCGGCAGGTTCTCTCAGAGAGAGAACAGCTTTTCTGTCCAATTTTCACTCTGCTTCATCACTTGGGGAAAAAAAAAAAAAAACTCAGCGGGTTCTGTAGGAACCCCGGCTCCAGTCATACAAATAATCTCACATTGCACGTGCAATCTCGCAGGTGCTCTTTAGATACATGATAGAAGAGAGTTAAATATGGAGGAGATTTGTCCCTTCCGGGATGATGACCCAATTAGTTGCACAAGTACCGTGGCGGCCTGGTTAGTTCCCATGTGGATGTTGTGGCCTGTGCCGCTATAGTGTGCCTAAGCTGTAGGTACTGGAAGAATGAGGTATTCGGCAGGTTGAATTCTACGCGTATGGATTGAAAGTCTCTTAGCACGCCTCCACAATATAATTGCGGGATATACCGTATATACTCGAGTATAAGCCGAGATTTTCAGCCCTTTTTTTTTAGGGCTGAAAGTCCCCCCCCCCCCCCTTGGCTTATACTCGAGTCAGTGCCGTCTGCCTACATGAACAGCTTGTCATGCAGACAGACGGCAGTTTTCAAAAGCCGCGCCGCCTCCTCCCGCCCGTGATAGGCGGACACTAATTTTCCCAGCAGTACAGTGTTCCGCCTATCACGGACGTCCTGTCATTCTCATCTCATGGACGAGGATGAGAGGATGTCCGTGATAGGCGGAACACTGCACACTGACTGCTGGGAAAACCGAGTGCTCCTCCTATCACGGACGAGGAGGAGGAGGAGGCGCGTATTTTAAACGTGTTATGGCGCCTTACACGCTGATTGCCAAAATCAGCAATGGGGGGGGGGGGATGGGGGACACCGGACATCCAGCGATCTGACACAGGTGGCAGATCGGCAGGAGACAATTCGATCAGCACAGGTAGGCTGCACTGGGGACACGGGGGTTTGTATAGGACACAGGGGACATGCAGATGGGCATTTGCTGACCTTCTTTTCCACTTACAGTAGCTGCTCCATTTCCCCCCCTCGGCTTATACACGGGTCAATAACTTTTCCCAGTTTTTTTGTGGTAAATCAGGGGCCTCGGCTTATATTCGAGACGGCCTATACTCGAGTATATACGGTAATTTACTCCACTCATTGACCAGTTGGAGAAGTCCTGTAATTTGTTTAGTTCTGGGTAGTTTTGATTATTCCAAAAGGCAGGACCAGTTAGTTGCAGGGGTCTCAAACTGGTGGCCCTCCAGATGTTGCAAAACTACAAGTCCCATAAGGCATTGCAAGGAGGGCAGCCCATGAGACATGATACAAGCATGACTCCCACAGGCAGAGGCATGCTGGGACTTGTAGTTTTTCGCAACAGCTGGAGGGCCACCAGCTTGAGACCCCCGAGTTAGTTTAACCTGAATATTGCAGGTATTGTTTGGTTTTATTCCATATTTTATCTACAAGTAATAATGTGGGATATGGGGTCAGTGCCCCCAGCTCACCTGCCTCTATACACTCCAAAAGACCACCGCCAGATGTCTGAGTGCAGACTAAGTTCCGTATGGGATCAGAGGACTCAGGGCACAGCCAGCCAGTTAAATGTTGCAGCTGAGCCGCCATTAAGTAATAAAATGGGTTTGGTACTGCCAGCCCACCAGAGTCCTTTGCTTCCTATAAGGTTTCCAGTTTGATTCTTGGAACCCGTTTCCTCCATATCAATGTGCGAAAAATGGTGTTACACCTTCTAAACACATGGATAGGAATCCAGAGAGGGGCATTGTGGAGCGCATACAGTATTCGTGGGTTCCAGATCATCTTTATTAAGTTACATCGGCAGACTACGGACAGTGGCAACTTGATCCAACTAGTTGTTTTTTGCTGGAATTGTTTAAGCACTGGGTCTATATTAAAGTGGATGTAAACCCAATTTTTTTTATTTTTTTTGATGTCATAGTGTAGAGAATAAGATTTCCTTTCATTTGAGCCCAGTCTTGCCACACAGATTTACTCCGGCCCTGAGAAATCCTCTTTTATTGTTCAGTTAGAGAAATCTTGACAAAGTCTTGAAAACTTTGTCAAAAACGCCCCCTTGCTGTGAGTGACAGGTGATTTACATATCTCATGCACTAGCCTGAGACAGGTTATCATCAGATCACTGGATGTTCTACTCTGCCCAGCTCTGACTACATACATGTCCCCTAAATCACTTGTCTGTCTATAGTCTGCTGACTGTTCACTGCATCCCATGATGAGAAACATCCAGTCAAAACACAGTAAAGCTGGGAGAGCTGGAGGGGGGGAGGGGGATGTGAATTGTGAACTTTTTACACAGGATGTGCCTGTCTCAGGCTAGTGCATGAGATATGTAAATCACCTGTCACTCACAGCAAGGGGGCGTTTTTGACAAAGTTTTCAAGACTTTGTCAAGATTTCTCTAACTGAACAATAAAAGAGGATTGCTCGGGCCTCGAATAAATCTGTGTGGCAAGACTGGGCTCAAATGAAAGGAAATCTTATTCTCTACATTATGACATCCACTTTAAGTCTAATATATTGGTCTAGACCAGGGTGTATAACTATACCTAGTTATTTAAACTTATCGCAGGTGCTCTTACCTGCATGCTGCCCATGAATAACGTTCAGTGTCCCATCGGGAGCTCCGGCATCTTGTATCAAACGTGCAAGCAGCATTGTGGCACCAGGAACGCGCTCAGAAGGTTTCATAAGGTAAGTATTCCCACATACCATTCCAACTGGAAACATCCACAGAGGAATCATGGCGGGGAAATTAAAGGGTGCAATGCCAGCACAGACACCCAGGGGCACGCGGAAGGTGCAAGTGTCCATGTCCTTTGTGAGGGAAGGGAGTGTCTCGCCGAGCATCATTGAGGTCACACTACAGGCGTGCTCCACCACCTCTGTGAAAAAAGGACAAAAGTTCACAATGTAACTACAGGCAATTCATTCTGACCTATGGCATGTATGGCTTCATCTCTACAGGGTCTTACGTAGTCCACGAAATACGTCTCCCTCCGCATCAGCTAGAGTTTTCCCCTGCTCCAACGTGATCAGACGAGCCAGCTCTTTCTAAAAAAAAAAAAAAAAAAAAAGGAAAGTTTACAGAGAGTCACTCATAGGCTGCAGAGAGACCCCCAGCTTGGCGCAGCCCTGGCTGGTGCTCCTACCAGATTATCCTTGATGAGCTGCTGGTAGCGCAGAAAGACCTGCTGTCTGCTGAGGATGGAGGTTTCTGACCAATCAGGAAAAGCTTGTTGACATGATTTTACCGCGGCTTCCATTTCCTTCTGAGTGGCCTGGGGGACCCGTCCGATCACCTCATTGGTGGCCTAAAATGGACAGAGCATAAAAAAATGACTGTGATGAGGGAGTGGAATATGCACCATGCAAAAGGTTGGTAGAAGTGGTCTGCCAATGACAGAATAAAGAGATGAGTTACACGTGTAACGTATACTTCATCCAATAAACATTACCTGTGTTAAAAAAAAAAAAGAGAGATGAGTTTACAGCAATCACAAACTTTACTGAGAAGAACCCAGTTTTACCAAATAAACGTTTGCATCCACCATGGTACAATACAGATCATATAGCGGTATTCCAAAAAAATTATATCCATCAAGGTGACCAGCAGCATTCCAACAAGGGAATTAAGTATAATAAAGACATCAACCTTATGGCATGAACAGTATAGATTCAGGAACCTTTGAAATTACGTGTCATCCGGCCTTAGCATTTAACATATACACTATATTGTCAAAAGTATTGGACACCTGCCTTTTACACGCACATGAACTTTAATGGCATCCCAGTCTTAGTCCGTAGGGTTCAATGTTGAGTTGGCCCAGCCTTTGCAGCTATAACAGCTTCAACTCTTCTGGGAAGGCCGTCCACAAGGTTTAGGAGTGTGTCTATGGGAATGTTGGACCATTCTTCCAGAAGCCCATTTGTGATGGATGAGAAGGCCTGGCTCACAGTCTCCACTTTAATTCATCCCAAATGTGTTCTATCGGGTTAAGGTGCGGGCCAGTCAAGTTCCTCCACCCCAAACTCGCTCATCCATGTCTTTTATGGACCTTGCTTCGTGCACTGGTCCAAATCATTTGGTGGAGAGGGGGGATTATGGTGTGGGGTTGTTTTTTCAGTCCGTGTGAAAGAGCCCTAAGACTGGGATGCCATTAAAGTTCATGTAAAGGCAGGTGTCCCAATACTTTTGACAATATAGTGTAAGTATTCAATGTAAAGTAGGGGAATCTGCTGTATCAAAAATGGTACAACAACCCTGAAAAGATATAAAAGAAGAAAAGGAAGGAAAGGAGGGAGAGAGAGAAATAAGTCTGTAGAGGACGAGACGAGACCTACCCTACAACCCCAAACTGGCATGGTCTCACGAGTGCAATGTCAACAGGACGTGTGTGAGTCTAATGCTGCGTACACATGACCAGACTTTCCGACAGCAAAGGTCCGACGGTTTTTCCGATGGACTTTCCAAACGAACGGACTTGGACACACAATCACACCAAAGTCCGATGGAATCGAACGCGATGACGTACGACCGGACTAGAATAAGGAAGTTCATAGCCAATAGCCAATAGCTGCCCTAGCGCTGGTTTTCGTCCGTCGGAGTAGCACACAGACGAGCGGATTTCTCAATAGGAACTGGGTCCAGTGGAGTTCCAGCGGAAAATTTTTAAAACATGTTCTATTTCTAAAGTCCGTCTGATTTTTGGACAGCAAAGGTCCGATGGAGCCCACACACGATCGAATTGTCCGGCGGATTCGTTCCGTCGGACCTTTGCTGTCGGAAAGTCCGGTCGTGTGTACGCGGCATAAGAGGTGCCAAATCTTATTGCACTCTGAAATCTTGTTATGAAGATGAGCCAAGTACTCCATATTGTAAATATAACGGAATGCGTTTATAAAGATCAGTACAAGAAGGAGGTAACTGTTGCTTCCATTGCAGCGCTATCAAACATCTAGCAGCCATTACACAATCATTTTTAATTACAGTAATCCACTGAAATCAGATGCAAACCAATTCCTCAAAATAACCTAATTAAAATGTTATTGATTCAACATGCCATGGTATTTGGTTGGGAGTCCAAATGGAAAGGCAGCCAGCCATCACCCACTAGAGATGAGGGAGAAAGGAAGGAGCGGCAGCCAGACATTGGCGGAGAGTTATTACAACTGGAGCACTAGTAACCAATCAGCTTCCAGGTTTTATTGGCAAAGCTTCGTAGAACAAGCGGAAGTCAGAAGCTGATTGGCTACCATGCAGAGCTGCACCAGATTCTGTGTGCACCAGTTTTAGTAAATCTACCCCATTGCCTACTTGGTACATAGACTGGCAAGAGACACAGGGAAGAGGGTAACGGAGTGGAGGCCAGTCAAGGGAGAAGTAACCAGTCATCACCCACCAGGGACAAGAAATGGAGAATGGGCAGCAGCAACCACCCGAGAGGAAATGTCAGCAATCTTCACTTCTAGCTCCTCTATAGCAGTTCGGAGATGCCGACATGAACGGAGTGTTGGACACATAAATGGTGATGTCAATGTGTGGACAGTTCTGACCCCTAAGACCCGCTACCATCACCATCCCCTGGAATCCTACAACTAGGTTACCATGAAAGAACCAGACAGAGCTTACCGGGTTGTGAATATCAATCCATTCTGAGGTCTCCGAATCCACAAATTGCCCATTTATGAAGAGTTTTGTCCTAGGCTGAAACAGATACAATAGTTGCAAAATTATTTTGCTGGAAAAATACAGCTGAAGGTAAATAATACTACATCATTAAAAAGGAACTGCAGTCTGCTCACATAATTTGTAATAAAAAAATTCTGAAGCTTCTCCAACCACTTTGCATATTATTTTATATATACTGTGATTCTGTAAATGCCAAATATGCTGCAGAAATCTCCCTCCACTGAGTCTGGCTGCAGCCATTTTAACTGTGGGCAGCTGAAGCTGCTGCCTGTTCACTTCCTGGATTTACACAGAGGCACACCTGCAGCTCTCATTGGCCCTCTTATGACCAACCCCCCCCCCCCTCCCTTCCTGGCAAATTCATGAGAGTGAGACCCATATCACACTGGGGAGTTTTTCAGGCGTTTTTCAGGCGCTTTAGCGTTAAAAAAAGCACCTGTAAAGCGCTTGAAAAGAAGCCTCATCTGCAATCCCAATGTGAAAGCCCGAGTGCTTTCACACTGAGATCTCTTTCACACAGGGGGCGTTTTAGCGTTAAATAAAGCACCTGAAAGAAGCCGCAACTGCAATCCCAATGTGAAAGCCCGAGTGCTTTCACACCGAGGCGCTGCGCTGGCAGGGCGTCAAAAAAAGTCCTGCAAGCAGCTTCTTTGCAGCGCTTTTGGAGAGTTGAATACACCGCTCCTAAAGTGCCCCTTCCCATTGAAATAAATGGGAAGCGCCTGCAAAACGCCCGAAAAGCGCCTTTGGCAGCAGCGCTTTGTAGGCTATTTTAACCCTTTATTTGGCCACTAGCAGGGGTTAAAAGCGCCCCACTAGCGCTCGAAAAACGCTGGTAAAGCGCTGCTAGTTTAAGCGGCGCTTTACGAGCGTTCTTCGGGCGCTGGCAGTGTGAAAGGGCTCTTAAAGCACTTGGGCTTTCACATTGGGATTGCAGATGAGGCTTCTTTCAAGCGCTTTACAGGCACTTTTTTTAAACGCTAAAGCGCCTGAAAAACGCCTCAGTGTGAAAGGGGTCTGAGAGAGGACTGTGCATGATGTCATAAGCCTAGGCTTTTTTTCAGACAAGGAACAGGAAGTGGGCTGTATAAGGTATTTACTGGCAGAAAAAAATGTTTTACTATCCAAAGTTAAAACAACAACAAGAGCAGAAGATTTAATAGATGGAAAGATGGAAATAAATGACTGAAGGTCGCTTTAAGTACTAAACTAAGAAGAGTTTTGTGGTTCCGTACAATACTGTGCAGGGTTTGGAACTAAACTAAAGCAGGTTTGGAGTGATTATGTAGCATACTGTGGAAAAGGTAGGTACTGTACTGAGCAGTAGGTAGGCAGGGATTCTGTGTTATTTTAGAAGTGTTGTTGGGAGGTTAGGGGCTGTTTACTACGACCTACAATCCCCCATAGAGATCATATCCTACTTAATATTTTTAAACGCCCCCCCCCCCCCCAAAAGAGGAGTCCATTGATAAGACTCTAGAGTGGCCTGTAACCTACCACGGCAGCGGAGGAATAGTTGGCACGATGGATCTGAGCCGAAGCCTGAAAAACAAAGATGTGCAATTTTAACTATACCTCTGGAAATAAATTTTTTACCAGTATACCACCATAAATGGTTTTCTGGATCCCCCATCTCTACCTAGAACTTAGTTTTCAGGTTTACAACTCTACTGCTCCTGGTTCCCCAGTCTACATATCTAGTCTCCCCAGTTCTCACATAGATGGCATCCATCATCTTGGCAACCCGGTCCACATCTCTAGTCCCCCTGGTTGTGTTTCCCTCCTGCCATCTATAGCTCTGGTGTCCCTGCATCCAGTTCCCCCCAGTCCATAACTCTGGTTCTGGTCTCCCTGCATCCAGTTCCCCCAGTATATATAGCTGTGGCTCTCCTGGTTCATGTACCCCCAGTATATAGCTCTGGTCCATGTGGATACCGGTCCCCAGTATACAGTTCTGGTCCCCCAGTTGTTCCCAATATACGGCTCTGGTCCACCTGACTCTGCTTCCCCCGGTATACAGCTCTGGTCCACCCGACTCTCCTCCACCCAGTATATAGCTCTGATCCACTTGGCGCCCCTCCCTTAAGTATATAGTGCACTGGTCTTCCTGGCATTACTCCCTAGGTATATAGCTCTGGCCTCCCAAAAATATAGGACTGGTCTTTCTGGATCCACTCTCGTCACTATATAGCTCAGTTTTCTTTTTCTGAATCCGCTCCCCTCAGTAAATATTTTTAGTCCCTCTAGGTACCCCACGTGTATAACCGGATCTGCCCCCCCCCCCAGTATATAGCCCTGTTCTCTCCACTACAAAGCTCTGCCCCACCCAGTTCCACTTTCCACTCTCCTAGTATATAGCACCATTCCCCCTGGCTACGCTCCCCCCCAATATATATCTCCGATCTCCCCCCCCCCCCCCCGACTCCGCTCCCCCCCAATATATATCTCCGATCTCCCCCCTGGCTCCTCCCCCCAGTATATATCTCTGATCCCCCCCGGCTCCGCTCCCCCCTCCCCAGTATATATTTTCGATCTCCCCCCTGGCTCCGCTTCCCCCCAGTATATATCTCTCCGACCCCCCCCCCCCCTCCCCCCCCACATATATATCCCCCCCCCCTCTGCTCCCCCCCCCCCCAGTATATATCTCCGATCCCCCCCCACAATATATCTCTGATCCCCCCCTGGCTCTGCTCCCCCCAGTATATATCTCCGACCCCCCCCCGGCCTCCCCCGCCCCCCCCCCTTCCCCCCCGGCTCAGCTCCCCCCAGTATATATCTCCGACCCCCCTCCCTGGCTCAGCTCCCCCCAGTATATATCTCCGACCCCCCTCCCTGGCTCAGCTCCCCCCAGTATATATCTCCGACACCCCCCCCCCCTGGCTCAGCTCCCCCCAGTATATAGCTCTGATCCCCCCCCCCTGGCTCCGCTCCCCCCCCCCCAGTATATATCTCCGATCGCCCGGCTCCGCTCCCCCCCCCAGTATATATCTCTGATCCCCCGGCTCCGCTCCCCCCCAGTATATATCTCTGATCCCCCGGCTCCGCTCCCCCCCCCCAGTATATATCTCCGATCCCCCGGCTCCGTTCCCCCCCAGTATATATCTCTGATCCCCCGGCTCCGCTCCCCCCCCCCAGTATATATCTCTGATCCCCCGGCTCCGCTCCCCCCCCCAGTATATATCTCCGATCCCCCAGCTCCGCTCCCCCCCCCCCCAGTATATATCTCCGATCCCCCGGCTCCCCTCCCCCCCCCCAGTATATATCTCCGATCCCCGGCTCCGCTCCCCCCCCCAGTATATATCTCCGATCCCCCGGCTCCGCTCCCCCCCCCCCAGTATATATCTCCGATCCCCCGGCTCCGCTCCCCCCCCCCCCAGTATATATCTCCGATCCCCCGGCTCTGCTCCCCCCCCCAGTATATATCTCCGATCCCCCGGCTCCGCTCCCCCCCCCCCCAGTATATATCTCCGATCCCCCGGCTCCGCTCCCCCCCCCCAGTATATATCTCCGATCCCCCGGCTCCGCTCCCCCCCCCAGTATATATCTCCGATCCCCCGGCTCCGCTCCCCCCCCCAGTATATATCTCCGATCCCCCGGCTCCGCTCCCCCCCAGTATATATCTCCGATCCCCCGGCTCCGCTCCCCCCCCCCAGTACATATCTCCGATCGCCCGGCTCCGCTCCCCCCAGTATATAGCTCTGATCCCCCCCCCCCTGGCTCCGCTCCCCCAGTATATAGCTCTGACCCCCCCCCCTGGCTCCGCTCCCCCCCCCAGTATATATCTCCGATCTCCCTCCCCCAGTATATATCTCCGATGCCCTCCCCCAGTATATATCTCCGATCTCCCCCGGCTCCGCTCCCCCCCAGTATATATCTCTGATTCCCCCCCCCCCCCCAGTATATAGCTCTGATCCCCCCCCCCCTGGCTCCGCTCCCCCCCAGTATATAGCTCTGATCTCCCCCCCCCTGGCTCCGCTCCCCCCCAGTATATAGCTCTGATCTCCCCCCCCGGCTCCGCTCCCCCCAATATATAGCTCTGATCACCCCCCCCCCCTGGCTTCGCTCCCCCCAATATATAGCTCTGATCACCCCCCCCCCCTGGCCTTCCCCCCCCCTGCTCCCCCCCCCCCCAGTATATATCTCCCATCCCCCGGCTCCGCTCCCCCCCAGTATATATCTCCGATCCCCCGGCTCCGCTCCCCCCCCCCCCCCCAGTACATATCTCCGATCCCCCGGCTCCGCTCCCCCCCCCCCAGTATATAGCTCTGATCCCCCCCCCCCCTGGCTCCGCTCCCCCAGTATATAGCTCTGATCCCCCCCCCCCTGGCTCCGCTCCCCCCCCCCCCCCAGTATATATCTGCGATCTCCCTCCACCAGTATATCTCTCCGATGCCCTCCCCCAGTATATATCTCCGATCCCCCGGCTCCGCTCCCCCCCAGTATATATCTCTGATCCCCCCCCCCAGTATATATCTCTGATCCCCCCCCCCAGTATATATCTCTGATCCCCCCCCAGTATATAGCTCTGATTCCCCCCCCCCAGTATATAGCTCTGATCCCCCCCCCTGGCTCCGCTCCCCCCCAGTATATAGCTCTGATCTCCCCCCCCTGGCTCCGCTCCCCCCCAGTATATAGCTCTGATAACCCCCCCCTGGCTTCGCTCCCCCCCCAGTATATATCTCCGATCTCCCTCCCCCCAGTATATATCTCCGATGCCCCGGCTACGCTCCCCCCCCCCAGTATATATATATCTCTGATCTCCCCCCCATGGCTCCGCTCCCCCCAGTATTCATCTCTGATTTCCCTCCCCCAGTATTTATCTCCGCTCTCCCCCCAGTAAATATCTCCAATCTCCCTCCCCCAGTGTGTGTATATATATACATATATATATATTATATATATATATAATCTCCCTCCCCCAGTATATATATATATATATCTCCGATCTCCCTCCCCCAGTATATATATCTCTGATCTCCCTCCCCCAGTATATATATATATATATCTCCGATCTCCCTCCCCCAGTATATATATCTCTGATCTCCCTCCCCCAGTATATATATATATATATCTCCGATCTCCCTCCCCCAGTATATATATATATCCGCTCCCCCCCCAGTAAATATCTCCACTCTCCCTCCCCCAGTCTCCCACTATACATCTCCGCTCTCCTCCCACTATACATCTCCGATCTCCTCCCACTATACATCTCCGATATCTCCCCCCCCCCCCCCCCCCCCGTATATATATTTTTTATTTATTACAGGATTTATATAGCGCCAACAGTTTACGCAGCGCTTTACAATATAAAAAGGGAGACAATACAGTTATAATACAATAAAATACAAGAGGATTAAGGGGGGCCCTGCTCAGAAGAGCTTACAATCTAATAGGGAGAGATCGGGGAGAGATACTGGGGGGGGGGAGAGATCGGGGAGATAGATATCGGATATAGATATCGATCTCTCCCCCCCAGTATATACACCTCCGATCTCCCCTCCCCCAGTATATACATCTCCGATCTCCCCCCCCCCCAGTATATACATCTCCGATCTCCCCCCCCCCCCAGTATATACATCTCCGATCTCCCCCCCCCCCAGTATATACATCTCCGATCTCCCCCCCCCAGTATATACATCTCCGATCTCCCCCCCCATATACATCTCCGATCTCCCCCCCCCATATACATCTCTGATCCCTCCCCCAGTATATAAATCTCCGATCCCCCCCCCCCAGTATATACATCTCCGATCCCCCCCCAGTATATACATCTCCGATCCCCCCCCAGTATATACAATATACATCTCCGATCCCCCCCCCAGTATATACATCTCCGATCCCCCCCCCCCCCTCCCCCCCCCAGTATATACATCTCCGATCTCCCCCCCCCAGTATATACATCTCCGATCCCCCCCCAGTATATACATCTCCGATCTCCCCCCCCCAGTATATACATCTCCGATCTCCCCCCCCCCAGTATATACATCTCCGATCCCCCCCCCCCAGTATATACATCTCCGATCCCCCCCCAGTATATACATCTCCGACCCCCCCCCCAGTATATACATCTCCGACCCCCCCCCCCCCCAGTATATACATCTCCGATCCCCTCCCCCCCAGTATATACATCTCCGATCCCCTCCCCCCAGTATATACATCTCCGATCCCCCCCAGTATATACATCAATCTCCCCCCCCCCAGTATATACACCTCCGATCTCCCCCAGTATATACACATCTCCGATCCCCCCCCCCAGTATATACATCTCCGATCTCCCCCCCCCAGTATATACATCTCCGATCTCCCCCCCCCAGTATATACATCTCCGATCCCCCCCCCCCCAGTATATACATCTCCGATCCCCCCCCAGTATATACAATATACATCTCCGATCCCCCCCCCCAGTATATACATCTCCGATCCCCTCCCCCCCCCAGTATATACATCTCCGATCCCCCCCCCAGTATATACATCTCCGATCTCCCCCCCCCAGTATATACATCTCCGATCCCCCCCCCCAGTATATACATCTCCGATCTCCCCCCCCCAGTATATACATCTCCGATCCCCCCCCCAGTATATACATCTCCGATCCCCCCCCCCAGTATATACATCTCCGACCCCCCCCCCAGTATATACATCTCCGACCCCCCCCCCCCAGTATATACATCTCCGATCCCCTCCCCCCAGTATATACATCTCCGATCCCCTCCCCCCCAGTATATACATCTCCGATCCCCCCCAGTATATACATCAATCCCCCCCCCCCCAGTATATACACCTCCGATCTCCCCCAGTATATACACATCTCCGATCCCCCCCCCCAGTATATACATCTCCGATCTCCCCCCCCCCAGTATATACATCTCCGATCTCCCCCCCCAGTATATACACCTCCGATCCCCCCCCAGTATATACACCTCCGATCCCCCCGCCCCCAGTATATACACCTCCGATCCCCCCCCCCAGTATATACACCTCCGATCCCCCCCCCCCCAGTATATACACCTCCGATCTCCCCCCCCCCCCCCCAGTATATACATCTCCGATCTCCCCCCCCAGTATATACATCTCCGATCCCCCCCCCCCAGTATATACATCTCCGATCCCCCCCCAGTATATACATCTCCGATCCCCCCCCCCCCCAGTATATACATCTCCGATCCCCCCCCGAGTATATACATCTCCGATCCCCCCCCCCCAGTATATACATCTCCGATCTCCCCCCCAGTATATACACCTCCGATCTCCCCCCCCCCCAGTATATACACCTCCGATCTCCCCCCCCCCAGTATATACATCGCCGATCCCCCCCCCCCCAGTATATACATCTCAGATCTCCCCCCCAGTATATACACCTCCGATCCCCCCCCCCCCAGTATATACATCGCCGATCCCCCCCCCCCCAGTATATACATCTCAGATCTCCCCCCAGTATATACACCTCCGATCCCCCCCCCCCCAGTATATACATCTCAGATCTCCCCCCCAGTATATACACCTCCGATCTCCCCCCCCCCCAGTATATACATCTCCGATCTCCCCCTCAGTATATACATCTCCGATCTCCCCCTCAGTATATACATCTCCGATCTCCCCCCCAGTATATACATCTCAGATCTCCCCCCAGTATATACATCTCAGATCTCCCCCCCCCCAGTATATACATCTCCGAGCTCCCCCCCCCGTATATATATCTCTCCGATCTCTCCCCCCAGTATATATATATATATCTCCGCTCTCTCCCCCCAGTATATATATATCTCCGATCTCCCCCCAGTATATATATATCTCCGATCCCCCCCAGTATATATATATATATCTCCGATCTCTCCCCCCAGTATATATATCTCCGATCTCTCCCCCCAGTATATATATCTCCGATCTCTCCCCCCAGTATATATATCTCCGATCTCTCCCCCCAGTATATATATCTCCGATCTCTCCCCCCAGTATATATATCTCCGATCTCTCCCCCCAGTATATATATCTCCGATCTCTCCCCCCAGTATATATATCTCCGATCTCTCCCCCCAGTATATATATCTCCGATCTCTCCCCCCAGTATATATCTCAGATCCCCCCCAGTATATATATATATATATCTCCGATCTCCCCCCAGTATATATATATCTCCGATCTCCCCCCAGTATATATATATCTCCGATCTCCCCCCAGTATATATATATCTCCGATCTCTCCCCCCAGTATATATCTCAGATCCCCCCTTTCCCTTGGCTCGGCTCCAGTCGCGAATCTCACCCGCACGATTCTCCCCAACCTCATCATTTCGTTAAGGCTCTGCAGACAGTCTCCGGGCTCCTCCTCCTCCGGCTTCCTTTTGGCTGCAGCAGACACGGCCTTCTTTCTCAGCCTTGTAATTGGTCAGTTAAAAATGACCTGGTTGTCAAGGACTAACCCTTTAACCTCTCCTAAAGAAGGCGGAGTCTCCCTAGTTAGATCAAAGTTCACTTCCGCTCACGTGCAAGCTGTACTCGTTTGCGCGTCTTGTTCAGCAAAATGTGGGGTCCGCCCACTTCGTCATCTTTTTTCCGGGTGTAGCAATATGGCGGCTAGAGCGGCCAGCTGACCGACGTCACGTGACCCGCTGCTTCAAATAATGGCGGCGACGGCTGAGGGTAAGTGAAGTCTGGCCGGTGTCCTGTGTGAGGCCTGATGGGACCAGAGCTGTCCCGTCCGGTGTTACCTTATCAGTGGAGGTGGCCTGCCTGTCCTGTGTTATGTTATTATAGCAGGGTGGGAGTGCCGCCCTCTCACCCTAATATTATTATTGTTGGGGGTGGAGTCTCCTCCTCTGTAATATTATTATTATTATCAATATTGGGGAAGGGGGTCATCTCCTCTGTATTATTATTTATGGGGGGTCTTCTCTGTGTATTATTTATTGGGGCAGTGTCACCTCCTCCTGTATGTTTTTTTTATTTTTTTTTGGGTGGGGGTCATCTGATTATTATTATATTTATTGGGGGAGTGTCACCTCCTCTTATTATTAAGAGGAGGTGACACTCCCCCCAATAAATAATACACAGAGCAGATGACACTAATAATATTGTAGTCTTTATTGGGGGAGGGGTCATCTCCTCCGTGTATTAATAATATTATTGGGGCAGTGTCACTTATTATTATTATTATTATTATTATTATTAATATTATTATTATATATTAAAAGGAGGGGACACTTCCCCCCCCCCCCATAAATAATACACAGACACCCCCCCCAAATAAAGCAGACTAGATGACATAATAATAATATTATTGTGTATTACTTATTGGGGGGGGGGGGTCTTATCCTCTGCGTTTATTGGGGGAGTGTTGCCTCCTCTGTGTAGTGGAAGGAGTGTAATTCTTTGTAATATTAATAATATTCTAACTGGGTGTCGTCTTATCTATGTTGTAAAATTGGGCGGGGGGGGGGGGGTTTGCTGTTTAATATCGTGGGGGTGTCACTACTTCTCTGTAATATGTTTAACATTGTTATTATTAGGTCAGCTCTTTTCTATATTATTATTATTATTATTATTATTATTTATTGTTAGAGAGTGACTTCTCTGTAATAAAGTTATTTATTATTGATTGGGGAGGTAGATTGTCATCCCTTCTCTGTAATAATATTGTTTTATTATTGTTGGGCATGGCGAGGGTCATCTGTTTATTGCAGGAGTTTTTATCCCCTCTCTAATAATATTATTAGGAGGCGGGTCATCTGTTCTCTGTAGTAATATTATTGGGGAAGTGTCCTGAGTCCTATCTAATCTGTATTATGTGTCATCTCTTCTCTGTAGTAATATTATTATTATTATTAGGGGCATGTCATCTCTTCTCTGTAGTAATATTATTATTAGGGGCATGTCATCTCTTCTCTGTAGTAATATTATTATTATTATTAGGGGTATGTCATCTCTTCTCTGTAGTATTATTATTATTAGGGGCATGTCATCTCTTCTCTGTAGTAATAATATTATTATTATTATTATTATTAGGGGCATGTCATCTCTTCTCTGTAGTAATATTATTATTATTATTATTAGGGGCATGTCATCTCTTCTCTGTAGTAATATTATTATTATTAGGGGCATGTCGTCTCTTCTCTGTAGTAATATTATTATTATTATTATTAGGGGCATGTCATCTCTTCTCTGTAGTAATATTATTATTATTATTAGGGGCATGTCATCTCTTCTCTGTAGTAATATTATTATTAGGGGCATGTCATCTCTTCTCTATTATTATAATAATACTTTTATAATCTTATTAGGAGGCGGGTCATATCTCTTCTCTGTAGTAATAATATTATTTGGGGAATGTCATCTCTTCTCTATTATTATTATTATTATTATTATTATTATTATTATTATTATTATTATTATTATAATACTTTTATAATCTTATTAGGAGGCCGGTCATCTCTTCTCTGTAGTAATAATATTATTTGGGGAATGTCATCTCTTTTCTGTAGTATTAATAATAATAATAATAATAATAATAATAATAATAATAATATTATTATTATTAGGGAGTGTCATCTCTTCTCTGTAGTAATATTATTGGGGGAGTGTCCTGAGTCCTCCTAATCTGTAATTATTAATAATTACAGATTAGGAGAGGACTCAGGACACTCCCCCAATAATATTACTACAGAGAAGAGATGACACTCCATAATAATAATAATAATAATAATAATAATAATATTACTACTACTACAAAGAAGAGATGACATTCCCCAAATAATATTATTATTACAGAGAAGAGATGACCCGCCTCCTAATATTATAATTATTATTATAGAGAAGAGATGACATTCTAATAATAGTACTACTACTACAGAGAAGAGATGACACATTATTATTATTATTATGTGTCATCTCTTCTCTGTAGTAGTAGTACTATTATTAGAATGTCATCTCTTCTCTATAATAATAATTATAATATTAGGAGGCGGGTCATCTCTTCTCTGTAATAATAATATTATTTGGGGAATGTCATCTCTTCTTTGTAGTAGTAATATTATTATTATTATTATTATTGAGTGTCATCTCTTCTCTGTAGTAATAATATTATTTTTAGGAAGCATCTCTTCTCTGTAGTAGAGCTACACGATTAATCGCCAAGAATCGTTCTCTTGTCTAAAGTGTTTCACGATTCTTGCTATGTAAAGAATTCTCTCTGCTCTTCTGAAGCCACAGCCATCAAAAGAAAGGATGAGGAAAAACTGGGCAGTCTGCCAAGAATCAAAACATTCTTTATCAGTTGAACTTAAAGTGGTGTTCCACACACAAAAAAAAAAAAAAAAAAAAAATGCTTAAAATTCATTAAAAAAAAAAAAAAAATTTGTAAAAAAAATACAATTCAACTCGCCTCTAAATGCCTGTTGCTAGGGGGTCCCTCGTAGTCTGCCTCCTTCAGTGCCTGGCCACCTGACGTCACTTCCCCTCGGCGCAGGAAGGGCTCAGCTCCGCCCCCTCCCTCCTGTCTGTCATCTGGGACATGTGACAGGTCGCAGATGACTGCGCGGCCAATCACAGCTCCGATTTATTAAGTCAGCAGCTGCAGTATTTGTAGCTGCTGACATTTGATTTATTTATTTTTTTAAATGGATACTACTACTTTTTAATGAATTTAAAAAAAAAAAAAAAAACAGTAAAGTTAGCCCATTTTTTTTTTTTTTTTTTTTTTTTTTTTTTTCAAACTGAAAATATATAGCCAGATAGCTGAATATTTTGGGAACATTTTAAAGTTTGTTTGGCGTCTGTAGGTGAAAGTATGAAGGAGCTGAAACTTTTGGTAGCGGAAGAAGATTTTAAGGATTTTAAGCATGCATTTTTTTTTTTTATTGTATGATGTGAAAGATTTTACGTCGTGAGAATTGTGATTTTTTTTTTTTATTCTAAACAAAAAAAAATAGTGATTCTCATTTTGGCCAGAATCGTGCAGCTCTACTTTGTGTAGTAGAGCTGGGAGATTTTCTCCCCAAAAAAATCTGCGTTTCAAATAATTTTTTTTTTGATGGACACGGCGCCGGTCCTGATGAGCTGCAGGCAGGAGTTTTTAGGCGAGGCCGCGGCTTCGGCCTAGTCCGCGAGGCCGGCCTCGCCTAAAAACTCCTGCCTGCAGCACCTCAGGCCCGGCGCCGGTCAGCGGTGAAAAAAAATATTCATATTCCTCTATTATAAATCAGTACATGGTGTGTCTGTGCTCCCCCCTGCCCATCATTGTGTATAAGAAACTTTGGTAACGATGGAAACAAAAGCCTGGATGCCCTAAATTTAATGACATTTTCTGAAATGATCACTAAACAAAAACTGTAAAAGATATCAAACTGAAAATATATAGCCAGATAGCTGAATATTTTGTGAACATTTTAAAGTTTGTTTGGCGTCTGTAGGTGAAAGTATGAAGGAGCTGAAACTTTTGGTAGCGAAAGAAGATTTTAAGGATTTTAAGCATGCTCTCATTGACTTCAATGTTAACCACTTAAGGACCTCCTCACGCCGATATACGTCGGCAGAATGGCACGGCTGGGCACAACCACGTACCTGTACGTGGCCCTTTTAAGAGCCCAGCCGCGGGTCGCGTGCGCACCGCTGGCGGCATGCTCGCGACCCAGTCCTGAGCTCCGCGGGCGGGACCAGCGGACCCGATCGCCGCTGATGTCCCGCGATCAGGTCACAGAGCTGAAGAACGGGGAGAGGTCTGTGTAAACAAACCTCTCCCTGTGCTTTCTATCGCAACTGACACTGTTCGGCTGTTCCCTGTCATCGGGAAAGCCGATCAGTGATGTCAGAAGCAAAGCCACGCCCCCTACAGTAATTAAAAAAACACACACACACTTAACCCCTCCCCCGCCCCCTAGTGGTTAACTCCTTCACTGCCAGTGTCATTTACACAGGAATCAATGCATTTAAATAGCACTGATTTCTGTATAAATGACAATGGTCCCAAAAATGTCCGATGTGTCCGCCATAATGTCGCAGTCACAATAAAAAAATCGCTGATCGCCGCCATTACTAGTAAAAAAATAAATATTTATAAAAATGCTATAAAACTATCCCCAATTTTGTAAACGCTATAACTTTTTGCGCAAACCAATCAATAATAGCGATTTTTTATTTATTTTTTTTTTTTTTACCAAAAATATGTAGAAGAATACGTATCGGCCTAAACTGAGGAAAAAAAATGTTGTTTTATATATTTTTTGGGGATATTTATTATATCAAAAAGTAAAAAATATTGCATTTTTTTTTTTTTTTCAAAATTGTCGCTTTATTTTTGTTTATAGCGCAAAAAATAAAAACCGCAGGGGCGATCAAATACCACTATGAGAAAGTTCTATTTGAGGGGAAAAAAAAAAGGTTGTCAATTTTGTTTGGGAGCCACGTCGCACGACCACGCAATTGTCAGTTAAAGCGACGCAGTGCCGAATCGCAAAAAGGGGCCTGGTCCTTTTGGCTGCAAATTGGTCCGGTGGTTAAAAAAAGTCCACACATCAGCTGAAAGAGCTGAACATTTTAAAAGTTGAATGGCTTTAATAGCTGAAAGTATGCAGAAGTTACGCAGAACCAAAAAACGTACGGAATAAAAAGAAGTTGATAATAAATAAAAAAACGGATAACAATAGTGGGACTGGTGAAGCATTCCCACTAATTATTATTGGGGGAGTGTCATCTCTTTTCTGTAGTAGTAGTATTATTATTGGGGAGTGTAATTTCTTCTTTGTAGTAATATTATTATTGGGGGAGTGTCATCTCTTCTCTGTAGTAATATTGGGGGAGTGTCATCTCTTCTCTGTAGTAATATTATTATTGGGGGAGTGTCACCTCTTCTCTGTAGTAATATATTGGGGGAGTGTCATCTCTTCTCTGTAGTAATATATTGGGGGAGTGTCATCTCTTCTCTGTAGTAATATATTGGGGGAGTGTCATCTCTTCTCTGTAGTAATATATTGGGGGAGTGTCATCTCTTCTCTGTAGTAATATTGGGGGAGTGTCATCTCTTCTCTGTAGTAATATATTGGGGGAGTGTCATCTCTTCTCTGTAGTAATATTGGGGGAGTGTCATCTCTTCTCTGTAGTAATATATTGGGGGAGTGTCATCTCTTCTCTGTAGTAATATATCGGGGGAGTGTCATCTCTTCTCTGTAGTAATATATTGGGGGAGTGTCATCTCTTCTCTGTAGTAATATTGGGGGAGTGTCATCTCTTCTCTGTAGTAATATATTGGGGGAGTGTCATCTCTTCTCTGTAGTAATATATTGGGGGAGTGTCATCTCTTCTCTGTAGTAATATATTGGGGGAGTGTCATCTCTTCTCTGTAGTAATATATCGGGGGAGTGTCATCTCTTCTCTGTAGTAATATTATTATTGGGGGAGTGTCATCTCTTTTCTGTAGTAATATATTGGGGGAGTGTCATCTCTTCTCTGTAGTAATATATCGGGGGAGTGTCATCTCTTCTCTGTAGTAATATTATTATTGGGGGAGTGTCATCTCTTCTCTGTAGTAATATTATTATCGGGGGAGTGTCATCTCTTCTCTGTAGTAATATTATTATCGGGGGAGTGTCATCTCTTCTCTGTAGTGATATTATTATCGGGGGAGTGTCATCTCTTCTCTGTAGTAATATATATTGGGGGAGTGTCATCTCTTCTCTGTAGTAATATTATTATTGGGGGAGTGTCATCTCTTCTCTGTAGTAATATTATTATTGGGGGAGTGTCATCTCTTCTCTGTAGTAATATTATTGGGGGGAAGGTTGTCTCTTCTCATTAAAAAAATATTATTATTATTATTGGGGATGGGTGTCATCTGTTCTCTGTAATGAAATGTATTTTTTATCAATATGTTGGGGGGGGGGGGGTCCTCCTTTTCTCTGTGATGTTGTTACTATTTGGGGGGAAGGGTTTTCTTTTTTCGATGAGGATATTATTGGAGGGGGAGAGTGCTATGTGTTCTCTGTAATAATCACAATAATATTGGGGGGAGGGTATCATTATTTGGGGGAGCGTAGTTTCTTTTCATTATTAGTGTCCTCTCTTAATAATAATAATATTCTAATTGGAGGTAGTGTCCTCTCATTTGTAATAAATTATTAATGTGGGGGAGTGGCCTATGTTTTATGTTATTAGGTAAAAGGGACAATATACATCAATGAAGGGATTACAGGGATCGCATCAATTTTCCCCAAAAAAGATCAACATACATGAAGTACAGATAACTGGGGGAAAGATTCTTCTCTTGTCTATTATAATATTGGAAGGAGTTTCCTCTCCTCTCTCTGTAAAAATATTAGGAGAATTTTGTCTGCTCTGTGTAATCTCTTTAATGGTAAAGCGTCATCTTCTCTTTTTTTTAATATTCATATTGTTAGATGTGGAGTCATATCTTCTCTAGTATTTAGGGGGAGTCATATCTGTGCTCTATTATATTATGTTATGTTAATTTTTATTATTAGACTACAGGCCCTGGGACATGCATCTCCAAATTTTGTCTTTTCTTCATTCTCAGGAACAGATCTGGAGACGTCTTTACTGAGCTTCGAGAAACTGGACCGCGCATCACCAGACTTGTGGCCCGAGCAACGTAAGTGGCCCTTTGTGCTGCGCTGAGGACGGACTGTGCAATCCTTGAGTGGGGGGGGGGGGGGGGGGGGGGGGGGGGGGCATGGTCCTTATGCATCTTTGCAGACCCTCATGCTCACCATATGCTGCACTTGCCTATCGTGTTGCATTGCTGTAGGGACGGATGTATGATGGGGAAGGGAGATTGGCAGCAGAAAGGTGCCACTCTATTAAGAAGACCTCAGAAGATCGTGGTTAAGTTACAGTTCTGTGTGCAAGTTTTCTCCTAATGGTCTGTTGCAGCATAGGTGCTGTTTATGAAATGATTCTCCTACTCGCAATTCATCCGCTGCTAGTGGTGAACTGATGCAGCTGTCAAAGAAAATAGTTGCAATATGTAATTTAAAAAGTGCATATTTAGCATCTTTTTTCCTGTTTTCTTAAAAAAAAAAAAAATAAACTTTTAACAAGTGTCCCCCAGTGTACTGCGGAGCCAGGGCTGGACAGTTGTAGAAGAGTGTCAAAAGAAAAAGACATCAAGTGTCCCCCAGTGTACTGCGGAGCCAGGGTTGGATAGTCAAAGAAGAGTGCCAGAAGAAAAAGACAATTTGTTCAGATCAAATTCGCCTGTTGGTGGCACTGTGGTGCTCTGAAACTGCAGTTCTACTGTCCACCACCAGGTGTCTCCCAGCAGTCAGCAGGTTCCAGCAATCTCCTCCACCTGGCCACACCTACTGGGATGGTTCCTAAACTGCAGCTTTCTGCCCAGAGCACCACAGTGCCACCAGCAGGCGAACTCGGTCCTAACACCACCTTATCATGAATCTAAATGTTGAAAGTGTTTTTGTTTGTTTGTTTTTTATTTTTTTCCCTTAACTTCTTCGTGTCTGCCCTTTTTTAAGAGGTTTGACGCCTGGAGGCAGGGCTTAAGATCGCATGAGCGCCATGATTGGCTGTCAGGGTTCCGAAAACTCGCAAATGCAAGGAGCGATCGTGAGCTTTCATTTAGGCACTGACAACTGAGTCAGTGCAGCACAAATATGTGGCCTCTCTGCCCTGAAGACCAGACGCTGAGAGGCCGCATATTTGCGTACGGCTAGCGCCAAGGGGTTAATGCATTCTCTGCATTAGCCCTCGTTCACACTAGTCCAAATTGCATGACAAGTCGCATCCCATTGCCGGCAATTCAATCATTCCTATTGCATACTTTTTTTTCTGCACATTTTTTTTTCCAATTTCATTGGGACTTGCATAGACTAGTCAAATGAAGTTGCAGTGGTGCAAATCGCGCTGATCTGTGGCTTTGAAAGCGCAATTTATAAGCTGCACCATTGTTTACCAGAGCTTAAAAGAGGAGTAAAGGATTTTAATTTTATTTTTTTTTGCAGTTTTTTACTTGCCTAGGTAGATGTGATGCAGCATCGGCTCAATGCTGCATCTGCCCCCCTGCACTGAGAGCCGAGCGATCGAACATCGCTCAGTTTTCAGAGCTCCGTGAGCAGAGAGCTGCAGACTGTCAGTCACAGCTCTCTGCTCTTCTCCCTCCTCGCTCATTGGAGCACTGGGCTGTGGAGGGGGCGAAGCGGCCATGTTGGGCCCATCAGTGGCTCACTGAGAGGCTGAGCGGGGTGTCAGTCCAGACTCCATGGTCAAGATGACGCTGTGCCTGGACTGATATCTGTGACATCAGCAGAGAGCGGACTTCAGCTCTCTTTGTTGAAAACGGGTCACAGGAGTGCAAAACGAATTGCACTCCTGTGATCCATAGAAGTACAGCCAAACAAGCTTTGTCTATACGTCTCCTTTTAGGGTGAATAACCTTCTGCCTGCAGCTCCCCACCTTCCCCTTGTACTTTCCTGAGTCCTATCTCCATCCAGTGATGTGCACAAGAGCAGTGGCTCTCTGCTCTCTCCCACCTCTTTTGGCCTCAGAGACCGCAGCAGGAGCCATTGACTGCTGTTTTACTCAGCCAGTGAGAAGGGAGGGAGTGGTGGGGGGTGGTCTATGGACAACATAGAGGCAGCTCGGGAGCGAGCACATGCAAGTGCCCGCATAACAAGCAACTGGAGGGGAAGGGGAGCCAGGAGTTCCGGCAGGGGACTCAAAAAGAGGCGGTAGAGGCTGCTCTGTGAAAAAAATAAACTACACAGAGCAGGAAAGTATAACATGTTTCATTTTTTTTAAAAATAACAAACAAATATCCTTTACCATCAGTTTAACCACTTGCTTGACAATTGTGCGGTCATGCTACACTGTATCCAAATTACATTTTTAGGAATTGTTTGAGACAAATCTTTCTTTTGGTGCCATTTGCGTGGTAAAGGGCTGCTGTGATTGGACCTTTTACCATGATCTGTGATCGGCTGTGCCTTAAAAGACACAGCAATCACAGAGCACCCCAGATGCATGCCCCAAGGGGTGTTAACAACAGAACCGCTGTGTATACATCTTTTGGTTAGGAAGTGGTTAAAGGTGTCGCTCATATCTCCCCTTTCTTAACCACCTCAGTACAGGGCATTTTCACCCCCTTCCTGCCCAGGCCATTTTTCAGCTTTCGGCGCTGTCACATTTTGAATGACAATTGCGCGGTCATACAACACTGTACCCAAATGAAATTGTTATCATTTTGTCCCCACAAATAGAGCTTTCTTTTGGTGGTATTTGATCACCTCCTGCGTTTTTTTTTTTTTTTTTTTATTTTTTGCGCTATAAACAAAAGAAAAGGGACAAGTTTAAAAAAAAAAAACAATATTTTTTTGCTATACTAAATATCCCCAAAAAATATATAAAAATTTTTTTTTTTTTTCCCTCAGTTTAGGCCGATACGTATTTTTCTACATATTTTTGGTTAAAAAAAAATCGCAATAAGCGTATATTGATTGGTTTGGACAAAAGTTATAGCGCCTACAAATTAGAGGATAGATTTATAGCATTTTTATTTTTAAATTTTTTTTAACTAGTAATGGCGGCGATCTGCGATTTTTTTTTTTTTTTTTTTTTTTTTTTTTTTTTTTTTTTTTTTTATATCATGACTGCGATATTGCGGCGAACATATCGGACACTTTTGACACATTTTTGGGACCATTCACATTTATACAGCGATCCGTGCTATAAAAATGCATTGATTACTGTATAAATGTGACTGGCAGGGACGGGGTTAACCACTACTAACCCTGAGGCGATTCAGTTCGCATAGGTTGCGCTATACAAGTCATTCATTCACTAGGGCGTGCTGAATGGGTTAATATGTTCCCTGGGAGTGATTCTAACTGTAGGGGAGGGGACTCGCAAGGGGAGGAGACCGATCGGTGTTCCTCTGTACTGAGAACACACCATCGGTCTCCTCTCCTCTGATAGGACCATGGATCTGTGTGTTTACACACACAGATCCACATTCCTGCTGTGTTACCGGCCAATCGCGGGTGCCCGGCGGACATCACGGCCACTGGGCACGCGCATTGGGTGCCCAGTGACACGACGTGTCATATGACGCCCTGAGAGCTGCGCCGCCTGGCCGTTAATAGACAGCCGGCTGTCGCATAGTGGTTAAGGACTGTACATATGTTTAGTTTTGGATAGAATGGAGAGGAATAAGAACACCTGTCCGTTTTTATTGCTGTCTGTGTCCCCTGTAGGGAGAGATTCATCCTCTCTATTTGCCATGTTTACCATTCTCATCAAAAGTAAAAGAAAATCCCAGAATTTTTAGTTGTCACCAGAACAGTAATAGAGGGGAGATCTTCCAATGGGGATACTAGTTCTGGTGACACCCCGGGATTTCCTCACTTTGGAGGGATACCCTCTGAAGGGATATTTAGTTTAACTACTTCTTTGTACCCTTTCACCCTCTTCCTGTTTTGGTTATTTGACATTAAAGTGGTTCTAAAGACTGAAGGTTTTTTTACCTTTTATGTATATCATACTAACCTAGGTGGATGCAGCATCGGTCCCCCGGCGTCTCTGCACTGAGAGCCGAGCCATTTAACACCACCGATGGCTCGGTTCTTTCGGCTCCCCGAGCGGAGAGCTGCTGCCTGTCAGTCAGCAGCTCTCCTGCTCTGCTCTCTCCACGCTCACTGGAGCGCTGAGCTGTGGAGGGGCGGGGAACAGCCATCTCAGTGGCTCGTGGAAACCTGGTGGATCCAGACTCTGAATGACGCGGTGCCTGGACTGATTCCTGTGACGTCAGCAGAGAGCAGACTTCAGACCGCTCTCTGCTGAAAACAAGTCACAGGAGTTCAAAACTAATTGCACTCCTGTGATCCATAGGAGAAACCCAGCCAAACGAGCTCAGACTGAACTTCAGATTTTGAGTCATGGGAACAGCAAAGGTTCTGCAGGAAAAGGTAGTTGAAAAAAGATATCCAAAAAGATATCCAAGGAATTGAGAATGCCAATCAGCCGTGTTCAAACTCTAATCAAGAAGTGGAAAATGAGGGGTTCTGTTGAATCCAAACCACGGTCAGGTAGACCAACTAAAATTTCAGCCACAACTGCCAGGAAAATTGTTGGGGATCCAAAGAAAAACCCACAAATAACTTCAGGTGAAATACAGGACTCTGTGAAAACATGTGGTGTGGCTGTTTCAAGATGCACAATAAGAGGCACTTGAAGAAAGATGGGCTGCATGGTCAAGTCGCCAGAAGAAAGTCATTACTACACAAATGCCACAAAGTATCCGCTTACAATACGCCAAACAGCACAGAGACAAACCTCAAACCTTCTGCCACAAAGTCATTTGGAGTGATGAGACCAAAATTTTTCTTTTTGGCCACAACCATAAACATTTGGAGAGGAGTCAACAAGGCCTATGATGAAAGGTCCACCATTCCTACTGTGAAACACGGAGGTGGATCGCTGATGTTTTGGGGATGTGTGAGCTACAAGGCACAGGAAATTTGCTCACAATTGATGGCAAGATGAATGCAGTATGTTATCAAAAAATACTGGAGGAACATTTGCATTCATCAGCCAGGAAGCTGCGCATGGGACGTACTTGGACATTCCACCATGACAACGATCCAAAACACATGGCCAAGTTGACCTGTCATTGGCTACAGCAGAATAAAGTGAAGGTTCTGGGGTGGTCATCTCAGTCTCCTGACCTCAATATCATTGGAGCCACTCTGGGGAGATCTCAAATGTGCAATTCATGCAAGACAGCCCAAGAATTTACAGGAACTGGAGGCTTTTTGTCACTAGGAATGGGCAGCTTTACCATCTGAGAAGATAAAGAGCCTGTGACGGATCCTGTACTCAAGGTGTCCGCCGTAAATGCTTCCTAAGTCCTGGAACATGAGTCCAATGGATCTGGTTATAGGAACCCCCAAGAACTAGACACCAGTCTTGGAGTACATCAGGAAAACCTTTATTTGACATGTCACACAAATTTATACAGCCCGATGACTAAAACCTAACCTAATTAGCATGAGCTAATTATCTTAATCAACACTGGACTCCTTCATTCAATTGCAGGTTTAATTAGCACATACAACAATAGGTGAAATACTCCCTAGAATCTGTGTCAAGCCAGACCAGCCTCATTTACATTACACAAGACAACAGACAGGCTGGCTGGAGTTGATGACATTCGCATCTGACAGCTTGTGTCCCAACAGTGTGACCAGTCTATTGCTGATATGGCATATACATATCCAGAGTCTATGTGTCTTGGGGGGGGGGGGGGGGGGGGGGGGGGGGGGGGGGCAGCATGGACCTAAATCCAAGTAAAACCAGCTCAGCGGTCCCCAGGCATACAGCTCACAAAGAGCACCGTTCCCCCCCAAATGCCAGGGCCCATAATCACAAGGCAAGAGGCTCGCATTCCGTCCCCTCCAACAGCCTCTGTCCCGGCTAGGTCTGTCACAGAGCCTCATCCACAAGTACCACAAAAGACTTCAAGCTGTCATTGATACCAGGGTATTAAAGCGGAGTTCCACCCTAAAGTGGAACTTCCACTTATTGGATTCCTCCCCCCCTCCGGTGCCACAATTGGCACCTTTCAGGGGGAGGGGGTGCAGATACCTGTATAATACAGGTATCTGCACCCACTTCCGGGACGCATTATCCGAGATGCCCCGCCTCTATCCGAGAATGCCCCTTTGTGTCTTGGGGAAACACAGTTCCCAGGACACAGCGGGGACCAATAGAGGCACGCAGCGCGACTCGCGCATGCGCAGTAGGGAACCGGGCAGTGAAGACGTTGCGTCTTCACTTACTGATTTCCTGACAGAGGATGGCGGCGGGGCAGCAAGAGACGAGCGATCGCTCGTCATCTTCTGCCTACACCGCTGGAACCAGGAACAGGTAAGTGTCCATTTATTAAAAGTCAGCAGCTGCAGTATTTGTAGCTGCTGACTTTTACATTTTTTTTTTTTTTTCAGGTGGTGCTCCACTTTAAGAACTGGGGTATGTAAACTTTTTGGTCAGGGTCATTTGGGTAGTTTTTCTGTTGTGATTACACTAACCACGAGTGAAAGTTTTTTTGTTATCATTCATATTCTCTGAACAATGACATCATAAATTCTGCCAGGGTATGTAAACTTATGAGCACAGACGGATTTTACTGTTGTGAATTTAGTAACCCTATAATTTCTACCTGTGGCAGGCACTCGCCAGAAGAGCTGACCATGCCATCCCTTTTCGCCTCCGTGCTACATTCATAGCACCCATGCTGTAGGTTCCCACGATGCAATGCATTCGTGATTGGAGGATGGGCAGATGGATGAAAGATCTGCCTCTTCTTCCGACCACAGAACATTTTGCATTGTGGGAACCGCAACTCTTCAGCATAACCGGCTGACAATAATATTTATTGTATTGGTTGTTCTTTGCTGTAGTGTGTTCAATTCATAATGACTGTTGTATTCTGTATCCCAAAGCCATCTCATCCACTACATGATCTAACATCAAGTTGATAATGTTTACAGGATCTGATTGGAGATTTCTTTGTCTTGCAGTTCCAGGAGTTGCAGAATTTGCTGCCTCCTTTAAGAGTGTAAGTACAACTGTTTTTTTTATCGGTAGTGCCTTTTTTTTTTTTTTTTTTTGTGCAGTACAGTCAGCTTCCAACTACCATATTTATCGGCGTATAACACGCACTTTTTTTTTTTTTCCAAAAAGGTTTTTATTTTGAATAATAACAAAGACAGGCATACAAAGAATCATATAGACTGTGTGAGTGCGGACGCAGCCGCAACAGAGAGCAGAGAAATAATGGAATACTTCAGCAGCTTAAACAAACGGGGAATAGTTTCAAATGTTATGTCAAAGTATGTTAACATGTTAAAATTCAGTAAAACTCTATCTCAACGATAAACACCAGTGCTAACAGACAAGTAAATAGGGGTATTGTAGTATGAAAAACGCGATTTATATTGTTGTCAGGCGGTTGGAGGAGAGTAGTACTAATCCAGTACGTACTGTTCATGGTACATCTAGAGTTATGATGGGAGACATGAGCAACTGATCTTTGGACATCAGCCTAAGAAGGGAGGATAGGTGATGTCATGAAAGAAACATCTAACTGTGTGAGAATCCACTGGGGGGGGGGGGGATGGAGGAGCATTGCCTGCGGACCATCACAGCCCCCGATCATAGTTCACTGTCTGAACCGTTGGTATTTAGCTGTTGAAAGAAAATGGTGCCAGCAGGCCCAAGTGTTGGTAAATTTGGAAGGTGTGTCCTTAGCCTGGTGGATAAGGTTTTCTAGTTCTGCAGTTTTGGCTATTCTTCGAAACCAGTCTGCAATTGTAGGTGGCTCTGGGGAGCGCCACTTTGATGGGATACACATTTTTGCTGCATTCACCATGTGCATGGAGAGGGATCGGAAGTACGTCTTCCTCGAGATTGAGGGGAGGTTGAGTAAAAGTTGCGTCGGCGTGAATGCCAAGTCGTAGGTGGTCACGTGTTTGATTATTTTATGAACCTCTGACCAAAATTGTTGGATTTTGGGACAGGTCCACCTAATGTGGATGAACGATCCGAGATCCGTGTTGCATCTCCAGCAGTGTGGGGGGGGAGGCTGGGAACATGCGATGTAGCTTAAGCGGGGTCCTGTACCATCTAGAGGTTATTTTGTAGGTGTTTTCCTGAACGGAAGTGTTAATGGAACCCTTGTGTATAAAAGTGTAGATGGACTCCCATAACACGCACTTTTTACCCCTTAAAATCGGGGGAAAGTCGTGGGTGCGTGTTATAAGCTGATCCCCCCCCCCCCCCCCCAAAAAGTGACAAAAAGACCACGCCGACTGTTCCGCTCCGCTCGTAGTCCCGCCTCCCTGCGCTCGCTCCCGAAACAGCAGGGATGCGGGACCTCGGCTTGGTCTTTTCCGGCGGCGCACGTGCGGTCTGTCTCGGCGGCGGGAAATTTAAACATGGGCAAGGCTGCAAATGACGCTGGGCAAGGCTGCAAATGACGCTTAAATGTAAGTGTTTTTTTTTTTTTCTAAACTTCCCTCCTAAAACTTTTTTTCCTTTTTAAAATCCCCTCCTAAACTTGGGGTGCGTGTTATACGCCGATGAATACGTTATCTGATTGGTGAACTTGTGCCCAAAAATTGCTTTCTCGAGTTGAGGTGTGATGTAAAGTGTGAGCAAAAAAATCAATTTCTCTGAAGTCGTTGGCCTATTTTAGAAAGGGCTTGTGTAGCCTTGCCAGGTAAGATCTGTACATTGATGTTCTTGCAGGATGGCAGATCTGTCATGGGGATTGCGATGTCACAAGATGTCCCTGCCATGTAACGGATCAATCCGTCACACGGAAAGTATATAATGACAGCTGGGATCTGGTGTTAACTCTGTCACCGTTTTTCTGTGTAGTCTCAAAGCTGATGTCCTCGGAAGTTATAAATGTCCACTCTGCACAAATGTGGCTCTTGAAACCTTCAAACAGTGATCATTATCACCCAGTATTTGTAACCTGTATGGCTCAGCAAAGTATAACAAAAATATATTCAGTACATTTCTGCAGCACATGCACATTTTCCTACTTCTTTTTATCTCTACAAATGCTGTAAATACAAAAGATTAACATTTTGATCCTGCTAGAGATTCATTGAGATCGGGGCCGGTGCTTGGTGCTACCACTAAGCAAACTAGGCAGCTGCCTAGGGCACCCGGCAACTGGTGTTCCTACGTTCTTCTCTCTGCAGCAAGCAACTACTGTAATGCGGCGTACACACGGTCGGAATTTCCGATGGAAACAGTCCGATGGGAGCTGTGTGTATGCCCAACGGTCTTTTTCTGTTGGAATTTCCGACGGACTTTGGATTGATAACCTGTTCTCAATTTTTCCAACGGAAAACCTTTCTATCGGATTTTCCGATCGTGTGTAGGCAATTCCGACACGCAAAATTCCGACGCATGCTCAGGAAACAATTCGGCGCATGCTCGGAAGCATTAAACTTCCCTTTTTTATAGTGCTGTCGAACGTGTTTTACGCCGCTGTGTTACAGACCGTCGGAATTTGGTGTGACCGTGTGTAGGCAAGACAGTTTGAGCAAAATTCTGTCGGAATTCCGACGGGAAAACCATCAGAGCTTTTTCCGACGAGAATTCCGACCGTGTGTATGCGGCATTATTCTCAGCATCAGCAGGCACACATAGTGTCAGAGGCACACTGGCGGCAGAGGACTGTGTCTGTGTCCTGACTCCCGAATAAATAAAAGCAAGCAAACATTGAAGGACGCTTCATTAAAAAAGTGGGGTATACATGGGTAGGGCAAAGGGGGTGGAGTCAGAGATGGCAGGGGGGGGCGGAAAAATTGGGTTTTGCCTAGGGTAGTGATGGCGAACCTTGGCACCCCAGAAGTTTTGGAACTACATTTCCCATGATGCTCATGCACTCTGCACTGTAGTGGAGCGTCATGGGAAATGTAGTTCCAAAACATCACTGGCCTAGGGTGTCTAAAATCCTTGCACCAGCTATACTTGCATAGGTGGATGCTGCATTTGCCCCCCGCCGCCTGAGAACCGAGCCATTGAACACCTCTGATGGCTCTGTTCTCACAGATCCCTGAGAGGAGAGCTGCTGACTGTCAATCAGCAGCTCTCCTCTCTGCTCCTCCATGCTCACTGGAGCGCTGAGCTGTGGTGGGGCAGGGAGCGGCCGTCTCAGCGACTCGCTGAGAGACGGGCATCAGTCTAGGCACCTGGCAGATCCAGACTTTATTGTTGTGATGACGCGGTGCCTGGACTGATTCCTGTGACGTCAGCAGAGAGCGGACTTCAGACTGCTCACTGCTGAAAATGGGTCACAGGAGTGCAACAAGAATTTCAATCCTGTGACCCAGAGGAGAAGCCCAGCCAAACGAGCTCAGGCTGGACTTCTCCTTTAATATCTTTTCATGTGACAACACTGAAGAAATGACACTTTGCTACAATGTAAAGTAGTGAGTGTACAGCTTGTATAACAGTGTAAATTTGCTGTCCCCTCAAAATAACTCAACACACAGCCATTAATGTCTAAACCGCTGGCAACAAAAGTCAGTACACCCCTAAGTGAAAATGTCCAAATTAGCCATTTTCCCTCCCCAGTGTCATGTGACTCGTTAATGTTACAAGGTCTCAGGTGTGAAACGGGAGCAGGTGTGTTAAATTTTGTGTTATCGCTCTCACTCTTTCATACTGGTAACTGGAAGTTCAACATGGCACCTCATGGCAAAGAACTCTTTGAGGGTCTGAAAAAAAGGATTGTTTCTCTACATAAAGATGGCCTAGGCTATAAGAAGATTGCCAAGACCCTGAAACTGAGCTGCAGCACGGTGGCCAAAACCATACAGCGGTTTAACAGGACAGGATCCACTCAGAACAGGCCTCGCCATGGTCCACCAAAGAAGTTGAGTGCACGTGCTCAGCGTCATATCCAGAGGTTGTCTTTGGGAAATAGACATATGAGTGCTGCCAGCATTGCTGCAGAGGTTGTAGGGGTGGGGGGTCAGCCTGTCAGTGCTCAGACCATACGTTGCACACTGCATCAAATTGGTCTGCATGGCTGTCGTCCCAGAAGGAAGCCTCTCCTAATGATGATGCACAAGAAAGACCACAAACAGTTTGCTGAAGACAAGCAGACTAAGGACATGGATTACTGGATCCATGTCCTGTGGTCTGATGAGACCAAGATAAACTTATTTGGTTCAGATGGTGTCAGGCGTGTGTGGGGGCAACCAGGTGAGGAGTACAAAGACAAGTGTGTCTTGTCTACAGTCAAGCATGGTGGTGGGAGTGTCATGGTCTGGGGCTGCATGAGTGCTGCCGGCACTGGGGAGCTACAGATCATTGAGGGAACCACGAATGCCAACATGTACTGTGACATACTGAAGCAGAGAATGATTCCCTCACTTCAGAGACTGGGCCGCAGGGCAGTATTCCAACATAACGACCCCAAACACACCTCCAAGACCACCACTGCCTTGCTAAAGAAGCTGAGGGTAAAGGTGATGGACTGGCCAAGCATGTCTCCAGACCTAAACCCAATTGATCATCTGTGGGACATCCTCAAATGGAAGGTGGAGGAGCGCAAGGTCTCTAACATCCACCAGCTCTGTGATGTCATCATGGAGGAGGGGAAGAGGACTCCAGTGACAACCTGTGAAGCTCTGGTGACCTCCATGCCCAAGAAGGTTAAGGCAGTGCTGGAAAATAATGGTGGTCACACAAAATATTGACACTTTGGGCCCAATTTGGACATTTTCACTTAGGGGTGTACTCACTTTTGTTGCCAGCGGTTTAGACATCAATGGCTGTGCGTTGAGTTATTTTGAGGGGACGGCAAATTTACACTGTTATACAAGCTGTACACTCACTACTTTACATTGTAGACAAGTGTCATTTCTTCAGTGTTGTCACATGAAAAGATAAAACAGAATATGTTATTATATATATATAAATATCTCATTTTATTTATTACAGGGCTCAAAATTTCAAGTCCTGAGCCACTAGCCAGGCCTTAAAAGTTACTCGCCACCAGTTGCCCCGCCCCTTAACACGGCCTCATAAATTAATTATCTCATGAAATGACATTGTTAAATGTTTTATGCAGAATTAAGTTCCAAAAATAAATAACAACTTTAACAATATTAACATAAAGCATATCAGTGCCCATCAAATGCAGCCTCACTGCGCTCATCATCGATACAGACTCACCATGGTATGTGTCATGGAGCCGGGTCTGTGTTGGGCGGCGCGGTAGCAAGGTCCCGCCCCCCTAGACCGACTCATGTGATAGGCGGATTACTGATTTAATCTACTATCACACGAGCCAGGATAGGGGGCGGGACCTTGCTACGGCGCCGCCCAACACAGACCCGGCTCTGTAACACACAGCCTGCATCTCTGTGACACACAAGAGGAGGAGAGGGGGAGGGGAATGCCGCAGCCTCCGCTCAAAGCGGCCCCAGTTCAGTCCGGTCCTGCCGCTCTGTGTCCTCAAGCTGATCGCTTCTGGCAGAAGCGGTGCAGGCTTTTTTTACAGGACATCAGAGCGGCGGCGGGGGGGGGGGGTCAGGGAATCCCCCCCCCCCCCTCCGTGTCGCTCTGATGTTCTGTAAAAAAAACGCTGATCGCTGTATCTACCAGAAGCGATCAGCTGGAGGACACAGAGCGACAGGACCGGACTGAACTGGGGCCGCTTTGAGCGGAGGCTGCGGCATTCCCCTCCCCCTCTCCTCCTCTTGTATGTCACAGAGATGCAGGTTGTGTTACAGAGCCGGGTTGTGTTCTGCGGCGCCTGGAAGCTGTCAGCCTGCTCCACCCCTGCTCCTCACTCGCCCTGCCCTAAATTCCACTCGCAAAATGCGAGCAGGCGAGTGGACTTTTTGAGGGCTGTAATATGCATTTCAGTGGTGTGTCAAGTACCCGGAGGAAAGTCGCACAGGGAGAACATGCAAACTCCAGACAGGTAGTGTCCTGGTTGGGATTCGAACCAGTGATCTTAGTGCTGCTAGGCAGAAGTGCTAACCACTTGGCCACTGTGCTGCGCTCTCAGAAGAAAAGGTGCCCCTACTGACCGTTTACTTACAATGGCTGGTTGTGAGATGATCAATATTATATTTCACTTTTTTTTTTTTTATGTTTCTTATATTCTTTAACTAGTGTTTTCTTTCTTCCCAGCCAATTGCAAGCTCTCCGCCCAAGTGGATGGCTGAGTTGGAAAATGACGACATTGAAATGCTAAGAGGTAAATTCTCAGAAATTTTAACTAAACTGATTCACATTTGGAGAGTGTGGATGAATGTGGCCACTCTCTATACTATATTACCAAAAGTATTGGGACGCCTGCCTTTACACATGCACTTTAATGGCGTCTTAGTCCATAGGGCTCAATATTGAGTTGGCCCACCCTTTGCAGCTATAACAGCTTCAACTCTTCTGGGAAGGCTGTCCACAAGGTTTAGGAGTGTGTCTATGGGAATGTTTGACCATTCTTCCAGAAGAGCATTTGTGAGGTCAGGCACTGATGTTGGACGAGAAGGCCTGGCTTGCAGTCTCAACTCTATTTCACCTCAGGTTGAGGTCAGGACAGTCAAATTCCTCCACCCCAAACTCGCTCATCCATGTCTTTTATGGACCTTGCTTTGTGCACTGGTGAGCAGTCATGTTGGAAGAGAAAGGGGCCGTCCCCAAACTGTTCCCACAAAGTGCAGCGTGAAATTGTCCAAAATGTCTTGGTATGCTGACGTCTTAAGAGTTCCCTTCACTGGAACTAAGGGGCCAAGCCCAACCCCTGAAAAGCAACCCCCACACCATAATCCCCCCTCCACCAAATGATTTGGACCAGGGAACAAAGTAAGGTCCATAAAGACATGGCTGAGCGAGTTTGGGGTGGAGGGACTTGACTGTCCTGACCTCAACCTGATAGAACACCTTTGGGATGAATTAGAGTGAAGACTGCGAGTCAGGCCTTCTCGTCCAACCTCACAAATGCCCTTCTGGAAGAATGGTCAAACATTCCTATAGACACACTCCTAAACCTTGTGGACAGCCTTCCCGGAAGAAGGTTGGGCCAACTTAATATTGAACCCTACGGACTAAGACTGGAATGTCATTAAAGATCCTGTGCGTGTAAATGTAGGTGTCACAAGACTTTTGGTCAGGGGCGTTGCTAGGTCTACAAAAGATCTGGGGCTAGAGCCTATAGCAGCATAGTAAGCATGTAATGGCAGGCGTCCCAATACTTTTAGTAATACAGTATAGTTCAGTCTGACTAGGGGTGTCAGGAATGTAGTTCAGTCTGATTGGTTAGTGGAATGAGGAACATGGTTTTAGGCTGAGAGAAGAGAGAAGAATTTTGGGACTTTAGATGAGGTATAAGGGGCCATTCAAGTCCCCTCCTCCCATCCCGGTTCAATATTAAAAAAAAAAAAAAAAAAAAAAGGCGTAGATGGAGTAAAAAAACAGCTTTAATAGATTCAAATGGTAATATATTTACATGTTTTAATGTTGGTGCATAATGCTATAAATCAATCATTTTATATTTCACAAGAACCTAATATTGCACAGTAGTCTACAGTCCAACAAGGAAATAACAATGTTTAACCACTTTCAGCCCCGGACCAATTGGCAGCCAAAGGACCAGGCCCCTTTTTGCGATTCGGCACTGCGTCGCTTTAACTGACAATTGCGCGGTCGTGCGACGTGGCTCCCAAACAAAATTGACGTCCTTCTTTTTTTCCCCACAAATAGAGCTTTCTTTTGGGGGTATTTCATCGCCCCTGCGGTTTTTATTTTTTGCGCTATAAACAAAGAGCGACAATTTTGAAAAAAAAACGCAATATTTTTTACTTTTTGCTATAATAAATAATCCCCCAAAAATATATAAAAAAAAACATATTTTTTTTTTTTCCTCAGTTTAGGCCGATACGTATTCTTCTACATATTTTTGCTAAAAAAATCGCAATAAGTGATTATTCATTGGTTTGCGCAGAAGTTATAGCGTTTACAATATAGGGGATAGTTTTATAGCATTTTTATTAATATTTTTTTTTTATTAGTAATGGCGGCGATCAGTGATTTTTTATTTTTTTTATTTATTGTGACTGTGACATTATGGCGGACACATCGGACATTTTTGACACATTTTTGGGACCATTGTCATTTATACAGCAATCAATGCTATTTAAATGCACTGATTCCTGTATAAATGGCAGTGAAGGGGTTAACCACTAGGTGGCAGTGTAGGGGTTAAGTATGCCTAGGGGTGTTTCTTACTGTGGGGGGGCGTGTCTGCCAGCTAGTGAATGCTGATCTCTGCTCCAATCACAGGGAGCAGAGATCGGCGTCACTAGTTGCTAGGCAGAACAGGGAGAGGCTGTTTATTTCCGCATCTTCCCGTTCAGCCTTCCCGTGAGACGATCCACTGGAGGTGTCACTTAATGGGGATAAAAAGAAATGGAATAAATAGGTCTAAAAGGAACGTCAATACAATGTTAACAAGTTATATACACATATCGGTAGTTGTAAGCTCTACGCGTTTCGGGACCTTATAGCCACTCGTCAGGCTCAAAACCGTAGTGGTCATCTATGAATAAGGAAGACCGCCATGTGTACATGGGACCTTAGCCCACAAAACTTGCGTATACGTCTGCGCCACGGTGGTGCCGTCATGAGAGTCGCAGACCAGCCGAAAATGCCACGTCCGGGAGCTGAGGGGGTGCGCCAGGGCGACAGCAGCCAACACAAACCACGCCCCGAGTGGGTCAGAGTGTATGAAGTAACTGATCACTTATATTTTTCTCCTCCACGTTTTTTACAGAGGCCCCCCCCCCCCTATTTGGGCTAACTACATTCTGACCCACTCGGGCGTTGTTTGTGTTGCCTGCCTCAGCTCCCGGAACGTGGCATTTTTGGCTGGTCTGTGACTCTCATGGCAGCAGCGGGTGACGTCGTCTTGCATAGCTCCTCCCCCGTACGTGTTTTTTTACGTTCAATCAGAACCTCAACGTCACCGGACTCCTCCCCCTTCCCTTCGTTAGCAGGCGGAGGCACTTGGGGAAGGAGTCCGGTGACGTTGATGTCCGTGACGTCACCGGAACTCCCTGAAGTTCTTTATGCATCATCTCCACCCATCATCAACGATCGGCCAGTGAATTTGATATAAAAGGGTAAAAAGATCCAAATAGTCCAGTATTTAAGACGTACTGGACTATTTGGATCTTTTTACCCTTTTATATCAAATTCACTGGCCGATCGTTGATGATGGGTGGAGATGATGCATAAAGAGAGTGACCACATATCCTGGGAGATCGTGACTCAATGCTGTGAATATTAAAGATTGCGGTGAGTTTAAACCCCAGCGGGGAGTGTGGAACACGCACGGGTGAAGCAAATTGGTGGAAGTTTAACAAGCAGACAACACTCCTGTCTTCACTCGTCCCATGATGTATGGACTCTATTCTCATTTTCACTGAGATATTAATGCATTGTCAGATTACCAGTGATAAGTGTTATAGGATCCCCACAGCACAATATTGCTTATTTTATATATATATATGCTTGTTTTTAAATAATAGTGTATATATACAATCCTTTCTGGGAATATAATCACCTAGAGGAGCGCCGCTAAATGGTGATAAGTTTTTAATGAACTTGCAATTAAGAATTTTATTTACCGTTTTAAAATGGTAATAAATTTTATTTTTATTTTTCTTCTTGTTTCTCTCCAGAATTGGGTAGTCTAACCATCACTAATCTCATGGAGAAGGTTCGGGGGCTTCAGAATTTGGCTTATCAGCTGGGACTAGAAGAGTGTAAGTACCTGTCATATATGTTCTGTGGTGGTTCAGTTGTAAACAAGGGAAGGATGACATGCAGGCAGAGTTAGAATGAAGTATTATTGGATAGAGCACGGGTTATAACGTGTGTGTGTGTGTGTGTGTGTGTGTGTGTGTGTATATATGTATGTTTTTTTTTTTTCTTCTTTAACCCCCCCCCATGCCATCTGTGTCCCATTGAGGAGATGTCACTTCCCATCCCATAGCATATCATTTTTTGAGCATACTTGTTGTTGGTTTGTTTTTCTTTCAGGCCAGCCCAATACCCCCCCCCCCCCCTGACGTGTGGGGGGGTATTCCGGTGCTTCCCGCTTTTCAAGCCCTGCATATGCTGCATATACCTTTTTTTTGTTTTACAGAGCGCTGATCTGCGGTCATTGACCCGCCGCTTCTCTCCTCTCTCGGCCTGACAGATGCAGTGGATGGGGCTGAGGATCCCCCCCCCCCCCCGCTGACATCAGTCAGGAGGAGAGAGGCGGCCCTGCCTGCTGCATCTGTTGGCCGAGAGAGGCGGCGCCTCAATGAGTGCAGATCAGCGCTCTGTAAACGAGGTATATACAGCATTATTTTCATAAAGCTCAGTCGCAGGGGGGCCATTACAGTAAAAGAGGATTATATGGAAAAATAACCAGTAATTTGAGCAGTAGGATGGGGAGAAACGGTCAGGATTAGCCAGGTATTGCAGGTGATACAAGGGGCCAAAATACACAGCACAAGCAATGTGCTGTATAACATGCTTTAAGGAAACAATCTTTTATTTTTTGGGGGGTTAACAAAGGCTTTAAAGTGGTGTTGCCACCAAAAACAAAAATTAGGCTCAAAAATCATTAAAAAAAAAGAAAAAAAAAAAATAATTGGAAAAAATATTTTTTACTCACCTCTAAATGCCTAGTTGCTAGAGGGTCCCTCGTAGTCTGCCACCTTCATTGCCCGGGCAATGACATCACTTCCCGTAGGCGCCGCACAGTCATCTGGGACCTCATGTGTCCCAGATGAGTGAGCGTCGAATCACGGCGCACGGCACCGCTCGCACATGAAGAATGCCGGTGCCGCGAGCGGAGCGGGGAATGGGGGGGGCGGGTCTCGTTCCCCCCGCATCGCTGGACCCAGGGACAGGTAAGTGTCCGATTATTAAGTCAGCAGCTGCCGTATTTGTAGTATTTGCCGTATTTTTGTGGGCACTCCTCTTTAAGTTAGTGCAGTCATTGCTTCCAATAGAAAGACTGACTTTTTTTTTTTTTTTTTATTCCTGATGGTCCTCTTAAAGCACTTTCTCAGCACCATTTCTCAGTGGCTCAAACAGTAATATGTGTATCCTTCTTTTTTTTTTTTTTTTTTCCCCCCAATTAAAGCTACGGTATTTCTCCTCACTTCTTATCCTAGAAATGCAACAGGACAGCAGTTCTTATACTGACCTCAGGGGGCAGCAGACACCCATTCCACCAATGCACGCGCACAACTAAATGATCACAGCACTCTCTGTAGTTTTACAAATGATTAAATATTTCAAACACAAAAAATTATTTTAAATTTTAGTAATGCCACGTTATTTAAATTTGCACAGTTATACCGCCAGTAAAGGTGCAGAAAATCTATTGTATACAACTCCAATCCAAAACTTGATAAGGCATTAGTGTATCAAAGAATAATTTGACACCAGCCTTACAGAAGAGCCAGCATGATCATCTGTTATATATATATATATATATATATATATATTACGTGTGTGTTTCCCCAGTCACACAGTCCTCCCTACAGTTAGTAAACACATTTAACCCCTTCCCTGCCAGCCATTTTTTTTTTTTTTACTAGTAATGGCGGCGATCAGCGATGTATTTTTTTTTTTCGTGACTGTGACATTATGGCGGACAGATCGGACACTTGGCACGATTTTGGGACCATTCACATTTATACAGGGGGTCCCCGGGTTACAAACAAGATAGGGACTGTAGGTTTGTTCTTAAGTTGAATCTGTTTGTAAGTCGGAACAGGTACATTTTTTAACCACTTGCTTACTGGGCACTTAAACCCCCTTCCTGCCCAGACCAATTTTCAGCTTTCGGTGCTCTCACACTTTGAATGACAATTACTCAGTCATGCAACACCGAACCCAAATGAATTTCTTGTCCTTTTTTTCCCACAAATAGAGCTTTCTTTTGGTGGTATTTGATCACCTCTGGGTTTTTTATATTTTGCTCTATAAATGAAAAAAGACCAAAAATTTTGAAAAAAAAACGCATTTTTCTTTGTTTCTGTGATAAAATTTAGCAAATTATTAATTTTTCTTCATAAATTTTGGCCACAATTTATACTGCCACATATCTTTGGTAAAAATAACCCAAATTAGTGGATATTATTTGGTCTTTGTGAAAGTTACAGACTCTACAAGCTGTGGTGCGAATTATACAAAATTGATCACATCTGATGCACTGGTGGCCTATCTCATTTCTTGTGACCCGAACAAGCCAGGAAAGTACAAATGACCCCTTTTTTGAAAGTAGACATCCCAAGGTATTTAGTAAGAGGCACGGTGAGCTTTTGATGTTGTCATTTTTTTTTCCCACAATTCTTTGCAAAATGAATTATTTTTTTATTTTTTTCCACAAAATTGTCATTGTAATAGGTTATTTCTCTCACATGCAATGTGTATACCACAAATGACACCCCAAAATCAATTCTGCTACTCCTCCTGAGTATTACGATACCACATATGTGGGACTTTTACACAGCCTGGCCACTTAGAGAGGCCCAACATGCAGGGAGCGCCATCAGGTGTTCTAGGAGCATAAATTACACATCTAACTTGTTGACTACCTATTACACTTTTGAAGGCCCTGGAGCACCAGGACAATGACACGTGACACTGACGTGGCACTGATGTCAGGTGGCACTGATACGTGGCACTGATGACACGCGACACTGATGTGGCACTGGTGACAGATGGCACTAGTATGGAGCACTGATGACACATGACACTGATGACAGACGGCACTAATACGGGGCATTGATGACACGTGACACTGAAAGATGGCACTAATATGTGGCACTGGTGACAGATGGCACTAATACGTGGCACTGATGACAGATGGCACTGATGACAGATGGCACTGATGACAGATGACACTGATGACACGTGACACTGATGACACGTGACACTGATGACACGTGACACTGATGACACGTGACACTGATGGCACGTGACACTGATGGCACGTGACACTGATGGCACGTGACACTGATACGTGGCATTGATGGCACGTGACACTGACAGGTGGCACTGATGACAGATGGCACTGATACGGCACTGATGACAGATGGCACTGATACGGCACTGATGACAGATGGCACTTATACGTGGCACTGGGGACAGGTGGCACTGGGGACAGGTGGCACTGGGGACACATGGATGGGGGACACATGGATGGGGACACAGATCGCACATTTTTTTTTTTTTTTTTTTTTTTTAAACTTACGGCTGCTGCAGCCGTTGATCTCTCTCTCCCCACACGCGGCGCTGACAGATGATCTCATATGTTTCCATATGAGATCATCTCTCATTGGACACGCCGATCTCGCTGTAAACGGCCGCTGTGATTGGCCGTTTACAGCGATCTGTGACCGGCTGTGTCCGACGGACACGGCCAGCACAGAACTTCCCCGATGCGCGCTCTCAGGAGCGCGCATTAGGGAAGTAAACAGGACGTCCAGGGACGTCTTCCCTGCAGGGAGCGTCCGCGCTGCAGCCGTCTTTCGGCTATAGCGCGGGCGCGAAGAGGTTAAGTTGTAGCTCCAGCCAAAAAAATCTATTTTTAAGTTTTTTAGATAACATAGAGAAGGGTTATCACCCCTGTAACATTTGTTTTGCTGTCTGTGCCCCTGTGCAGAAGATTTCACCTCACCTTCTGTCCCAATGACAATTGGATTTTGAAAATTTTGGGTTGTTAGGGAAACATAGACTGGTGATAAAGCATCAGAGGAGACACCTTTTTCCCATATTAACTCTTACAGGATTGAATTTCCCTTCCTAGGGGTAGATTTCCTCTCACTTCCTGTTGTCTCCCTCCGTTTGTAAGTCGGATGTTTGTAAGTCGGGGACCCCCTGTACAGTGATCAGTGCAATTAAAAATGTGATCACACTCGTGGAGATCGCGGTGCGCGCGCAAACCACTTCTTACGGGGCATCGTACAGGTACGTTAATCTGCCTGTATGTGCCCTTCTGCCGACGTATATCGGCGTGAGCCGGTTGGCAAGCAGTTAACCACTTCAATACCAGACACTTAGACACCCTACCGCCCAGGCCAATTTTCAGCTTGCAGCGCTGTCACAATTTGAATGACAATTGCGCGGTCATACAATGCTGTACCCAAACATTTTTTATCATTTTGTTCCAACAAATAGAGCCTTTCTTTTGGTGGTATTTGATCACCTCTGCGTTTTTTTTTTTAATTTTTTTTTTTTTTTTTTTTTGCGCAACAAACAAAGAAAGACCTAAAATTTAGCAAAAAAACAAGTTTTTCTTTTGTCACTGTTAATTTTTTTTTGTAAATAAGTGCGTTTCCTTCAATGACGGTGCACTGATATGGCTGCACTGATAAGGCGGCACTGATGGGCACCGATGAGGTGGCACTGACGGGTACTTATGGGCGGCATTGACGGGTACTTATGGGTGGCACTGATGCATACATATAGGTGGCATGCATGGGCACTGATAGGTGGGTCTGCATGGGCACTGATGGGTGGCACCGACGATGGGTGGCATTGCTGGGCATCCCGGTTTTATAACATAAATATGATGTGCCAATCAGTGCCCATTTGTGGTGATTGGCATATTTTGGGAATTTTTTTTTTTTTTTTAGCATGTGGATGGCCATGGGGGATGTACCTGGCCATCCACATGCTGGGGGCTTCCCTGGGGGCTTCCCTGGTGGTCTAGCGTGAGCATCTGAGGGGGGGGCTGCGCTGATCAACAATCAGCGCATACCCCCCCTGTCAGAGCCACCGATTGGCTCTCCTCTACTCGCGTCTATCAGACGCGAGTGAGGAAAAGCCGATCAACGGCTCTTCCTGTGTACATCGTGATCAGCCGTGATTGGACACGGCTGATCACGTGGTAAAGAGCCTCCGCCGGAGGCTCTTTACCAAGATCGGTGTATCGCTGTGTCAGACTGACGCACCGCTCCACCGATCGCCGCGATGCGTGCCCTCACGGGCGCGCGGCGGCTGTTATCCTGAAGGACGTCATATGACGCCCAGTCAGGATAACTAAACCACTTCCCGAACGTCAATTTGCTATTGACCGGGCGGGAAGTGGTTAATGGACGCACCGGCACTGATCTACATAGGTGTCCTGGTCCACCGATGGTAGCAAATCACAGCAGCTGGAGGAGAAGTTCCGGGACCCCGTGGGTATAGGGCGGAAGTTATGTCAGCTTGATGGTGGACCGTCTCTACATCTCCTCCAGCCCTGTGCTCACCTCCAGCGGCTATGTACTGTGAGTTCCAAAAATAATTTCTAACTTCCCACTAGATGGCGCTTGTATATATATATATATATATATATATAATATGCATGCATACATACATACCTTTGCAGTGCTATTTGCACCCATTCATTTTGTATTGATGCTGAGTATCGGGATAATTTGAGCATGTACCAATACTTTCACAAATGCTTGGTATCGGTATCAATGCATCCCTACCTCACTAGCATACAGACCCTTTATTGGCAAGTTAAAACCACATCAAACTTTAAAAAAGCTGCTGGCACTTACAGTATCTCACAAAAGTGAGTACACCCCTCACCTTTTTGTAAATTATTATTTTTTTTTATATCTTTTCATGTGACAACACTGAAGAAATGACACTTTGCTACAATGTAAAGTAGTGAGTGTACAGCTTGTATAACAGTGTAAATTTGCTGTCCCCTCAAAATAACTCAACACACAGCCATTAATGTCTAAACCGCTGGCAACAAAAGTGAGTACACCCCTAAGTGAAAATGTCCAAATTGGACCCAATTAGCCCTTTTCCCTCCCTGGTGTCATGTGACTCGTTAGTGTTACAAGGTCTCAGGTGTAAATGGGGAGCAGGTGTGTTCAATTTGGTATCGCTCTCATACTGGTCACTGGAAAGTTCAACATGGCACCTCATGGCAAAGAACTCTCTGAGGATCTGAAAAAAGAATTGTTGCTCTACATAAAGATGGCCTAGGCTATAAGAAAATTGCCAAGACCCTGAAACTGAACTGCAGCACAGTGGCCAAAACCATACAACGGCTTAACAGGACAGGTTCCACACAGAACAGGCCTCGCCATGGTCAACCAAAGAAGTTGAGTGCACGTGCTCAGCGTCATATCCAGAGGTTGTCTTTGGGAAATGGATGTATGAGTGCTGCCAGCATTGCTGCAGAGGTTGAAGGGTTGGGGGGGTCAGCTTGTCAGTGCTCAGACCATATGCTGCACACTGCATCAAATTGATCTGCATGGCTGTCCTCCCAGAAGGAAGCCTCTTTTAAAGATGATGCACAAGAGAGCCTGCAAACTGTTTTGCTGAAGACAAGCAGACTAAGGACATGGATTACTGGAATCATATCCTGTGGTCTGATGAGACCAAGATAAACGTATTTGGTTCAGATGGTGTCAAGCGTGTGTGGTGGCAACCAGGTGAGGAGTACAAAGACAAGTGTGTCTTGCCTACAGTCAAGCATGGTGGTGGGAGTGTCATTGTCTGTCTGGGGCTGCATGAGTGCTGCCGGCACTGGGGGGCTACAGATCATTGAGGGAACCATGAATGCCATCATGTACTGTGACATACTGAAGCAGAGCATGATCCCCTCCCTAAAGACACTGGGCCACAGAGCAGTATTCCAACATGATAAACACCCCAAACACTCCTCCAAGATGACCACAACCAAAAGAAGCTGAGGGTAAAGGTGATGGACTGGCCAAGCATGTCTCCAGGCCTGAGCCCTATTGAGCATCTGTGGGACATCCTCAAACGGAAGGTGGAGGAGCGCAACGTCTCCAACATCCACCAGCCCCGGATGTCATCATGGAGGAGTGGAAGAGGACTCCAGTGGCAGCCTGTGAAGCTCTGGTGACCTCCATGCCCCATGGAGGATTTAGGGTTAAGGCAGTTCTAGAAAATGGTGGCCACACATAATATTGACACTTTAGGCCCAATTTGGACATTTTCACTTAGGGGTGTACTCACTTTTGTTGCCAGCGGTTTAGCCATTAATGGCCTTGAGTTTTTTTGAGGGGACAGCAAATTTACACTGTTATACAAGCTGTACACTCACTACTTTACATTGTAGCAAAGTGTCATTTCTTCAGTGTTGTCACATGAAAAGATAGAATAAAATATTTACAAAAATGTCAGGAGTGTACTCACACTTATGAGATACTGTATGTCAAATGCTGCCACACAGGAATCTGATGTGGCGGCGCAACCTCAGTCTGTATATCTCCCTACATGCATTTTCACACCACTGCAGCTTCAGAGGCCCCCTGAAGATGCACAGTGGTGTAAAACGTGTGGAGAGAGATATGCAGATCACCGTCTTATGCGTTTTATGCTGCACTTTTAAATAAGGCATAGTCATCCTGTGATGAGTTTACACAGAGGGAGGATTTAGGGTCATCTGAGGACTTGTTCCATTCTGAAGGAATTGGAATTGATCTAAGGACTCCAACTTGTTCAGTGGGACTGTTTTTGTTTGATTTTGTTCTTTATGACACCATGTGCGAGGCATCAGAGGTAAAAGCCCAGTGGGTGTGGGGCACGATCTTCACCTTGTATAAGATATCAGTGGTAAACATTCACAGGGTAAGGGGAAGAATATTCACCATGTATGGGGTATCTGTCTATACACTAAGGCTCCTTTCACACTGGGGCGGGAGTGGCGGCAAAGGTAAAGCAGCGCTATATTTAGTGCTGCTTTACCGTCGTTTTAGCCGCAGTATTCGGCCGCTAGCAGTGCGGTTTTAACCCCCGCTAGCAGCCGAAAAAAGGTTAAAAACCCCCCCCCCAAAGCGCCGCCGCAGCGGCGCATTGCCGCGGTGTCCTATTGATTTCAATGGGTAGGAGCGGTATAGGAGCGGTGAATACACCGCTCTTTCACCGCTCCAAAGATGCTGTTAGCAGGACTTTTTTGACTGTCCTGCTAGCGCACCGCTCCAGTGTGAAAGCCCACCGGCTTTCACACTGGAGTGAAAAATGCCCCAGTGTGAAAGGGGCCTTATTGCCCAGTTACACCCCTTGGTTGCCATACTCTAAATACTATACAAGTATCCCACAGTTGTCGGTGCACGACATTTCAGATAGGTAGGTATTCTGTATTTACCTACACAAGTAAGTGGGTGCAGGATTGGGAAGGTAGATATGTACTCTGGGTCCACTGGTAGGTAGGTGTGCAGTCCGGGTACACAAGTAGGTTTTCTGTCTCGTACACAGGTAGGTGGGCAGTTTGGTACACCAATAGATTGAATGAATGAATGAATAACTTGTATAGCGCTACAATGCGAACTGAATCGCCTCAAGGCGCTGTATTGGTGTTTGGTTGTCAAGCTTCTAGAAGAGGTAGGTCTTGAGTTTCTTCCTGAAGGCCTGATGGTTTTCTTCCATGCGAATGTCGGTTGGTAGAGCGTTCCATAGCCGTGGTCCTTGGACAGCGAATCTCCGGTCCCCCTTTGATTTGTAGCGGGATTTAGGAATGAGGAGAAGATTTTGATTGGCCGATCGAAGGCTGCGATTCGGTGTGTAGTGTTTTTTTCTTCGCGAAGGTATTGTGGAGAGTTTCCTTGTGTGCATTTGTGGGTGAGGCAGATGGTCTTGAATGCGACCCGATTCCTTACGGTTAGCCAGTGTAGGTTCCTCAGGGAAGGGGAGATGGATTCCCAGGGTTTTTTCCCTGTTATCAGTCTTGCCGCCGTGTTTTGGATAAGTTGTAAGCGCGCAAGTTGATATTGGGGTAATCCTATGTAAAGGGAGTTTGCGTAGTCCAGTCGAGAATTGATGACTGTTCCAACCACCACTGCTTTGTCCTCCTTATGGAATGAAGGGGATGAGTCTGCGTAGCAGGCGGAGCAGATGGTGAGATCCACTGACCACTGCTCCTATTTGGGCATCCATTGACATTTCTGAGTCAAAAATGACTCCGAGACTCTTGGCCTTGGTCCTTGGGGAGATGGTCTGTCCAAAGATGGTAGGAGGTGTCCAAGGGATCTTGGTTCGGGGGTTATGATTTGCATGTAGAATCAGAAGTTCTGTTTTTGATTCATTAAGTTTGAGGGAGCTAATAGTCATCCAGTCGTCTATCATAGTGAGGCATTTTCCTAATTGCTGATGATGGTCTTTTTGTCCGGTGATACGAAAATATAATTGAGTGTCGTCGGCGTACGAGTGGAAGCAGAGGTCCGATCTTCTGATGATTTTGAGGAGTGGGCGAATGTAGATGTTGAAGAGCACTGGCGACAAGGGTGATCCTTGAGGGACTCCACAGGAGATTGCCCGGGTTTCAAGTAGATGATTCACAGTAGATGTTCAGTCTGGTACATAGATTGGTTAGTAGGTTTACGTTCAGGTACTCACATGGGTAGGTAGGTGCAGCCCTTGGTACATGGATAGGTAGGTGATCTATCTAAGTACATACATTTGTAGGTGGAGCATCTGGTACATGGATAAGTAGGGATGTGTTCTTCGGTTACACAAATAGGTGATGGGTAGGTTTGTATTCTGGTACACTGATAGGTAGGAAGGTGCATCATCAAGGGTAAGTGTACAGTGTGGTAGATGGGTGTGCAGTCTTGGATATTCAAGTGTATTGCTTGGTGTACAGGTAGGTGCACTTTTTATTAGATGGATAGGTAGGTGCACTATTTTATTAGATGGATAGGTAGGTGCACTATTTTATTAGATGGATAGGTAGGTGCACTATTTATTACATGGATAGGTAGGTGCACTATTTATTACATGGATAGGTAGGTGCACCTATTTTATTACATGGATAGGTAGGTGCACTATTTATTACATGGATAGGTAGGTGCACTATTTATTACATGGATAGGTAGGTGCACTATATATTACATGGATAGGTAGATGTGTCTGTAACACAGAAATGTAGGTGTGCAGTTTTGTTTAGAGATGCACCGAAATTTCAGCCGAAAATTGCGTTATCGGCATTCGACCAATGAGAGAAAAAGGTGCCCATAATGACACTGAAAACGCGCGCGTTTTTGTTGTGATTTTACTTAAAATTCGTGTCCATTTTTCCATGATCTACTGTGCTTTATGGTGTGTTTTTCATAGGTAATGTGACTCAAAAACGTATGAGCCTGGGTTCATGCTTATGCTAACACAAACATCGCATGTGATTAACACCCGCATTCCTGTGCCGATCACATGCGATGTCTGTGTGATTTGCGAGTTCAGCCGTACAGTTGTACGGCTGAACTCCTATTGGATTTGCACAAAAAAGGTGAAAGAACCTTCTTTTTTTTTTTTTTTTTGTGCCCCTATTTTTAACCAAAAATGCAGCAAGCTGAATTTTTAACACCGCAATATAAGCACTACGGACCCTTGTGAGGACATACATTAGAATTTAATGGGATGTATTTTTCTTGCGCTTTTCTTGTGCTAAAGGTGCCGATAATGGCCAACGATAAATTCATATTCATTTATATTGATATAGATTAAAAAGTTGAATATAATACAATTTTTATATATATAAAAAAATATTTATTTTTTAAAAACTGTAATTTTCGGTTTCGGCCAAGTGCAGCCTGCATTTTCGGTTTTCGGCATCAAAATGTCCATTGCGCGCAAGTCTAGTCTTGTTATACTGAAGGACTGGTAGGTGTCTCTGGTACACAAAAATATAGAGAATAGTAGGTGCGCTATCTAATAAACAGAAAGGTAGGTAAGTATGCCAACACACTGAAAGGTAGGAGGGTGTGCTGTCTAATACATGGATAGGTTTTGGGGTGCCTTATTTGGTACATAGGTAGGTGAGCCAGCTGGTACACAGGTGAATAGATGGGTATTTGTGCCATTTGGGTACACCAATACGTCACCCAGGTAGGTACACTTGAGATAGGCAAGTAAACACAGTGATTCTCATACATTTCTTTGTAACCATTCATATGTTTTTAAATGTTTGTCATGGATGTTTATTCTACTCCCTGCACATTGAACTGTCTGTGATATTTTTGGATTACACCTCCCAGCTGGGATTGCATGAGTTATAGTGTTTCTGCTTCATCCAGTTGTATTTAGAGAAGAGATCTCTTACCCCAGTAATGGCCGAGGGGGGCAGAGGACCTGCCATCTCTTGCCCCAGTAATGGCCTAGAGGGGCAGAGGACCTGCCATCTCTTGCCCCAGTAATGGCCTAGAGGGGCAGAGGAGCTGCCATCTCTTTCCCCAGTAATGGCCGAGGGGGGCAGAGGAGCTGCCATCTCTTTCCCCAGTAATGGCCGAGGGGGGCAGAGGAGCTGCCATCTCTTTCCCCAGTAATGGCCGAGGGGGGCAGAGGAGCTGCCATCTCTTTCCCCAGTAATGGCCGAGGGGGGCAGAGGAGCTGCCATCTCTTTCCCCAGTAATGGCCGAGGGGGGCAGAGGAGCTGCCACCTCTTTCCCCAGTAATGGCCGAGGGGGGCAGAGGAGCTGCCACCTCTTTCCCCAGTAATGGCAGAGGGGGGCAGAGGAGCTGCCACCTCTTGCCCCAGTAATGGCCGAGGGGGGCAGAGGAGCTGCCACCTCTTGCCCCAGTAATGGCCGAGGGGGGCAGAGAGGGCCTGTTAATTACCAATAACCTTTTCTTGTGTGTGGCTATCCTGTTTCTCATTGACTAAAAGAAGCGGACCCACCATTCACTATTCCCCCCCCCCCCCCCCCATCCCAATAATTGCCAATTTCCCTTTCATGAGTGTGTGTGACCTCCACTCTTCATCTGCCGAGAGAAGAGGACCTGTCCTGTGTGATTTATATCTCAGCAGTTCTTTAATTTTGTCTGCTCTCTCAGCTCTCCGACACATTGTAAATTTCCTGAACTTTTCATTATTCTGCACTGGATGGGACTGAGGAGAAGAGGATTTACAGCACAAATAAACATCAAGTCTATAAAGCGTGTTACCGATTGTACGCCTGTCAGCAGGCTCGTTCTGTGCGCAATTACTATTCCTGCCGCGTTGTCTGGGCTGTGTGTACATGTGCCGGGTGTGACATGCGTGTGCCATCCTCTTCTGCTATGTGCCCCTCTCTTGTGTACGTGTGCCACTGTCTTCTGCTATATTCCTTTCCTCCTATATATGCACCATATGGGACATGCGTGTGACATTCTTCTGTGCTGTGTCTCTCCTTTTTTATGTACATGCCATATGGGACATACGTGTGACATTCTTCTGTGCTTTGTCTCTCCTTTTTTATGTACATGCCATATGGGACATACGTGTGACAGTCTTCTGTGCCTCTCCTTTATGTAGATGCCATATGGGACATACGTGTGACAGTCTTCTGTGCCTCTCCTTTATGTACATGCCATATGGGACATATGTGTGACAGTCTTCTGTGCTGCCTCTCCTTTTTATGTACATGCCATGTGTGACGTTCTTCTGTCTCTCTCCTTTTTTATGTACATGCCATATGGGACATACGTGTGACATTCTTCTGTGCTGTCTCTCTCCTTTTTTATGTACATGCCGTATGTCCCATATGGCGTGTGACATTCTTCTGTGCTGTCTCTCTCCTTTTTATGTACATGCCATATGGGACATACGTGTGACATTCTTCTGTCTCTCTCCTTTTTATGTACATGCCATATGGGACATACATGTGACAGTCTTTTCTGCTATGCGCCTCCTCTCCTGTGTATGTGGCATTGTCTTCTGCCATGTTCCTTTCCTCCTATATATGCAACAGATAGGACATACATGTGACATTCTTTTCTGCTGTGTGTGACACGTGTACATGCAGCATTCATTTTTGCTCTGTGTCTCTCCTCTATGTACATACCGTGTGTGACATGTACACAGAAGTGGGTGAGGGTCCTAATCTATGAACTGCGTTCTAACACGCGGTGCGATACTTGCTGTAAGGAGAGCGGTACACTGAAGGTAATGTAGTAGCAGATCGGGGATTGTGATTATCGTGGGTTTAGCTGGGTTTGGCCTGTTTATTATAGATGGTAATAAGCAGATGGCCAATATATATGAAGCAGCTGGTTATAGGCTCAATACCTATTGTAGGCTTGTAGGTACCGGGATTTTGAATGATCGTTTTATGTCTTCTCATTTTTTATCTATTTTTCATGTATATACGTTAAAGCCCTTCAGGTCTAAGGGTAAACAAATGTCAATGCCTAAGCACAATTTTGCAACTTTGACATGTGTTAGTAAAACTGTACATAACGTCACAGCTACTTTGTGCATCCAGGTGGATTATATTGGGTTTTTTCCAGGACAAATTGGGCTTTCTTTTGGTGGTCAATTATAACCGATCTATATCCTGTTTCTGGCCCAAAATAGTAAAACTAAAAATATTTTTTATAATTTTTATTTTAGCTGTAAATTTTGTGATCTTCTCATAACTCCAAATTCTCTTGCTCCTGACAATCGCAGCAATCCCACATATGTGTATCTTAGTTGTTTGTACCCGGAGTACAGCTCAGAAACAATACTGCGCATTTTGCATTTTATTATTTTTTTTATTTTTTTTTTATTTTTTATCCTGCCTAAAACACTGACACTAATGAAAACATTTGTGGTGTTGGTTTATTTTTTTTATTAAATTTTTTTTTTTTTTTTTAAATAAAATTCTACCCAAAATATGCTGACCTTGACATTTGACCTTGACCCTAAAGCCTCATACACACGATCGGACTGTGGACCAACTTTCCCGTGGATTTTTGTCCAAAGGGCGTTGGCCCCAAGTTGGTATTGCATACACACGGCAGGACTTTTTCAGCCAACTTTCACCAAATCACTTGGTTTTTCTGCTCTTTTCCGCCACCTTTGGTCAACTTCTGTATTGTTGTCTGATCTCTTGCTTTGGTTCTGCATTGGTTTGTACAAAAGTCCGTTGGTTTTGTGTACACACGGTCGGACTTTGGTCCATCGGACTTTTGTTGGCAGAAAGTTGGTCCGTTCGCACAGCCAACAAAAGTCCGCTGAAACCTGGGAAAAGTTGGTCCGATGGAGCGTACACACGGTCGGATGTTGGTCAAAAACAGCTAATTTGCATGTTGGTTGTCAAAAAGTCCGATCGTGTGTACGGGCCTTAACACTAACCCTGTCAAGCCTTGATCTTATATTTTTATTTTTTTGTTTATTTTTTAGGTTTATTTTATTTTGTATTTTTATTTTTTTTGTTTGTAATTTTTTTTTTTTTTTTTTACACTTTGGCAAGAAGAGGAAGATGCAACGTACACTATATTGTCTAAAAGTATTGGGATACCTGCCTTTACACGCATGTGAATAGGGATGAGCTCAGGCGTGTTGGCATGCTCCATGTGCAGAGTCCGCCAGGATGTTTGCGCATCGCTGCGCTAATCACAGGCACTGAGACATTGCCGATCTCTGCACCTGCGCATCGGGGCAATGTCTCACTGCCTGTGATTAGCACTGCGCCGACTTCCTGGCGCGCTCTGGGGTGTTTGCTTTGCAAAAATTGGGTCATTTTATGGGTAATTCCATTGTTCTGGTGCTCCAGGGCCTTCAAACGTGTGACAAGTTGTCAGGAAATTGGATCTGTAATTTATGCTCCTAGAACACCCGACGGTGCCCCCTGCATGTTGGGCCTCTCTGTGGCCAGGCTGTGTAAAAGTCTCACATGTGGTATTGCCATACTCGGGAGTAGCAGAATGTTTTTTGGGGTGTCATTTTTGCTATGTACATGCTATGTGTTAGAAATATCTTATAAATTGACTACTTTGTGTTTCAAGTTTTCTCTCCACATTTTCCAAAAACTTGTGGAAAAAAAATGACATGTTCAAAAGATTCATCATGCCTCATAGAATATATGTTGGGGTGTTTTCTGTCAAAAATGTGGTCATTTTGTGGGCGTTTCCATTGTCCTGAAGCTCCAGAGCCTTCAAATTAGATGTGTAATTTATGCTCCTAGAATACCTGACCGTGCTCCTGTGTGACCAGGCTGTAAAAAAAGTCTTGCATGTGGTATCGATATACTCAGGATGAGTAGCACAATGTATTTTGGGGTGTAATTGCAAGTATGCATATGCCATTTGAGAAATAACTTCCGCATCCCCTTGCCCGCCTTAGCCCCTGGGTCTCATGACTCAGGCATAACGCACTGGCCCCCGGCTCCAGCTGGTGGGCCGGTATCAGTCTATAATCTTTACCCTCATAATATATGTTCTATTTTGTACTTTTAAGTGAACCTCTTTCTTATGTTTTTTATGTTCATATCCTTAGCGTGGGAATTTGTCACCTGGTTCTCCTTTTTTTTTTTTATATATATATATATATATATATATATATATATAATATATATATATATATATATATATATATATATATATATATATATATATATATATATATATATATATATATATATATATATATAAATAAATTTCAATAAAAACATTGTACCAGGAAAAAAAATAAATTCTTCCTTTTTCCCAAAAATTGTGGGAAAAATATTGCAACTTCTAAAAAACTCTCCATGCCTCTTACTAAATACCTTGGACTGTCTACTTTCCAAAAAGGGGTCATTTGGGGGTATTTGTACTGTCCTGACATTTCAGGGCTGTCCGTACATCAGATGTTTCATTTTTAACCACTTCCCGACCGCCTAACGCCGATATACATCGGCAAAATGGCACGGGCAGGCAAAATCACGTACGTGATCGTGCATGTGCCTGCCTGTGGGTCGCGCGCGCCGCCAGCGGCGCGCTCGCGACCTGGTCGGGAGCTCCGTGACCCCGGCCACGGGACCAGCGGACCCGATCGGCGCTGGTGTCCCGCAATCGGGTTACGGAGCTGAAGAACGGGGAGAGGTCTGTGTAAACAAACCTCTCCCCGCGCTTCCTACACTGACTGTCAGTGATCGTCTGTTCCCTGTCATCGGGAACGCCGATCAATGACGTCAGACGTACAGCCACGCCCCCCTACTGTAAAAAAACACACACACGTCACACTGACTCCTCCCCGCCCCCTAGTGGTTAACCCCTTCACTACAACTGTCATTTACATAGGAATCAGTGCTATTTAAATAGCACTGATTTCTGTATAAATGACAAATGTCCCAAAAATGTCTGTGTCCGCCATAATGTCGCAGTCACAATAAAAATCGCTGATCGCCGCCATTACTAGTAAAAAAAAAAATATTAATAAAAATGCTATAAAACTATCCCCTATTTTGTAAACGCTATAACTTTTGCGCAAACCAATCAATAATCGCTAATTGCGATTTTTTTTTTTTTTTTTTTTTTTTTTTTTTTTTACCAAAATATGTAGAAGAATACATATCGGCCGAAACCTGAGGAAAAAAAATGTTTTTTTATATATTTTTTGGGGATAGTTATTTCAAAAAGTAAAAAATATTGCATTTTTTTTTTCAAAATTGTCGCTCTATTTTTGTTTATAGCGCAAAAAATAAAAACCGCAGGGGCGATCAAATACCACCAAAAGAAAGCTCTATTTGTGGGAAAAAAAGGACGCCAATTTTGTTTGGGAGCCACGTCGCACGAACGCGCAATTGTCAGTTAAAGCGACGCAGTGCTGAATCACAAAAAGGGGCCTGGTCCTTTGGCTGCCAATTGGTCCGGGGCTGAAGTGGTTAATGATTGACACCATAGCTTGTAGACTCCTAACTTTCACACAATCACAGAGGTCAGACGTTTCTTGTAGATGGCCACCAGGTTTGCACTCATCTCAGGAGGGATTTTGTTCCACTCCTCTTTGCAGATCCTCTCCAAGTCATTAAGGTTTTGAGGCTGATGTTTGGTAACTTGAACCTTCAGCTACCTCCACATATTTTCTATGGGATTAAGGTCTGGAGACTGGCTAGGCCACTCCAGGACCTTAATGTGCTTCTTCTTGATCCACTCCTTATGTTGCCTTGGCCGTGTGTTTGGGGGTCATTGTCATGCTGGAATACCCATCCATGACTCTTTTTCAATGCCCTGGCCAAGAGGAGTTTCTCACCCAAGATTTGATGTTACCTGGCCCCGTCCATCATCCCTTTTTTTTTTTTTTTTTTTTTTTTATGCAGTGAAGTTGTCCGGTCCCCTTAGCAGAAAAACACCCCCAAAGCATAATTTTTCCACCTCCAGCAATGTGCACGGGAGCAGGGTCCCTTCCTCCTGATTGGCTGAAATGGCAGCCATTGGCTCCCGCTATTGTCAATCAAAGCTAGTGAGCCAATGAGGAGAGAGCAGGGCTAAGCCGCGCTCCGTGTGTGAACGGACAGACAGAGCTGCGGCTCTGGAGCAAGCCTGCTCAGGTTCCCCTATAGCAAGCGGAGCTCCAGACTCCTTCAGAAAAATAAAAATAGTGTAGCTGCTGACTCTTAATATTGGGACACTTGCCTGTCAACGAATCCAGCGGTGTCTTCACCCCAGCCAGTCAGTTGGTTGTATGACTTGCAGAAGAGTTTGCAGAGGTTGCATTTATGCTCTGGATGGACTTGTTGGATAACTTCAAGTCTATGATTGGCCTTTATGAACCGATCAAAAGAGCCGGCAACGTGGTGGGAGGAATTGTGCCCCATCGTTGATGCCAGTGGGTGGAATTGTGCTCCATGGTTGCCAGTGGGTGGAATTGTGCTCCATGGTTGCCAGTGGGTGGAATTGTGCCCCATGGTTGGCCGATTTATTGTTTCGATTAATTGATCGGATAAAATCATAAATGGAAAAAATGGCATATACATTTTTTTTTTTTTTTATTTCAAATTATGAAAAAACCTGAGTGTTACGCTCAAACTGCATCACAATATAACTACTAAAGTAAATTCCTCCATTCATTACTGACAATGCAGTGAGGGGGCTCTGGCTCTGAATGAGGGAGGGGAGCCGTACTGGAGGGTGGGAGTTGGCTAGTTTGGAGACCAGGCGTTGGAGGGAGTAGGTTGGGAGGGAGTTTGGAAGAGAGGCATTTAGGACAGTAAATGGACCAAAGGGGGTTGCGATAGCAAGGGAGTTTGTTTGGACAGGGGACCAGACCGGACTGGAGGCGAGCGGGCTGGAGGAACTGGACCAGAGCGTCGAAAGGAGAGGTGGTGGCCCCCGGACCAGAGTGTGGGAGGGAGAGGTCTGTGTATTCCTCAAACTGACACCAATGATGGGGCACTATCCCCCCCCCAGGAACACCAATGATGGGGCACTATCCCCCCCCCCAGGAACACCAATGATGGGGCACTACCCCCCCCTCCGGGAACACCAATGATGGCGCACTTATCCCCCCCCCTCCAGGAACACCAATGATGGGGCACTATCCCCCCCCCCCTCCAGGAACACCAATGATGGCGCACTTATCCCCCCCTCCCCAGGAACACCAATGATGGGGCACTATCCCCCCCCCCCCTCCAGGAACACCAATGATGGCGCACTTATCCCCCCCTCTCCAGGAACACCAATGATGGCGCACTTATCCCCCCCTCTCCAGGAACACCAATGATGGGGCACTTCCCCCCCCCCCTCCAGGAACACCAATGATGGGGCACTATTCCCCCCCCCCTCCAGGAACACCAATGATGGCGCACTTATCCCCCCCCCTCCAGGAACACCAATGATGGGGCACTATCCCCCCCCCCCCCCTCCAGGAACACCAATGATGGGGCACTATTCCCCCCCCCCCCCCCCAGGAACACCAATGATGGGGCACTATCCCCCCCCCCCCAGGAACACCAATGATGGGGCACTATCCCCCCCCCCCCCAGGAACACCAATGATGGGGCACTATCCCCCCCCCCCAGGAACACCAATGATGGGGCACTATTCCCCCCCCCCAGGAACACCAATGATGGGGCACTATTCCCCCTCCAGGAACACCAATGATGGGGCACTATTCCCCCCCCCCAGGAACACCAATGATGGGGCACTATTCCCCCCCCCAGGAACACCAATGATGGGGCACTATTCCCCTTCCCAGGAACACCAATGATGGGGCACTATTCCCCTTCCCAGGAACACCAATGATGGGGCACTATTCCCCCTCCAGGAACACCAATGATGGGGCACTATTCCCCCTCCAGGAACACCAATGATGGGGCACTATTCCCCCTCCAGGAACACCAATGATGGGGCACTATTCCCCCTCCAGGAACACCAATGATGGGGCACTATTCCCCTTTCCAGGAACACCAATGATGGGGCACTATCCCCCCCAGGAACACCAATGATGGGGCACTATCCCCCCCCCCCCCCAGAGGAACACCAATGATGGGGCACTATCCCCCCCCCCCAGGAACACCAATGATGGGGCACTATCCCCCCCCCCCCCAGGAACACCAATGATGGGGCATGATATAGTAGCTTTGCAGTGAGCTTTTCAACTTTTTTCAACACTTTTGCAATAGCGTTTTTTAGCTTTTTTTTTTTTTTTTTTTTTTTTTTCCTATGGATCAAAAACGTTAAATGCTGGTGAGCGACGTTTTTGAGCGTTTATTGATGATTATCAGCGTTAGAACGTTTTTACAGCTGAAAAACGTCTCTCAGAACCCACTAATTTTGGGTTGTTTCTTTTTGAGCAGTTAAAAAAAAATAAAAAAACGCCACTGCCCAAAACTGCTGCTAACAGCCTATGTGTGCATGGACACATAGGATACACATGATGGGGAGTTTAATGACTGTAGAAAAAAATGTCTACAGCCACAAACGGCAGCTGTAAAAACATAAAAAAATGTCCAGTGTGCATGAGGCCTTATACCATATATACATGAGTATAAGCCGACCCGAATATAAGCTGAGGCACCTAATTTTACCACAAAAAAATGGGAACATTTATTGACTCGCGTATAAGCCTAGGGTGAGGAAAGCGCAGCTACTGTAAGTGGAAAAGACGGTCAACAATGCCCATTTGCAGCCTCACTGTGCCCATTTGCAGCCATAGGTCCCCCAAACTTCAAACTTGGTAGTTAAGGGTTCCTAGATGCCCCCCTAGCTGCAGCCAAAATTTGGGGTCTCTGGACCCAAAGGGTCCCGAAATGACATTGCTGCAGATGGACACAATTGACCGAATTTGGGGCCCTGTATCTCGGGGGCACTTGGTGATAGGAACCCCTTGGATATGTTGTAGTGCTATTTCCATTGGGTTTGCACACCAAATTTGGTGTTCCTAGCACCAAGTGGCCCCGAGATACGGGGGCCCAAATTCGGTTCGGAAAATGTCATTCTCTGCTGCAGAAAGGTGCTTGACTCGAGTATAAGCCGAGGGGGCATTTTCAGCACAAAAAAATGTGCTGAAAAACTCGGCTTATACTCGAGTATATACGGTACTTGCATTTTACAGTAACAAATAAGTAACCTAAAATTATTCGTAACACCGTGAAACCTTTTTTGGCTTTTAAAAAATATTTGTAGAAAAAGAAAAATCCCGTATGTGGTGGACTTTTAAGGCACGATAATTTTTAAAAAGATTTTAGTAGTGTTTTTATATTTATACTTTATACTCAAAAATATTTATTAGGAAATGTATAGAAAAAATATAAAAAACATGGAATGTTTAGACACATCTAGAACTTATACCGTCATAAACAATGTAATATAATACAGTTTATATTTCTTACAACCGACTCGTTTCAGAATACGAAGTTGTCTCCTTCAGGGGTATTTAGCAAGGAGAATCTATGTTTAGATGTTGTGACGGTATAGTTAACATTCCAATGGTTGTCTCTTTTTAAAAACATACGAGAGTACGAATACTTTCAAGTTCTCATCCAAGAAATCCTTAGTGGTATATAAGGGAGGGAATAGCAACCTGCCGTTGACCCAAACGCCCTCCTCCTCCGCAGAGGGAGGGAAGACCAAGGGGCAAAAGAGAGCCTGAAAACCCCACTGGGGTTGGGAAAGAAAGAGCCCCATTGATGGTAAAGATTGTTCCCACACAATAGGAGCAGGTGGAAAAAGTATTGGACCACAGCTTTGCTCGTCTCGACATCCAGCAAACAAATGAGAGGGATCTTTACCATCAACAGGGCTTTTTTCTTTCCCGACCCCAGTGGTTTCAGGCTCTCTTTTGCCCCTTAGTCTTCCCTCCCTTTGCGGAGGAGGGGGGTGTTTGGGTCAACGGCAGGTTGCTATTCCCTCCCGGGTCTGACATTTGTATACACATAGACCACTAAGGATTTCTTGGATCAGAACTTGAAAGTATTTGTACTCTCGTGTTTTTTTTTTTTGAGACACAACCATTGGAATGTTAACTATACCATCGCAACATCTAAACATAGTTTCTTTTGCTAAATACCCCTGAAGGAGACAACTTAGTACTCTGAAACGCGTCGGGTGCAAGAATTATAGACTGTATTGCATTACATTGTTTATGACGGTGTATAAGTTCTAGATGTGTAAACGTTCCATGTTTTTTTTTTTATATATATATATATATATATATATATATATATATATATATATATATATATATATATATATACATACATACATACATACATACATACATACATACATACATACATACATACATACATACATACATACATACATATAGTGTGTGTGTATATATATATATATATGTATGTATGTATGTATATGTGTGTGTGTGTTATTATATATATATATATATATATATATATATATATATATATATAGAAAAACTATTTTTTTTTTCTATACATTTCCTAATAAATATATTTGAAAGTATAAAAACACTACTAAAATCTTCTTAAAAATGATCGTGCCTTAAAAGTCCACCACATAGGGGATTATTCTTTTTCTTCTTCAATATTGGATATGGCACTAATCCCTTGCTCAACATTACTGGCCCAACAATTTTTATTTTTTTTTATTTTAAAAAATATTTATAACCGTTCGTTCTTTTTAAGAACTGCCATGAATAGCATTTTTCAGTTTTTGGATCTGTTCACAATGAACTTTTGCTGCAGCAGCAACCAAAGCCTCTCCCTCGCTATGAATATTGCATTTGAGATGGGCACACAAGTTCTCAATAGGATTTAATGGAAGGTCATTCAATTATCCTTCAGGTCTTTGGTTGCTAACCAAGCGGTGGAGTATTGTCCTGCATTAACACGGCCTTCTTAAATGCTGCTAATTTAGATTTGGGAGTTTTTTTCTACAGCCCAAAAAATGTAGAACCAGCTCATCCTTCACTGCTTCAGCTTTCGCACTAGTATTCCCCTTATGGACCAGAGCATTTATTTAAATTTCTGCAGAGGACCTGTTTATTTGGCAATAAAGTTTTTCATTACTTGGGGTGCTTTCATACTGTTCCATTGAAAAAAAAAATGCATCAAAAACGCATATGCGCTTCCGCTGTGTTTTCTGGGTGCATGACTCCCAGCACACGACTGTGAAACACGGACATGTGACAAACGCAGCCACAGTGCGTCTTTTTGTGTGTGTGTTTGTTTGTTTTTTTGGTTTTTTGACGCGTTTACAATTCATTTCAATTGGAGGCTGTTTGTTTTTGTTTGTTTTTTTGCGGTTTATCAGTTTTTTTTGTTTTTTTTATTTATTTTTTAAAACGCACCTCCCCGTAGTACAGTGGTGTGAAGAATCCCATAGGATTTATAGGGAAATATTTTTGTTGCATTTTTAGCACGGTACAGCAAAGCCTTTTAAAGTGATTCTTATGCCGCGTACACACGAAGGGACTATCCCGCGGGATTGTCCGCTGGACTCAAGTCCACCGGACAATCCCCTCGTGTGTGGGCGCCGGCGGTCTTTTTGGCGCCAAAAGTCCGGCGGACTAGGTTTTAAGTTTTTTTGTTTTAAAATTGTCCGCTGGACTTGGCAGTCCGGCGGACAATCCCGCCGTTAGTAGGCTAGTCCGCCGGACTTTTGAAATGAGCGGACTTGCCGCTCATTGGAAAGTCCGTTCATTCCAGCGGACTTTTTCCAGCGGATTGTCCGCCGGAGAAGTCCGGGCGTGTGTGGGCAAGTCACACGCTCGGAAGTCCGGGCGTGTGTGGGGAAGTCCCGGCGGACAAAGTCCGAACGTGTGTACGGGGCATTAGACGGCTTTCACACCGAGCCACAGGGGGCATCAGCAGTAAAGCAGCGCTATTTTTAGCACCGGTTTAGCGTCGCTATTTGGCCACTTGCAAGGCGGTTTTAACCCCCCGCTAGCGGCCGAAAAGGGGTTAAATCCACCCACAAAACGCAGCGGCTTCAATGATTTCAATGGGGAGCAGTGGTGGAGGAGCTGTGAGTTCCGTGGGGGCCACTTGGTGCTAGGAACCCCAGCTTTGGATATGTTGTAGTGCTAGTTCCATGTAGTATTGAAAGCTGGGGTTCCTAGCACCAAGTGGTCCCGAGATACGGGGCCCCAATGTCGGTTCGCAAAATGTCATTCTCTGCTGCAGAAAAGTGCTTGACATTTTCCAAACAGATTTTGGGGCCCCGTATTTTTCAGGGTCACTTGGAGCTAGGAACCCCAGCTTTTGGATATGTTGTAGTGCTAGTTCCAATGTTTGCAAACCAAATGTGGGGTTCCTAGCACCAAGTGGCCCCGAGATACGGGGCCCCAAAGTTTGTCAACTGTGTCTATCTGCAGCAATGTAATTTAGGGACCCTTTGGGTCCAGAGACCCCAAATTTTGGCTGCAGCTACGGGGGCATTTAGGAACCCTTAACTACAAGTTTGAAGTTCGGGGGACCTATGGCTGCAAATGGGCACAGTGAGGAATGAAATGGGCACAGTGAGGAATGAAATGGGCACAGTGTGTGGCTGCAAATGGGCATTGTTGACCGTCTTTTCCACTTACAGTAGCTGCGCATTTCTCACCCTAGGCATACTTGAGTCAATGATTTTTCCCAGTTTTTTTTTTTTGTGGTAAAATTAGGCGCCTCGGCTTGTATTCGGGTCGGCTTATACTCGAATATATACGGTAATAAAAAAAAAAAATCTGTTTTAACAAGTGTTTTTTATATTTTTTGCAATCCTGCTAAATATTCACAACAAACCGTTCTATTGTCTAATGGTCGAGCTTTAATAGTTTAGCCATTTTCAGAATGTTGCATCCGTCTGGCATTTTCCGGTTTTCGACTTTCCAATGTAAATCTTATTTCTCTCCCTTTTTTTTTTTTATGTGAGTTAATCAAGCTGCTTAATAGTTACACATTTTAGGGTTTGGGATAACCTTAAGGTAGATCACCCCCACTGTCATATATCATATGATACGGGGAGGTCCTGGGGCTGTAGATCTATATGTATAGTATAGTATAGTATAGTATAGTATAGGCCAGAGTAAAAGATCTGCCGTGCTCTTTTATTTATTTCGTCGGAGGGATGCTTGGAGAATCCGCAGTGGCCGACCTTCATTGTGAGGCTGAGTGTCTCTCCTCTAATGTCTGATGAGAAATTTGGAGGCCATTTATATGCTGATGAGGCTGCTTCTCTGCATCAAGTGGATGTTTGGGGCCCTGTCATGTTTTCACCTGCTGCATGCTTTGCTAAAGCTCTCCTGGGGGGGGAGGCCTCCAGCTGTCATATGTGGGGTGGAGGAAATGAGGGCAAAGGGGTCTGCGGTGGGAGGGGATGGGACCCTCTGGCACGTGGCTGGCTCAGCTGCTCCTCTTGACCTAATGAATTGAACAAGTGCTATATCCCCTTGGGGATGGCCAATGTCAGCGGCGAAGACTGATGTGTCGTGACGCGTGCCGCACATTGTCTGCAGCTGCCTCGTTATCTGGCTGTTTAACGATGGCTGATAATGACCAACCAGCAGGTCTCTTACCAGCACCAGATCCCTGTGTCAGTATGTGACCACCAGCCGCTTCTCTTCCTCTACAACAGGTGTCACCTCTGTCTACTCACTGCTGATAAATATAATATAACAAAATCGCAGTGTTTGTGATGATATAGAAACAATATGGTTGTGTTTGTCTGACTAGTGTGTACAGACACGGTCATGATATAGATGCGGTAAGACCTGTGCACAGTCAGTATGGAGATGGATCAGTATGGCAGGGTGGCTTATGGGTACACACACACAGTATGATGATGGTATAGGTAAGTACAGCAGCTGACGGATACACATACGGTATACTTATGGTATAGGTCAGCGGGGTAGATGATGGGTAAACACCCAGTGTGATGGTATCGGTCAGCATTGTAATATGATGGGTACACACACAGTATGGAGATGGTATAGGTCAGCGTGGTAGATGATGGCTAAACCCTCAGTATGATGATGGTATAGGTCAGCATGGTAAATGATTACACATGCAGTATGATGATGGGTACACGCACAGTATGGAGATGGTATAGGTCATCATGGTAGATGATGGGTACACACACAGTATGGAGATGGTATAGGTCAGCATGGTAGGTGACGGGTACACACGCAATATGATGGTATAGATCAGCATGGTAGATGATGATGGGTTTACAGAGTATGGAGATGTATAGGTCAGCATTGTAGATGGGTACACACGCTGTGTGGTGATGGTATAGGTCAGCATGGTAGATGATGGGTGTACACACAGTATGAAGATGTATAGGTCAGCGCGGTCGATGGGTACACACGCAGTATGTAGATGGTATAGGTCAGCATGGTAGATGATGGGTACACACCCAGTATGATGATGGTATAGGTCAGCGTGGTAAATGATGGGTACACGCACAGTATGGAGATGTATAGGTCAGCATGGTAGATGGGTACATGCAGTATGGTGATGGTATAGGTCAGCATGGTAGATGATGGGTACACACACAGTATGATGGGTGTACACAGTATGGAGATGGTAAAGATGAGCATGGTAGATGGGTACACAGTACACGCAGTATGGTAGATGATGGGTACACACAGTATGGAGATGGTATAGGTCAGCATGGTAGACGATGGGTTCACACACACACAGTATGGAGATGGTATAGATGAGCATGGTAGATGGGTACACAGTATGGTAGATGATGGGTACACACACAGTATGGAGATGGTATAGATCAGCATGGTAGATGGGTACACATAGTATGGATATGTATAGGTCAGCACGGTAGACCTGGTATGGTAGATGATGGGTAAACATGCAGTATGGTAGAGGATGGGTACACACGCAGTATGGTGATGGTATAAGTCGGCATGGTAGTTTGGTAGACCTGCAGTACGGTAATGATATAGATCAGTATGGCAGCTGATGGGCGCACACAAAGTATGATGATGGTATAAGTCAGCATGGTAGATGATGGGTACACACCCAGTATGATGATGGTATAGGTTAGCGTGGTAGATGATGGGTACACGCACAGTATGGAGATGTATGGGTCAGCATGGTAGATGGGTATACAGTATGGTAGATGATGGGTTTACATAGTATGGATATGTATAGGTCAGCATAGTAGACCTGGTATGGTAGATGATGGGTACACGCAGTATGGAGATGGTATAGATCAGCATGGTAGATGGGTACACAGTACATACAGTATGGTAGATGATGGGTACACATAGTATGGATATGTATAGGTCAGCACAGTAGACCTGGTATGGTAGATGATGGGTACACACGCAGTATGGTAGATGATGGGTACACACGCAGTATGGTAGATGATGGGTACACACGCAGTATGGTGATGGTATAAGTCTGCATGGTAGATGGGTAGACCTGCAGTACGGTAATGATATATAGATCAGTATGGCAGCTGATGGGCGCACACATAGTATGATGATTGTATAGGTCCATATGGCAGCTGTAGGTTAGCATGAAAGCTGGTGGTACACACCTGGTATGGTGATGGTGTAGATCAGTGAGGTGATATTGTGGTTGATGGGTACACACGGTATGGCGAGTTCGCACATCATTCCCACTCTCGTGTAAAGCGTATTTTTCACGCCGTGTGTCTCGCGGTTTGGTCAGTGGCACAGGTCCTGTTATTAGGAATCTATTAATAGGGCCACTTGCTGATAAAAGTGGATCTTCAGCAGCTTTAGTAAAACAAACATTTCCATAAGTAAATGAAGAATTCATTGGCGTCTTGTGGCTGTTTAATAAATGAATTGTGACTGATTACCTATTAATATGGACGCCTCAGGAATTCACCCGGGGGACGCGGAGCAGTGAAATAGAGAGGGTCTCGTCCCCCTGGGAAATCACTTCCTCATGTCTGCAGCTTAAATATCTCGCTCAACTATCAATAAGGAGGTAATTGAATTTTGAGCACAAACATGATGCCCGATGGATGACAGAGAGGAGGGGAGGGGTCTCTGCGGGACCATTTACCCCCCCCCCCTCCTTCTCCCCCCCTCACCAGGGCTCTTCATGGAAGATAGATGCTTAATCCATGAAATAGAGATTAGGCTGAGAAGAGGGAGCCTCCACATGCCTCCCCTCTGTCCCCTCGCTCCTCCGTACAGGCAGCACAGCATGTGATGTAAGGTTCCTCATGTATGGGGGAATTCTGCTTTAGAAGGAGACGGGTCACCCCCTTTTTTTTTTTTTTTGCTGAAGGCGTAAAATTTCTGTGCTGCTCATTTGCCCCGTCAGCATTTTCTCTGAGATTTATTTCTGAGAATCCCTGAAATAAGTACTGTCTGTGTTGCCCATGGCAATCGGGTTCATTTTGGGGAATGAAGGAAGGCTGCTGTTAGGGGTACATGGCTCTTTCAGTCTAGTTTCTAATCCATAGGTGTGTATACAGCAAGAAACGACAGCCCCTACACCATGGACACCTCAGAGGGACCTACCTTTTTTGCTTTCTTGGTATTCCAGTGATGAGAAATTCTGCTGTTGATACCAATGCAGGCTACTGCTCTGCTCTACTGTAGTGCTTCTGGCAGTCACTTACCTGCCTCTTACTGTGCATAGCTGTGACCTGTGTATGTTGTGTAGCACGCAGGTGTCTGGGCTCGCATGTGTAAGCACGCAGGTGTCTGGGGCTCGCACGTGTAAGCACGCAGGTGTCTGGGCTCGCACGTGTAAGCACGCAGGTGTCTGGGCTCGCACGTGTAAGCACGCAGGTGTCTGGGCTCGCACGTGTAAGCACGCAGGTGTCTGGGCTCGCACGTGTAAGCACGCAGGTGTCTGGGCTCGCACGTGTAAGCACGCAGGTGTCTGGGCTCGCACGTGTAAGCACGCAGGTGTCTGGGCTCGCACGTGTAAGCACGCAGGTGTCTGGGCTCGCACGTGTAAGCACGCAGGTGTCTGGGCTCGCACGTGTAAGCACGCAGGTGTCTGGGCTCGCACGTGTAAGCACGCAGGTGTCTGGGCTCGCACGTGTAAGCACGCAGGTGTCTCGGGCTCGCACGTGTAAGCACGCAGGTGTCTCGGGCTCGCACGTGTAAGCACGCAGGTGTCTCGGGCTCGCACGTGTAAGCACGCAGGTGTCTCGGGCTCGCACGTGTAAGCACGCAGGTGTTTCTGCTCGCACGTGTAAGCACGCAGGTGTTTCTGCTCGCACGTATAAGCACGCAGGTGTCTCGGCTCACATGTGTTCTACACGCATGCTGAGTAAGCCGTGTGCCACACAACTGTTTCAGCGCACATGTGCAGGATACGACTTTCTTGGTGCACATTTGTGGAACAGTCTCAGTGCACATGTGTAGAATGGAGCGTCTCTCTCCACCACCCCCCCCCCCCCCCCCTAATCATCCTTGCTGTAGCCCCCTGGCTGTTAATTTAGTAATTATCCTCCAGCGTGCTGGCTGCTCTGATTATTTTGTTATTGGAAGAGACAGGACTAAGTAGAATTAATCAATCTAAATGCAATTAGCATCATGTTAACCCAGTGATGGACATCTCAAGGTGAGGCCACCAGCGCCTTCTTCTGATTAGCATTCACATCACTCACCCCATCCTGAATTGCATTCAAACCAGATTTTTTTTTTTTTTAAGAGCCGTCACTGTGCTGGTGCTTACATCTTTCTTAACACTGTTCCAAGTGTTCTGTGTGTGTGCGTGTCGCTATCCCAAGTGTAGTGTGTGTGTGTGTGAGAGACACTATGCTGAGTGTATGGTTTGTGTGTTACACTAACCTGAGTGTAAACCTGCATATGCAAGACACTATCCTAAGTGTAGTGTGTGTGATACCATGCCAAGTGTAGTGTGTGTGTGTGTGTGTGTGTGTGTGTGCGCCACTATGCAGAGGCAGAGTGTATTGTGTGTGTGTGTGTGTGTGTGTTACACACAAACCCATGTGTAACCTGTGTGTGTGTAGATAGATAGAGAGATACTATGCCTAGTGTATTGTTTGCGTTACAATAAATTGAGAGTAACCTATTTGTGTGACACTATGCTGTGTGTGTTGCTCACCCTAGTGTAGCACATGTGATCCTGTTCCGAGTGTATTTTGTGTCATGCTGGTGGATGTTGCTGGTGTAGGTTGTTGAATATAACTTGTGATCAGGTGGGAATGAGGGTGGAGGGCGCATAGCCATATTTCATCTCATGCCGTACACAACGCTCCTCCCTAGTCTGATGGGATTTGGGGAGCAGCATGTGTGAATTTGTTTTACCACTCAGAAATGAACAGATGTTGGTATAAATTACCACTGTGTCTGACGTCTTGCAAATTAAAAGCACGCTCGGCATTACTAAACAATCTGCGGGAAGAACAGTGCAGAGAGTCAAG
>CM053038.1:57231999-57351999 GCA_028564925.1 Lithobates sylvaticus
ATATAGAGCAGGGGTAGGCAAGCTTAGAGAGTTGGAGATCTACTTGAACAACACTGATGAAGTCAAAGATCACCAGCCACAGTCAGGGCCGTTTTTTCCACTGGGCATGCTGGGCAGTTGCCCGGGGGCCCCACTTGTCTGGAGGGCCCCATCCAGGGCTGATCCTCAGCGCTGCAATCTGCTGCTTAAATTGACTGACTGCACTGGTTGCTCACTTCGCCGGCTGGCATCTAGCTAGCAACCAGTGACGTCAATCAGAGGCCGCCCCAGCATTCATAGCGCACCGCGGCTGCCCCAGTGGCTAGTGAACAGGCTCCGCCCACCTCTGCCATGTTCTTCAGACAGCACGGAGAGGGAGCGGAAAGACGGCCCTTGATAGCTGGCGCTGCCTTTCTGCTGTGAGTGACACACTGTACTGCACCAGGCCGACGGCCTCAAGTAAAGCCCCATACACACGGTCGGACTTTTTCATGGATTCTGTCCGATTGGACAAGGTTGTTGAAAAATCAGACCGTGTGTATGCACCATCGGACAGTGTTCGTCGGTTTGTCCGACGGACAAAGTCTTATCTCCTGCTGGAAAGATTTGCAGTCAACCCGGTCCGATCACACCAAACCCGATCGTGTGTACGGTTGTCTGACCGGACAAAGTGCTACGCATGCTCAGATCACATTACAAGACCAAAGCTATTGGCTACTAGCCTCTACGTAGTCCCGTCGTAGGCAACAAACGTCACCACGTTCAAAATGATCGGATTTTCCGACAACTTTGTCCGACCGTGTGTACGCAAAACCAACATCAGACAAAGTATGACGGACATGGTCCGACGGACCTGGTCCGCGGATTGTCCGACCGTGTGTATGAGGCTTTAGTCTAACGAACTTACTTAAGTAGACATTAAGTTGTGCATTAAACACGGCCACTCTCTGTGCCCCTCAAAAGATGCCACTGTGCTCATCAAACACAGCCACTGTGCCCATCAAATGCTGCCACTGTGCCCATCAAATGCTGCCACTGTGCCCATCAAATGCAGCCACTGTGCCCATCAAATGCAGCCACTGTGCCCATCAAATGCAGCCACTGTGCCCATCAAACTCATGTTATATTGTCCAAACGTTGTGTTAATGTTTAAACACTTATTTTGTTGGAAGTACCAATAAATATAGCCTTATTGATAATTTGCATTTTATTCTCATGCGTGATCGTGCAGACAGGGCCTCAGTGCACTGTATTGCCCAGGGGCCTATAATGCTCTTAAGATGGCCCTGGGCACAGTGTCCTGTTAGGGCCAGTTCATACCAGAAAGTGATGCCACAAAGGCATGTTCCATGTGCGTTTCCTGCACTGTGTTCAAAACGCACTGCCTTTGTGATCTACTGCAGGTGATGATACATTGTTAACCCCAAGCGTAGATCGCAAGTGCAGTGGGCACACACACACACACACACACACACACACACATTGTGTGTGTGTTCTAAGTAATTTTCCAGCAAAAAATACTGGTTTTAACTTGTAAGCAACAAGTGTCAGGAAAAAGTGGTTGTAAACCCTCCTTCCTGACTTTTACCTATAGGTAAGACTTGCCTATAGGTAGTGGAAATATCTCCTAAACCTGTGCCGCTGTAGTGCGCAGATGTCATCGGCGCATGCGCTGTTAAGAAACGGACCTCTGTGCCGTTTCTTCCCCAGCGTGTGCCGTCACGTGACTCCGGCCAGTCACAGAGCCGGAGTCCGCGGCCCCAGAAGGAAGAGGGGCGAAGATGGACGCGGCCTGCTCAGGGGACAGCACAGGATTTGTTTACAGGTAAGTGTCACATAATGGGCTAGTATGCGATGCATACTAGCCCATTATGCTTTTTAGTTTGCAGGGAGCGAAAGAGGAAGTAAAACCCATCAGGGTTTACTTCCTCTTTAAGGTTGTCTCTTTCCTCATTGGCTCCCCTTTAAAGTAAATTCAGACCCACAGCAGGACCTTTTTGTAGTAGTGTATCCAATACCCTCCCAGCAGATGACTTCCATAACTAACATTGACTTTTGTCTCTTCCAGCCCGTGAAATGACCCGAGGAAAGTTTCTGAATATTCTGGAGAAGGCCAAGAAGTAGATTTCTGGGACAGATGGCGGGTTTAGCTGCCCACAATACATTGTGGTCGTTTGGCAGTTATTCTTAATTTTGAGACTTGTGTCTTCAGCATTGGGCGGCACTGAATTTACAATATGGGCTCCTGTATGTGATCACCTGCCCTTCATTTAGGAGTCGGCGCCTGTGCAGTCATTCTGCTGCAAGACTTGTTTAAACAAATAAAAGCCAATGATTTGTTAGAATTGTGATTGGTGTGCTGACTATATTAAGTGATATAATGTAAATCGAGTTACACGTATGTTCTTCAGCAATGGCTCCTCTTCCTATTGATAACAAAATATGCATTGTATAATGGTGACAGTTGATCCTTCTGTAGGCAGAAAAGATCCCAAGTGCCACACATCCACCAAAGCCCAACAGTGTCTATAGTAAAAGCTGCCTCAAGCCATGTCCAACACGTTTCACCACACCCAATAAGGCTTCGCCATGACCTCCATGACTAAGCCCCGTGGGCAGGGTGAAATGCGTTGGAGTGTGGCCTGGACTGAGCTTGGCCTGAGGCTGCTGTTACTATATTCTTTTCTGGAGATGCAGCACTTCTGATCTTTTCTTTCTAAATGTTTACAAATTGAGCCGAGATGAGCGCTTCTCCAGCTTGCGCGCTTTAGCGGGAGTCACTGAGCCTGTACAGATGAGGAGCCCAAAGCGGTACCCCCAAGCTATGATTTTTGGTTTGCAGTTGACCTGTCCTATTATTAATGGTGAATAAGGGACAACCTCCCAATTAATGGTAGCCGTACATTGAATAATGGTGATGGGAGACGCCTCCTATTTATAATGAAGTAGATATTCAACAAGTGATGGGGATCCCTCCTATTTAATTGTAACTTATATTGTCAAAAGTATTGGGACACCCGCCTTTACACGCACATGAACTTTTAATGGCATCCCAGTCGTAGTCCGTAGTGTTCAATATTGAGTTGGTCCACCCTTTGATAGGTTCCCCTATCAAGATTATACAATGTATGCTTCATTAATAATAGAAGGGGTATACTAACACCATTTTATACAAGGTATAATTAGCTTCGTTATCATAAACATACAATGTATGTTATTATTAATAGTAATAGTATTATTAATAGTAAGGCTTCCCCATTACTATTATACAATGTATACTCAGTTAATAATTATAGGAAAGGTCTGCTATCACCAATCTATACTTTGTTCAATAGTGATGGGAACCCTTCCTATTACCAATAAAGTATTGTTCATAGTTGGGGTCCCCTATCACTGTTATTTTATATACCCTATATTGTCAAAAGTATTGGGACACCTGCCTTTACATTTTAATGGCATCCCAGTCTTCGTCCGTAGTGTTCAATATTGAGTTGGCCCACCCTTTGCAGCTATAACGGCTTCAACTCTTCTGGGAAGGCTGTCCACAAGGTTTAGGAGAGTGTCTATGGGAATGTTTGACCGTTCTTCCAGAAGCGCATTTGTGAGGTCAGGCACTGATGTTGGACGAGAAGGCCTGGCTCGCAGTCTCCGCTCTAATTCATTCCCAAAGGTGTTCTATCTGGTCGAGGTGCAGACCAGTCAAGTTCCTGAATGAATGAAAGACTTGTATAGCGCTGCAACTGCAAACTGAATCGCCTCGATTGACCACCCCAAATTCGCTCATCCGTGTCTTTATGGACCTTGCTTTGTGCACTGGTCCAAATGATTTGGTGGAGGGGGGATTATGGTGTGGGGGTTTTTTTCAGGGGTTGGCCTCGGCCCCTTAGTTCCAGTGAAGGGAACTCTTTAGGTGTCAGCATACCAAGACATTTTAGACAATTTCATATTCCCATCTTTGTGGGAACAGTTTGGGGAACGGCCCCTTCCTGTTCCAACATGACTGCGCACAAAGCAAGGTCCATAAAGACATGGATTAGCAAGTTTGGGGTGGAAGAACTTGACTGGCCTGCAGAGTCCTCACCTCAACCCAATAGAACACCTTTGGGATGAATTAGAGCGGAGACTGTGAGCCAGGCCTTCTCGTTTAACATCAGTGCCTGACCTCACAAATGCTCTTCTGGAAGAATGGTCAAACACTCCCATAGACACACTCCTAAACCTTGTGACAGCCTTCCCAGAAGAGTTGAAGCTGCAAAGGGTGGGCCAAACTCAATATTGAACCCTACGGACTAAGACTGGATGCCATTAAAGTTCATGTAAAGGCAGGTGTCCCAATACTTTTGTCAATTTAGTGTATATAAAATAACAGTGATGGGGGACCCCAACTATGAACAATACTTTGTTCAATAGTGATGGGGACCCTTCCTATTACCAATAAAGTATATATTGTATATTGGTGATAGCAGACCTTTTCCTATAATTATTAAGAGTATACATTGTATAATAGTAACAGGGAAGCCTTACTATTAATAATGGAGTAAACATTGTACGTTTATGATAACGGAGCTAATTCTACATTGTATAATGGTGATCAGGGCCGGTGCTACCACTAGGCAGCCGCCTAGGGCGCCATGCTGCGTAGGGGGCGCCGGACACTGGTTTTCCTACTCTCTTCTCTCTGCAGCAAGCAACTAAGTCTCAGCATCAGCAGGCAGCCACCCCTCTGTTCACAGATAGTGTCAGAGGCGCAGCGGCGGTGAAGGACTGTGTCTGTGTCTGGAAGCAAGCAAACATTTATTGATGGGCACTGGTAGGCTGCATTTGATGGGTCCTGGTGAGGCTGCATTTGATGGGTCCTGGTGAGGCTGCATTGATGTGCGCTGGTGAGGCTGCATTGATGTGCGCTGGTGAGGCTGCATTGATGTGCGCTGGTGAGGCTGCATTGATGTGCGCTGGTGAGGCTGCATTGATGTGCGCTGGTGAGGCTGCATTGATGTGCGCTGGTGAGGCTGCATTGATGTGCGCTGGTGAGGCTGCATTGATGTGCGCTGGTGAGGCTGCATTGATGTGCGCTGGTGAGGCTGCATTGATGTGCGCTGGTGAGGCTGCATTGATGTGCGCTGGTGAGGCTGCATTTGATGGGTGCTGGTAGGCTGCATTTCATGGGTGCTGGTAGGTTGCATCGATGGGCGCTGGTGGGCTGCATTTTATGGGTGCTTCGTTAAAAAGGTGGGGTTTACATGGGCAGGGAAAAGGCAGGGCAGTGGTGGAGTCAAGGGGGGCGGCAAAATTTAGGTTTCGCCTAGGGTGTCAAAAATCCTTGCACCAGCCCTGATGGTGATAGTATACCCCTTCTATTATTAATGAAGCATACATTGTATAATCTTGATAGGGGAACCCTACTAATACTATAATGCAATATATAATAAAACTCTCACCAAACTCAAACGATTTACTAACGGCCAAAACCAACGGTCATTATTCCGTACTCCTACTCTTGGACCTTTCCGCTGCTTTGATACAGTTGACCGCCCCCTCCTCCTAAAAAAACTCAATTTGCTTGGTCTTCATGGCTGCACTCTCCGATGGTTTGAATCTTGCCTAATCTAATCGCACCTTCAGTGTCACTTGGAACACCTCTTCAACTCCTCCTCTCCAACTCTTCTTATCGTTGGGGTCCCCCAAGGTTCTGATGGCCCCCATGGCTTCCACTACCATTTATATGCTGATGACACCCAAATCTATCTCTCTGCCCCTCAGCTCACCCCATCAATCTCCTCACGCATCACTGATTTACTAACAGACATATCGGCCTGGATGTCAAACCACTTCCTCAAACTGAATCTATCTAAAACTGAGCTCTTAATATTTCCCCCCCCACGTGCCTCTTCCCCTGACTTCTCTGTCAAGATCAATGGCACATCTATCAGTCCGTCCCCCACATGCCAGGGTGCTAGAGGTAACCTTAGACTCTGAACTGTCCTTTCAGGCCCACATACAATCCCTGTCCAAATCATGCCACCTTAGCCTCCGCAACATTTCTAGAATACGCCCCTTTTTAACTAATAACACCACCAAGCTTCTAATTCACTCCCTGGTTATCTCTCGCCTCGACTACTGCAACTCCCTCCTTATTGGATTACCTTTACATAGACTCTCCCCCCTTCAGTCCATAATGAATGCCGCTGCAAGACTCCTCCACCTTACCAACCATTCAGTGTCCTCCACCCTTCTCTGCCAATCCCTTCGGTGGCTTCCACTCACCCAACGAATAAAATTCCAAGTACTAACAATTTACAAAGCCAATCATATCTCTGCCCCCAGCTACATCACTAACCTAGTCCCAAAATGCCAACCAAGCCGCTCTCTTCGGTCCTCCCAAGACCTCCTGCTCTCTAGCTCCCTTGTCACCTCCTCCCATGCTCACCTCCAGGATTTCTCCAGAGCTTCTCCCATCCTTTGGAACTCCCTACCCCAATCTGTCCGACTGTCCCCTAATCTATCCATCTTTAGACGATCCCTGAAAACCCTTTTAAAGAACCCTATCCTGCTTCTAACTAACACTGTTTTACTTCCTCCATCAGCTCATCCCCCACAGCTATTAACTTTTGTATCAATTGACCCTTCCTTTTTAGATTGTAAGCTCTAACGGGCAGGGCCCTCTGATTCCTCTTGTACCAAATTGTAATGTAATTGTAATGTCTGCCTTTTTTATTTTGTTAAGCGCTGCGCAAACTGTTGGGGCTATATAAAACCTGTATAATCATATTCTATCGTATAAATAGGGGGCACTCCTTTTTACTAATGGAGCATACAGATTGTTAACGCAATCCTGATTTATTTATTTTTAATTAACCGCTTAAGGACCGCCTCACGTCGATATACGTCAGCAGAATGGCACGGCTGGGCACAAGCACGTACCTGTACGTGTCTCTTTACGGTCCTGAGCTCCGTGGCCGCGGGACCAGCGGACCCGATCGCCGCTGGTGTCCCGCGATCGGGTCACAGAGCTAAAGAACGAGGAGAGGTCTGTGTAAACAAACCTCTCCCCGTGCTTCCTAGTACGACTGACGCTGATCGTCTGCTCCCTGTCATCGGGACAGATGATCAGTGATGTCAGACGCCAAGCCACGCCCCCCCCTACAGTTAAAAAAAAATACACACTTAACCCCTCCCCCGAGTGGTTAACTCCTTCACTGCCAGTGTCATTAACACAGGAATCAGTGCATTTAAATAGCACTGATTGCTGTATAAATGACAATGGTCCCAAAAATGTGTCAAAAATGTCCGATTTGTCTGCCATAATGTCGCAGTCACAATAAAAATCGCTGATCGCCACCATTACTAGTAAAAAAAAAAAATATATTAATAAAAATGCTATAAAACTATCCCCAATTTTGTAACCGCTATAACTTTTGCGCAAACGAATCAATAATCGCTTTTTTACCAAAAATATGTAGAATACGTATCGGCCTAAACTGAGAGAAAAAAAAATGTTTTTTTTATATATTTTTTTGGGGGGAATATTTATTATAGTAAAAAATATAGAATTTTTTTTCAAAATTGTCGCTCTATTTTTTGTTTATAGCGCAAAAAATAAAAACTGCAGAGGTGATCAAATACAACCAAAAGAAAGCTCTATTTGTGGGGAAAAAAAGGACGCCAATTTTGTTTGGGAGCCACGTTGTACGACCGCGCAATTGTCAGTTAAAGCGACGCAGTGCCGAATCGCAAAAAGGGGCCTGGTCCTTTTGGCTGCAAATTGGTCCGGGGCTGAAGTGGTTAAAGGATAAAATAATAGAACATACAGAGAAAAAAAAATTAACAAAACCGATTTGACATGGCATTACATAAATACAAGTCGTAGACAAGGGAGCAAATAGAAACATCCAGCAGTTTCATAGAGAGGTAACCCACTTTAGTACTATCCCATGGTACCAATGCTATACTGACACCAATAGGAGGAAGTACATTCTCTCAGAGGAAGTCGGGGGCAAGAAGGGGAGAGGCACAAGGAGGAGACGGAGGGAGGGCGGGAAAGAGGCACCAACCAGTTACTGGAGGCATCAAGATACTACATCTTGCATACCATAGAGAAAGGGAGATATTTAGTAGCTCCACACTACTGGGAGGTCCACGGTTGCCACACCTTTTCAAATTTCCAAGGGCAACGACGACGAATGTACGTCAATTTGTAAAGAGGCAGCGCAGCGTCAATCATCGCCTCCCAGAATGACAGAGCAGGTGGAGCAGGGGAGGACCATTTGCAGATAATCCCTTTCTTAGCATAGAAGAATAGATTTCAGATCAATAATTTACTATGATGGGACCTCTGAGCGTCATCAGGGATCCCAAGCAGAGACAATTCTGGAGACCTAGGAACTGATAAGTCAAGCCTAAGGTTAACAAGTTCAAAGACATCAGACAAAAAGACTTGTATCTTAGGGCACTACCAAAACGTGTGAAAATAGGTACCCAACCGAGTCCGGCAACGAGGACACTAAGGATCTCTATCTGGGAACATGTTGTGCAGTCTCACCGGGGTAAAGTAAAGACAATGTGAGAATTTGGTTTGTATTAAGTTATGCCTTGAGGAAATGACCAATTTAGGACATTGCTCAAGACAGTCCTCCTAATCCTCTCTGTTTAAGGAGAGAATATCCATCTTCCATAGATCCCCCCCCCCCAATCTCTCAATTTTTGGGGAGTCGGCAATCAGCAAGGTCCCATACAATGCAGAGAGCGGTTTCTGCAGACCTTCTTTGCGAAAGCAGTTCCTCCACAGGGTGCGGCTGGAGAAGAGGCTGAGTGGGAAACTGAGCTCTGGCAGCGTGACGTAATTGAGCATACCTAAAGCAAATCCAACCTGCCAAATGAAATGACAGTGAGTTGAGGATAGGTCAGCAGCATGCCCTCAGTCATAATGTCCCTTTAAAGTTTTTATGCCATAGTGCAGGGGTGCCTAACCAGTGGCCCGCGGAGCCCTCTGATGTGGCCCACGACCTCCTGCTCTGGGATGGCTGGTCGGCAAGCCCGGATCACCGATCCGTCATCCTAGAGCATCGGTGTTGTGAATGAAGCCGGCAGTGGGAGAAAGCAAGAGGCTGCGGAGCAGAGCCGCATAAGCCGATGCTTCCTGTATAGCGCTGGTTCTGGTCACAGGCGGAGTGATACCAAATATGGCCATATCTGTTCTGCAGTGGGTACTGGGCTGCTTTCAAACTGATCCGCAGGTGCACCGCCTACCTCCAATCCGACCCACTAAAAAAAAAAACAGAAGGGGATCCATCCCCTTCCGCCTGGGTAGATCGAATCGAAGGGCCCATAGAGTAGTGTGGGCTGTATCCGTGTCTGCTCTCCATATGCTGAGTGGACACATGCCTGGCTCCACTCATTGTGGCCCACGACCGGTTACCAAGTCACTTAAGTGGCCCTCGCTCTTCAAAAGGTTGGGCATCCCTGCCATAGTGTGTCCACGCTTGGGGGGGGGTCAGGTACCGACGGAAAGTGAGCTAGGCTGGCATTCCCCCAGAGCGGCTGAATAGGGGACCAGTGTGCATCTTGGAAAAATCGATTGTCTAGCAGCTGACCAAACCCACCGTGTCATCCTAGTCGGGGTCAGTACGTTCGTATACGCCCCTGCACCCCTAAAAAAAAAATGGTTCTGTAGAGCTGTCAAAGAACCCAAGCAGGCAAGCCTCATCCCTCTTATATAACAGCATATCCATTGTATAATAGCGATAGCACACCCTACTATTTAATAATAGAATATGAATTGTATGGTAATCACAGTGGACCCCCTCCTATTACTAATTGAGTTTCATGCATTGTATAATGATGGCAAACCTCTCCTGTGGACTAGATCGTGATCTCAGACATGTCATCTAATAGGAGGCATTACTGATCTTTGGATGGGGATTGTACATCCATATCTCCATGTTACCCACAATGCAGTATTACATCTTTGTTAATTGCAGCTCCTGTTAATCGGCTCAGATGTGACTCCGATGATGCACATAAAGATGTTTCACCCCCCGCAGCTCTGCCAGGGGCCCACACTCACCACCAGCTGTTCCCTTTAATCTGCACTGTGATCGAGCACAATCTACACAAATCTCCTCATTAAATCCGCCTTACAAGGGGAAATCGCACAAGCCCGTTTCCTGATGTATATCAATTATGCCCATTGCAGAGAGTTCCAGCCTGAAGGAAGCCATTCCCTAAATGATTTGTAAATGGTTTAAAGTGAACCTGTCACCAAACTGGGCATTTCAGGTTAGGGATATGCTGAATCGGTGAGCTGGGGTTGCAACTGTCGCAGTTGATAGATTCCCAGTTTTATACTGTAGGTGGGTTTTGTTATATGCAAATCTCCACTTTTCCTGTAAAAATGGAGTTGGGTTCAGCACCTTTCCAAACGGAGCTGGATTTACCGCTCAGGTCAGTTGGACAGGCTGGCTGACTCCAACCACCGTAAACCCACGTTCACATTTCAAATTCCATGCCAAATCGGTGGTTATTGCCAGCAAAGGCACCATCCGAATCAGTGCCACGTCGCACCGATTCCCAAAAGTAGTTCCTGCACTACTTTTGGTGAGTTAGGGGGGCGACTTGAACAGACATCTGTGCATGAACCCGCACAGATGTCTGTCAAATCGCCCCCGAAGTCGGACTGCATTGCCGAATTGAAATTGCGTGAGTTCAGCCGAACTCGCACTATTTCAAACCCATCCTCAATGTGAACCTGGGCTAAGCTGTACTCGGGCCTTCCCATCAGTCTTGCACAGTTGTAGAGGCTCCCCTCCCCTTTACTGAAATTGCTTACTCTGATTTCACTGCACACCGTGAGCTTCTCACAATGTGCATTAGAAGATAGAGCCCACCTCATTGGACATCCAGCAATACCTAGCTCTTTCCTCCCCAGCCTTACTGTCCCTGGCTTGCCTCTTTCAATCATCAGATTTCAGTTCTTTCGGCCATGAGGCTCAATATCACATGTGGGCATTACTACAGCTTCCTGTTTTCACAAAATTGTGTACAGTACCCTGCCAGCCTCTCCTACTACCTGAATTGCATAGAGAAGCAGGGAGACCTAGTGATGTCACTGAGTCTCAAACGAGATATATCATTTTTTTTTTATTATTCAGGAATTGGGGGGGCTTCATTAACCAAAACTGCAATGTTTATCCTCAGGACATGTCACAGGAAGCACACTCATGGCTAACAGAGGACAGAAATAGATTTGAAAAACTTAACATTAATAAGTCACCGGGACCAGATGGCTTGCATCCGAGGGTCCTTAAGGAACTCAGTCAAGTAATTGCCAGACCGTTGCTCCTAATTTTTACGAACAGTCTACTGACTGGAATGGTACCAGCCGATTGGAGAAAAGCCAATGTAGCGCCAATATTCAAAAATGGGCCAAAATACATCCCTGGGAATTAGACCAGTTAGCCTAACATCAATAGTAGGCAAGCTCTTGGAGGGGATGATAAGGGACTATGTACAAGATTTTATATTGGCATGCATTAAAAAGGTGATTAACTCCAGAGATAAAATGATAATTCTCCCGCTCTACAAGACTCTGGACCGGCCGTACCTGGAGTATGCCGTCCAGTTCTGTGCACCAGTCCTCAGGAAGGATGTGCTGGAACTGGAGAGAGTCCAGAAAAGGGCAACAAAGCTAATAAAGGGTCTGGAGGACATTAGTTATGAGGAAAGGTTAGGAGCACTGAACTTGTTCTCTCTGGAGAAGAGTCGCTTCAACGGGGATATGAATTCAATGTACAAATATCGTACTGGTGACCCCACAATGGGGATAATACTTTTCCGTGATAGGAAATTTAAGAAGCCATTCACTGAAATTAGAAGAGAAGCGGCTCCACTCTCTCCTCATTGGCCCACTGGCTGTGATTGACAGTAGCAGGAGCCAATGGCTACCTCTGCTGTCTCAGCCTCTGCTGCTCTCGCTGGATCAAGATGGGGCTCAGGTAAGTTTTAGGGGGGCTGGAGGCACTGCTGTACACTGAAGGTAAAAAAACCTTGAGTCTTTACAACCACTTTAAGACCCCTTTTACACTGAGGCAGTTTTCAGGCATTTTAGCCCTAGAAATAGCCTCTAAAAAGTGCCTGAACACTGTCTTCCATTCTTTGCAGTGTGTGCTTTCACACTGGGGACGGTGCGCTTGCGGGACGTTATAAAAAGTCCTACAAGCAGCATCTTTGGGTTGGCTTGGAAAACGCTGTAAATAGCGCTCCTAAAACGCCCCTGCCCATTGCAATGAATAGGCAGCGCTTCCAAAGCGCCCTAAAAGCGATTTGAAAAGGCAGCAAAAGAGGACTTTTTACCATTTTAAAATTTAAATTAATTTTAAAATCCGCCCTGCTAGCGGGCCAATAGTGCCAGTAAAGCACGGCAAAAACGACTGGCGCTTTAGCGATGTTTTAGTACCGCCTTAGTGTGAAAGTAGCCTAAGGCCAGGCCATGGTGGGAGCTGTTGCAATGCTTGGCTTAGCTTAGTTTTAGGTGATGGGTGATCTCATCATTAAGGTCTGAGTATGACACAGAAAGACGCACACCAGGAGGCCTCTGGTGGAGAATACATACTCTCTTCCCTTTTCATTCCTGTTGTCTGGTAGTGCCCATTGATTCCAATCACACAGCTATTTGAATAGAACCAGTACCAAAATCCAAGCTCCCATTTTTTCCATAGAACTTTGCACCGGCCCCTAATTCTTATTGGTAACTAGCTAAAGGAGCAAGTGCAGGGTGTGCATTCTGACATTCAAGGGACACTGCACAGTGCTGCCATTGCAGGGTAGCTCAGATTCAAATACCGTAAACTGTAGGATTGGGATGAAAGGGGTAACTGGATACCACTTGTCACTGGCACCCAAAGGCACAGGACCAACATGTAAAATTCAAGTCCCTTTTGACCCAATAAGGCCATCCATCACAATCAAAAAAAAAACATTAGGAGGTGCAGCAGGTAGGATGTGGCCAAGCTCAACTCTTGTATCAAAAGTAGGGATTTGCATTGACTTAAAGCGGAGTTCCACCCAAAAGTGGAACTTCCGCTCATCTGATTCCTCCCCCCCTTCGGTACCACAATTGGCACCTTTCAGGTGGGAGGGGGGTGCAGATACCTGTATAATACAGGTATCTGCACCCACTTCCGGGAATACACTCCCGTGGGAGTCATGACCCTTCCTGCGATGGTGTCAATAGGGCAGAGATTGGTGTCAGTAGTTTTTATTTTTTTAATTTTTTTACAATTTAGTTTTTAGCAGCACCATAAGGTGGCTTTGGTGAAACATTAGGTGTCTAAGGCTGGTTTCACACTGGGGCGGTGGCGGTAAAGCAGCGCTATATTTAGCGCTGCTTTACCGTCGTTTTAGCCGCGGTATTAGGCCGCCAGCGGGGGGGTTAATACCCGCTAGCGGCCGAAAAAAAAGGGTTAAAACCCCCCGCAAAGCGGCGATTTGCCGGCGGTATCCCCGCGGTGTCCCATTGATTTCAATGGGTAGGAGCGGTGGATACACCGCTCCTTCACCGCTCCAAATATGCTGCTAGCAGGACTTTTTTTATCGTCCTGCTAGCGCACCGCTTCAGTGTGAAAGCCCTCCGGCTTTCACACTGGAGTTAAAGGACCCGCTTTTTTCAGGAGCTATACAGGCGCTATTTTTAGCGCTGTAGCTCCTGAAAAACGCTTCAGTGTGAAAGGGGCCTAAAAGACGAACCTGCACTACACGGGATTGGGACGTGCCCAGGCACACCTGGCACCCCCTGTGCGCACGCCTATGGGTCTACTTTAATTTTCATACATTGAGCATATAGATTTTCCTGCTCCAGATTTCCAATGATGTTACAAACTTCGGGGGGATAAAAGATCCTTAGAACATTCCCCCCACATTCAGTATTGTTTGTATTCGCTGTTGTACACAATGATGTCATTGCTTTGCTGATGTAATAGCAGACATGATTTTTATGATATATATATATATATATATATATATATATAATTATAAGTAATAATAATATATAAGTATTTTTTCCCTCCAGCAGCCTAAATGCAGCCGAGGGAACTTTATGTACTGTTTTTTTTTTTTTAAATAACAATTGACAGTTTTTCATGTTGTACTGTGCTGGATCAAATGAGGAATTGGTGCTGCTTATCAGGACAGCCGCTAATGTGAACAATTCAGGGATTTGGTATTCAGATTGTTATAATTAGCACATTCAACACTATTGGGGGGCACAGAGGGAATAACAGCTTGGCATTAGGCGCACCAAACCCTCCATAATGATGCTGGACTGCATGGAGCCAATGCTGATATCTGATTATGAATGGTGCCTACTTTGACCTAATTCATCCCATAATCACCGGACACAAACCCCTCCCCTACCACCTCATTTACATAAATTACAACAGTTCAATTAACTGACCAGATGGCCAAATTTGCCCCTGATGTTCTGCAAATAAATTAAAAGTGAAAATAATTTCTAATAATGGCTGATTAGGAGGAATTACGGGTTATGTAAATTAGACTTTCTGCTGCTGCCAATCCGCCTTAATTCTGCTGAAGCTCATTCCTAATCCGCAAATTAAAGAGACCAAGGCTCTATTGCAGAAAATGATGCCCCCATTGCCTCAAACTCTCCCAGCAACAGGCTGGATACACCCTTCCACCTGATAACCCCCTCACCCCATCGTGTAATAACAGCCCAACACCTAACCTCCTCCTCACTCCATCACTTAACAACACCCCCAATTACCTGACTATACCTCCCTCGCCTTATCAACTGACATAAACCCCTCCACCTAATAACACCTTATATAAATACTGTCACCTAACACTCCCTCACTGCATCACTTGACATAACACCCTTCCACCCGATAACCGCCCCTTATTGGAAAACACCCCATCACCTAACACCCCCTCATAACTCTCAATATGTCACCTGAAAACATACCACTCATCTGACAACCCCTCCTCCCCCAAACTTCTTGCAACAGAACAGATATATTGCACCACCTTTCAAATCTCCCCACCTGATGACACCCCATCCCCTAATATCTTGCCCCTCCACCAACAGTCCAAATGCATTCCATCACCTGACATCACCCCAATCACATCTCCCCCTAACACTACCCTCACCACATCAGTTGACGTTGCCCTTCTTACCCCATCACGTGACAACAGCCACCTCTCAGCTCCATCTGATAATACCCCTATCACCTGACAACACTCCCTAAACCTTCCACTTGATAACACTGAACTTACCCCTCACCTGACTGTAACGGAACCTTCTCCCACTCCGCTTGAGTGCTTTCGTCATATACCGCTTCCTCCAGTCTGAATATAGATAATAGATATTAAAGCCGCATATTACAACCAAGAACCAGGCAGGACTCATTTGGCTGCAAAGCTGGAACTGTTTATTTGAACAAGAATACAGGCTTTTATACACTTGAGAAGGAGGTTCCCCCTGCTGATCATATTACCCTAACAATACAAACTGTAACCAGAAACATAAATTAACATGAGATAATTAACTAGTCATTTAACCAGCCTAGGTGACTCAGATGTCTGACCTTTCAGGTCAGACTTACCTCAGAAGACACAATACACAATAAACAGAATTCCTTCAGACAATAGCAGACCTACTTGCAATAAACACATTATGGCAGGGGGTCCCAGACAGGTGGCTTGCTGATGACATCAGCATCTCCTATGAGTCCCACACTGTCAGAGACCATCATGGACTTTTTAATAATGTAATTTTGCATTACATAAAAGAACATCTTTTTAAATGCTTGTAGCTCCCTCAAATGCCAGGGCCCATAGTCGGTAGGCAAGAGGCTAGCATTCAGTCCCCTCCAAAAGCCTCTGTCCCAGGTGACACTATCACACTGACTACACCCCTCAACCCTTCACCTGATAATACTCCTATTACCCAAGAACACGCCCTAAACCTTCCACTTGATAACACCTGATTACCCATCACCTGGCTACACCTTTCAACCCTTTACCTAATAACACTTTCCACACCACATCACCCGACAACACCCCATCGCCTGACAATACCCCACTTACTCTAAACAGACCAAACAGGCCACATTTTGAAAAGTGCTGAACAAGCTGTTGGTGCTATATAAACCCTGGATGATAATAATAATAAAAACTTCCCTCTCACCTGACAACACCTCCTTCACCCCATCACTTGACAAACACCCCCCTCAGCCCTCCACCAGATAACACCCATTACCTAAAAACCCATCACCTGACACTTCATCCCTCCACCAACTGGCCAAGTACATCTCATTAACTGACAACACCCCATCACCTGGGAACACTCCCATCACACCTCCACCTGATAATGCCCTTCATCTTGCATCACCCCCACCATCACTTTACACCCCCCCCCCCCCCACAAACAGGCCAGATGCACCATATCACCTTTGAACACCCTCTCACCCCTCCACCTGATAATACCCTATTGCCTGACACCTTCTTCACCTTCAACTGCTTAAAGCCTCAGAGCTCACTAGCCGTTTCCAGATTGGTTGTCCTCAATGTAAATCCAGGGAACTTTACTTGAACCCTGCATTAGCGGGGCCGGCGGATGTTTTCTGCAGGCGCTTAGTCCCATATTCAACACTCACCTTGGCATGTGGTACAACAATTGTACTTAGATGCAAGGTGCTATACAGGTCTAGGACTGTAGTCAATTCTTTATGCACCCAGACCCTGAAGATCCCTTTGGTGGTATGCCCACCATCACAAGTGAAGTTTTGCCCCCTCCAGGAACCTGCAGCGTGGGTAAGGTAAGACAGGATTTCCCTGTAATTGTGACCATGTCCTATTTTACATGTGGGTTGTTATTTTACTTAGTGTGTTAACCTCCCCTTCACTACGTTGGCATTTTTGAATTTGGCAAGTTTTTCACATGCAACATTGTTGTTTGGGTGGTAACGGCAAAAGCCTTCCAGCTGACAAACGTTCGCCCACCATTTCTGCCGATAGCGCAAGAAATATGTCTGCTCCTCACTCCCTGATTCTCCAAAGACCCAAGCACAGGACACTGGTCAGTGCCTGGGTTACAGCAACTCCTTTCCCAGGCACGAACATATCCTTTCAACCCACATTCATTTAGTGAGTACCCCACAGAGATCCCCATGGCAGAGACCTGGCACAGAGGAGCTGAAGAAAAAAAAAGCCCAATAGCCCAGGGAAAACAAGCAAAGCCCTCAGGGTGATATTTGTCCCCTGCATCGGAAAAAAGGTCTCATAAAAACACAATTCCGATTCTAGCTCCCCTTCAGGTGTGCAACAAGCGCCCTGTCTGACTAAAGCAGATTTTATTGCAACTACGTCTGATTTATTTAGGAAACTCTCTGCTCTTCTGGAGTTTTTGGTCTTCAGGGCTCAAAAGCTCTCTAATCCATTCAGGAGTATTACCCTAATCTTCCTAACCTCTTCAGAAGAATTTTTACTTTCTGCATTTTATTAGGGACAAGCTAAAGCTTCACACTATATGCTTTCTACCATGAGCTCACTTATTGATGTGGTGCATACTAACCTTTGCCTAATGCGGCGTACACACGGTCGGAATTTCCGATGGAAACAGTCCGATGGGAGCTTTTCATCGGATTTTCCGACCGTGTGTATGCCTAATGCTCTTTTTCTGTCGGAATTTCCGACGGACTTGGAATTGAGAACCTGTTCTAAATTTTTCCGAAGGAAAACCTTTCTATCGGATTTTCCGATCGTGTGTATGCAATTCCGACACGCAAAATTCCGACGCATGCTCGGAAACAATTCGATGCATGCTCGGAAGCATTAAACTTCCCTTTTATAGTGCTGTCGAACGTGTTTTAATGCCGCTGTATTATTGACCGTCGGAATTTGGTGTGATCGTGTGTAGGCAACACAGCTTGAGCGGAATTCCGTCGGAAAAACCGTCAGAGTCTTTTCCGTCGAGAATTCTGATCGTGTGTACGTGGCATAACAGTACTGGAATATCCTCAGCCTAAACAAGATGCTATGGACACAAAACCACAGGCAAAAAGACATTTCCTCTGTTCCCACAATTTAGCTATACTTTGCACGAGCCTTGGTCAAATCCTGACAAGGTATTTATTCCTCCAAAGCTCTTTGCTGAATTACAATGTATATTCTGTAGAAAAAGGTATTTATGAATAAATGGTTATATTCCTGTAGTCGTGGATCCTGCCATCTCGGCTCTCAACAAGTATCTCAATGTTCCTGCTGAAGATGTTTCTTCCTTTAGGGATTTAGTCAACAGGCACTTTGAAACCATATTGAAGGCATAATTTTCTCTTGCAGCTATGGTAATTTGTCAGACTGTAGCTAACTGGACTGGACAAATGAAGAAGGAACATGATTCTGTTGGCTGTTCTCCTGGAACAATTGCAGCTCATGCCTTTGGTACTGCTATTTTGAGTTGATGCCCTGGAGAATGTTATATGCCAGGTCTCTCGGATGACACTGCTCTTTGAACGCTTGCACAGAATGGTTAAATGCTTGGTCTGCTGAGCCTGCTTTTAAAAGGCATCTTTTACGCATACTGTTCAATGGTGAACACCTGTTTGGTGAATCTTTTGATAAATGTATCAAGGAAGGTATTGAATGAAAGTACTTCCACCCCACAAAAAACAACCTAAGCCTACCATTGCTACAGCTAGTACCTCTTCTCACCAAAAGGGGTCTATTTGCTTCCCCAGGCATCTCACGTAATTTAAAGGTAAGCCCATCCTTTCGTTGCAAGCGTTGGACCCCAAAACCCTCCAAGCCTACCCAGAGGCCCTCTTCATGAGGGTGCACCCTCATTCCAGTGTGTGTACAGAGTGGGGTGGGGGGTTGCAAATCTATCGACCTTTGCACCAGTTTGGATTGGAGACACCCATATCTTTGGGTCCAATCAGTGGTTTCCATGGGCTACAAAATATAATTTCTATCCCTACCCCTCCTCAATTTCTACTTTCCATTCTGCCAGCTTCACCTCAGACAGGCAGACTTGTAGGCGGCCCCGAATCAACTTCAGGCACAAGGAGTGGCAATCCCAGTTCCTGCAGAAGGAAAGTTAAAAATGTTTTACCCAAACCTATTCATAGTCCCAAAATTGAATGGAGGGATTTGTCACATTTTGGATTGAGAATTCCTGAACAAATTTCTGCATGTCACCAAATTTTGCATGGAGTCTGCAAGATCTGTCATCACTTCTCTCAAATCAGAGGAATTTCTGGCATCAGAGGACATCCAAGATGTCTATGTTTACATCCCCATCTTCCCCACACAACACTTTCTATGCTTTGCTGTGGGAGATCAACACTTCCAATTTGTCACTGTCCTTTTTGAGGTCACTTCAATACCAATAGTCTTCCCAAAGGCACATGCTCCCCTCCTTGCCCTGCTAAGATTTCTAAGTATCCATTACACAGGATACCTAGACAACCTGCTACTGAAAGACTCCTCAACTTCAACTTCAACAGTTTTGTTTTCCAAAATTCAAAGGATAATCAAACTCCTTCAAACTGTTGGATGGGTAACCAACTACAAGAAGTCTACGTTCCAGCATTCCCATCACCTAGAGCTGGGGTAGGCAACCTTGGCCCTCCAGATGTGGTGAAACTACAAATCCCATCATGCCTCTGCCTCTAGGAGTCATGTCTGTGATTGTCAGGGTCTTGCTATGTCTCAAGGGACTTGTAGTTTCCCCCCAGCTGGAGGGCCGAGGTTGCCTACCCCTGACCTAGAGCATCGGGACTGATTTTAGACACAGCCCAGGCCAAGATTTTTGTTTCCCAGGAACAGATTGCTTCTTTGAGGTCCAGCTTTTACTCTCTTTTAACTATGCATCCCTTGACTCTCTTCTGCAAAAGGGTTCTGGGCCTTATGGTGGCCACCTTTGAAGGTGGTTCCATTTGTTCTGTTTCATTTCAGGCCCTTTCAGCTCAACATTCACACAATGTGGGACAAACGGATCCCTTCTCTAGATCGCCCACTACTTTCATCCAGCCAGGTAAAAATCTCTCTGGCATGGTAAAGTTCTAATTCAGCCCTAGAATCTGGGAAATCGTTCCTCCCCTCTCCCTAGAAGGTGATTACGATGGACAGCCCCCTGTCAGGCAGAGGCAGGATCTACAATTCCCTAACTGTCCAAGGCACCAGTCCCCACGGGTATTGATGCTCCCCACCAGTAATCTGGTATTAAAAGCTATAAGACTGACTCTTCTACACTTAACCCACCTCACTGGGTGACCATTAATGGTCACCCAGTGAGGGTACAGTGAAACAATGCCACAGCTGTGGCCTACATAAACCACCAAGGGAGAACCAGAAATCAGGCAGCTCTGAAGGAGGCAAGTTTGATTCTTTCTTGGGTGGAAAAACACATTCCAATGCTCTAGGACATCTGCATACCGGGAGTGGAAAATTGGCAAGCAGACTGGACGCAGGGTAGTGGTCTCGTCACCCATGAGATCTTCCTGATGTTCTTTCAGAAATGGGGAAAACCAGATGTGGACTTCATACCTCCAGATTCAACCAGAAACTGGACAGGTTTGTGACCACATCCAGAGAGCTCCTAAACTTCACGATGGATGTCCTGGTGAATCCACAGAGTCTGTTCAGTCTAGTGTATGGATGGAAATTGGTTTCGGTAGTGCTTATCAACTCAGTTTGGCCCAGGAGAGCTTGGTACACGGGGATACATAGAGGCCTGGTGAACACAAATTGGCCTCTTCCAAACAGACAAGACCTCATGTCATAACCTCTAGGACCTCTACTTCCCCTTGCTATGTAGTTGCTGGCTTTAACAGCATGGCTGTTGAAACACAGGTCCTAAAGAATAGGGGCATAACTGATTTGGTCATTCCTACCTTGATCAACATGAGAAAATCTACTTTATTAAGATCTACAATCACACTTGGAAGGACTGTTATGGCTGGTGCGAAAGCAGACAGCTCAACACTCTATTCTATTCCCCACCAAGTTGACCAATCAACTTGGGTGCAACCAGCCTGCCATATTCAATTGCGACGATTGCTAGCAGCTAGCCACTAGCAATAATCACTGTCTTCTCCTGGCAGGGGAAGCTTCCCCTGTGAACCCTCCCCCGCAAGGTGCAGACAATTGCTCGGCAGGAGAGATTCCCCTGTCAGCACTGTCTGTGTTAATGGGGGAATCGTGCAAATTTCTTTCCTGTAACCTGTGGTGGCAGAAATTAAATTTGCACCGTCTATGGCCTGCCTAAAAGGACCAGTTTCTGCCCTATCTATTCTGTTCCAAAGACCTTTGTCTTCACGCTCTCTTGTAAAGACCTTTATACTGGGTGTGGCTCGTGTTAGGCCCTCACTTTAATCTTCTGGACCGTTATGAGATCTTAATCTGGTACTTTCAATTCTTCAGGCCGGGTTCACACTATTGCATATTGAATGTGGGTTTCCCCGCATCCAATTTGCATAGCAGTAGATTGTGACCGGCTCTCTATGGATCCAGTTCATACATCTCCGCAGCAGCTCCGGTGGAAATTGCACCAGAGTCCTGTGCATCTTTTGGTCCATTTCAGGTCCGAATTCGGCTTCAAAGACCTCCCTTTGAACCAATATGGGATATCCCATTAGAGGATCTCACCAGCAAAGTGGCCTGTTTAGTGGCCAGTACCTCCATCAGAAAAAAGCATGCACTAATGCAAAGAGTACCAGACCAAAGGATAAAAAAGTCCAAATACATTTTTTGGTTTATAGAAAAAAAAAACAATGCGTTTCGCGTTGCTGGAACAGGAGAGTTACTGGCCAGCAGTTTCTGCGTGAGCAAGCAAGTTCTTAATTAGTCTCACAGATACTGCTGGCCAGTAACTCTCCTGATCCAGCAATTGGCTTCCCTACACAGATTCACAAAGGAAAGTTTTATTTTGAGTCCATTAAAGGATCTTGCTTTAACGGAAGCATTGATGAAGGGGGGGGGAGGGTTTGGCCCCAGAATCGCATTGGCTGTGTTTTAGTATAAACAAAAAAATGTATTTGGACTCTTTTCCTTTGGTCTAGTGCTCCTTCAATTAGTGCATGTTTTTTTGTGTTTACCTGCTAGGGTACCCACTGGAGGGTTAGCTTGCCTGTTGTTAGCAGCCTAACTTGAGCCAATAAGCACTCTGAATGTTTTTGTGCTCTTACCACTTCTATGAATTCACATCAAGGTCCCAGTGCCTCATGGGTGCTTTTTTTCTTCATTGGAGTCTACATTACCTCCACCCGGTGAGTCTCCAAATTAGCGGCAAAAGATCTTGTAAGGGACCTTTTTTTAACAAATATGAAAATGAAGAGATACTGTCATTTGAAAGTTACAAATAATGTAACAAAATATGTAAATATAAATTCAAGATCGCAGAAATTCAACACAAAGGAAAAAAAATCAAAAGAGTAGGACAAACCCTCCAACATTCTTCAAATATATTAATAGTAAAAAGGTCCAGTCTGACCATGTAGGCCCTTTTTACAAGATCATTTGGAATGGATAACTGAGGACAAAGTGAAGGCAAATGTATTAAATACCTTCAGCTTTGTGTATACAGGGGGAAATTTAGGAATCTCAAGTCCATAATGGCGATTGTATTGACATTGCCCAAAAACAATCCCAATGGCTCAAAATTAATATGGTCAAGAAACATTTAGACAAAATAAAGGTGAATAAACCACCTTGACCAAATGGCTTACACCCATGTGCCCTCAAAGAGTTGAGCTCTGGTATTTCAAAGCCACTGTTTCTGGACTGGCACAAGGCCAATGTGGGTCCTATATTTAAAAAAAAGCTTGCAAAGTATTTCCCAAAGAACTACAGACCAGTTAGTTTAGCTTTCAAAGTCGGAAAGATACTTGAGAGTTTGATAAAAGACTACATAGAGGAGTTTTTGCTTATAAACAAATTGCAGAAAAAATTTAGATTGGGAGGAAATGTTGTCATCAAAGAACACAGAACAGAAATGGGAATGTTTCAAATTGACTGTATGCAAACGCACTGCAAAATATATTCCCATGGGCAAAAAGATAAACCACTTGCTGCCTGCCCACCTTCAATCGACGGAGGAGCGGTGTGTCTCTCGTTCTGGGACGACATCATATGAGGGCACTCCCGAACAGCTGCTCTCGCGCGCCCACGGGGGAGCGCAGCATGACGATCGTGGCGTTGCCGTGTTCCTAGGACACGGCACAACCCCGATCTCAGTAAAGAACTGATGAACTGGGTCTTTAACCATGTGATCAGCTGTATCCAATCAAGCCGGTCACAGGAAAATGCAGAAGTGCCATTTATTGACTCTCCTCGCCTCACACTGGCAAAGTGTGTGGCGAGGAGAGCCGATCAGCGGCATCTCCTCACAGGGGAGACCAGGACAGGTAATCAGGGCACTCATTACAATAAAGCCCCAGCAATGTCTATCAGTGTCACCAATCAGTGACACCAGTCAGTGCTGCCTTTCAGTGCCTGCTCATCAGTGTCGCCCACCAGTGCCAGTTATCAGTGCTGCATATTATTGCCTCCTTATCAGTGCCCTTTAGTGTAACCTTATCAGTGACCATCAGTGCAGCCTATGAGTGCCGCCTCATCAGCGCACATCAGTGAAGGACTGATTTACTGACAGAAACTAAGAAAAGCTTTTTTCTTTTTTTTTAATTCTGTGTCTGTTTGCTTTTTTTCTTAATTGTACATCACGGGACACAGAGCCATAGTAGTTACTATGTGGGTTATAGGCCACCTTCAGGTGATGGACACTGGCACACCCTAAGACAGGAAGTCAACTCCCTATATAACCTCTCCCACTACTCCAGTACCTCAGTTTTTTCGCCAGTGTCTTAGGTGTTGGTGGAGTAAAGATGTGCTGTGCTGAGCTCCACTGCAAGATTCTTTTGCTGGGGCAGGCTATGCAGCCGTATCCATTTAAAGTGTCTTTTTCAGGCTGAATTGAATGGTACCAGGGCCTTGTATCCGAAGAAACAAGGTTTTGCCTGTAATGCTTCTCTTTTTAGAGAGCTGGACCCCGGGATCCAGTGCTTTGGTATTTTCATCCATAAAGTTTTACTGGTGGGGTACTTTACAGGTCCAGGAGTGTGGGTTCCCCAAGGGTCCCCGGTTCCTGAAGGTTTTGTAACGGAGCCCACTGTGAGGGGTGAAGATTGGGTCTGTTGGTTTACCATAGAAATCCCTGCAGCGGGAAAGGTAAGTGAAGGTTTCTAAGGAATTTTTAACATTTTTCCTATGAAATGTCTGCTTTAAAAAATAAAAATAAAATAAAGTAAATGTTGTCATGCCTAAGAGTCACCACTGGGGGCTGTATAGAGCACGTACCTTATCATGCTTTCTCAAAGCTCACGCTGTGCAACAGGAACAGCAGGCTTCCCTCTGGCGAGCAGCTCAGACCACTGGTAAGATTGGGGGGGGGGGGATTTTCTTACACTAATCACCCCCCACTTGGACAAAGCTCTCCCCCTCTCCCTGGATAGGGGGAAGCCAAAAACGATCGGCCATTCCGCTGGAGTTGACAAGTAATTGTTCAAGCTTATGGTTTAAAGAGGAAAATTCCACCTTTTCAAATTAAAGTGCACTCCACCAGGGCTGTTAGTGCTTCATGGGAAGTGCATCACCAAGCCTCCATGGCTCAGATCTGCAAGGCCGCAACTTGGTCTTCTGTCCATACATTTACCAGATTCTATCAATGTCAGGTCACCCTGAGGCTAGGTGACAGATGCACACCGTTGGGATCAGGAGTGCACCGCAAGGTAGTGGACCCTATGGCTGACTGCAGTGGACGGGAGTCCAGGTGACCCGGAACACGGGGCCGCTGGACACCAAGACGGATCCCACCGGGGTTAGAGCGTAAGATTCCCTGGGGCGCGGAGTCTAAGAGCCAGCTGGTGTTCACCAGAGCCTCGAGTGGTGAGGATGGACTGGGCTGCAACTGGCTCCAGGTCGCGACCCCCAGGGTCCCCCAGCTCACACCCACAGTAGGCAACAGGAGGACAGGGATAGTGAGGGATAAGCCAAGGTCGGGGCCACAAGCAGAAACGGACAACAAGGTACACGCCAAAGGTTCAGGGTCACCGGCAGACAGGGATGGTCGGGGACATGCCAAATGGTCAAGGTCGCAAGCAGACAGGAATCGTTGAGAACAAGCCAAGGTCGGTAACGGAGACAAACATAAAGCACACAAGCAGGAAGCCAAACACACCACGGATACACAATGGTTGATCAGCACCACTGGCTTGCAGTGCACAGGTTAATATAGGGTTCCCTGATAGGACCTGGGGTGGAGCCATGCTCAGAGGAGAGGTTATAAAAACCACCAGGTGAGAGTGGCTGGCCTCTTAGTCTGAACACATGAGGAGAGGTAAGCAAACGGGGGAAGATTACTGCATAACCATGACAATCAAGTAGATGTAAAAGGTCATGAGGATATCTCCTTTGGGTGCAGTGTGCTGCAAGCGGCAGTATAAGCCCTCTGGTCTCTTGGTGCCCTAATTTAGTTGTGTCTCCCTCCATTCAGTTGGCATTGCTCTGGGACATCCCACATAGTAACTACTATGGCTCTGTGTCCCGTGATGTACAATTAAGAAAATAGGATTTTATAATAGCTTACCTGTAAAATCTTTTTCTTTGAAGTACATCACGGGACACAGGGGTCCCTCTCTTCTTTCTGGTATACACGTGTATTGCTTTGCTACAAAAACTCCCAGTAGTGGGAGGGGTTATATAAGGAGTAGACTTCCTGCTAGTGTCCATCACCTGAAGGTGGCCTATAACCCACATAGTAACTACTATGGCTCTGTGTCCCATGATGTACTTCAAAGAAAAGGATTTTACAGGTAAGCTGTTATAAAAATCCAATTTTTTTGTAAAAAATAAAAGACCCAGCAGTGATTAAATACCACCAAAAGAAAGCTCTATTTGTGTGAAAAAAATGATAAAAATGTCATTAGGGTACAGTGTTGCATGACCGTGCAATCCAATCTGATCACTTAGGCTCTTATTACAAGGTAATTTAGAGTTGGTGACTGAGGACAAAGTGAAGGCACATTTGTTACATACCTTCAGCTCTGTGTATACAGAGGAAATAAGAGAGTTCAAGTCCATAATGGGGATAGTATTGACATTGCCCAAAAAGAATCCCAATGGCTCAAAATTACGGTAATATGGTCAAAAAACATTTAGACAAAATAAAGGTGAATAAACCACCTTGAGCAAATGGCTTACACCCATGTGTTCTCAAAGAGTTGAGCTCTGGTATTTCAAAGCCACTGTTTCTGGACCCGCACAAGGCCAATGTGGTGCCTACATTTCAAAAGCTGTCAAACAGCTTAAAAACGGAACCTCCTACATTTCTTTATGTCTTCAGCGAGACAGCTCATTCCATCATATTGGAAGACAACCACCACTCCTCCCTTGTCATGTTGGGTCTCGATTATGAATGACACCATGAGAATGGAGGAGATGTTGGCTCTTGATTATAAGTTCAAGGTGCTTTGGTCTATTTGGCACCGCTTCTCCGCCTCAGATACCCTCACGAATATACTGTCGAACCCATCAGGGTTATCCTAACATGCATCCTAACCACGGGGTGCACTGGTGCACACACCCACTAGTCCCCCACCCTCTACCCTAACATCTACTTCTATATGCAAATGTCTCCTAAGCAGCCCTTTCGCTCCTCCGTGACTTTCTCCCTCCCCCCCCTTCTTTATTTCTCTCTCTCTCTCTCTTTCTTAATTCACGCACCCCTCTGGGTCACCTCTTCCCCTCTTTTTTTTTTTCTTTTTTCTCACTTTCTTTCTATCCTTTCTCTGACTTGGTTTTCCCATTTTATTTTCTAAAACTTACATATGTTGCTTTTCGTTATGAACATCAAGGCTCATTAGCCAGAATTATTCCTTGTAAAAGGACGGTCTTTCACCCTAGCGCAATAATGTTTGAGAATAGGAGTCAAGCTGTGGGCGATAGCCACTGGGCTGACTCATTACCCATGTTTACTTGCGACTGTCTCTGGATTGTGATTTCTCATGTTGTTCACTGTGTTATATGTGAAATTGATAAATATATTTTCAACCCTAAAAAGCTTTCAACGTCTTTACCAAGGAACCAGTTATTTTAAAGTTTTACTAAACCCAGGAGCCTGTATTCACTATGTGACAGACCTAGCCGGGACACAGGCTTTTTGAGAGGACTAAATGCGAGCCTCTTGCCAACCGATTATGGGCCCTGGATTTTAAGGGACACAGGGTGAATGAGAACCCCACTATAATCTGTGCTCGTTTAGTGCTTGGGAGCGGTTGGAATATCTGAGATCCATATTCAGACTGGGAGGAAGTGGTATATGACGAAAGCACTCAAGAGGAGTGTGGGAGCGTTTCGTCACACACTATATCTGGTTTCCCACAGTACACAGAACATGGAAATGCAATAGTTTTAGTAAATATAAACAACGCAAAAACAAAGTGCAGCGCTGTTAGCAAATATGTACATTTTCAATATTGAAATAGCATGACAAGTGCGCTAAATATACAAAAAAGTCCCTTTTCATAAGCAAATTGTGAAAGTCAAAAATAACTGAAAAATGTTGCAAAAACACCAATTATAAACGTAAAAAAAGCCTTTCAACACCATGTAAAGAAAGGAGGTTTCCAGAGATTGCAGTAGTGACACCCAAAATATTCTACACAGAAGGCTTACCAGATAGCCAGGGACCCCCCTTATTCAGGGATATCAATGAGCGCTTATGCCTAAACACCACACTATTGGGAGTAGAAGCACAACTCCAGTAACTCCTAGAAGCCCATTCACAGATGCAGTCCTCATATGATTTCAGACTGACCATCCACCATTTCATTCATGTTATAGGTCACATGGATATGAAACAAAGGCTCCACATAGTGTGATATTGTAAACAAATTACATTTATTTAAATAAAACAAAAAAAATTAAACATGGGTATCATTTCATTGCCACAAAACCGTCTGTTTCCAGTAACAAAGATGGCCGAATCTTCATTCTTAGTATATATAAACTGCTAAATACCTTTTCTCATCACCAGCTTGAGCAGTCTTGTGACTTCTATCAGTTTTAAAGCTTGTAGGAGGAATTTTCATTCTCCCCTGATTGTCCTATGAGTCTGTATGAACCCTGACACTCTGTCTGGACAGTGCTGATTGGCCCTGCGCTGATCACATGCACCCTCCCAAGAAAAAAAAAAACACCCTAGCAATACACACCAAACTGAGCATGTGCAGACTGCCTCCAAGGCACTGTTCTATCAGGAGATGGCTTGGAGACAGTGAAACAAGAAAAGGATCAGAGAAGACAGGATCAAACAGCCTTTTTATACAATGCAGAGGATTAACCCCTTAGGTTCAACACTGAGTATAAGAAGCATGCTTTACTGCATATACAGATTGATTTTACTGTTTTGGGTTTAGTAGCACTTTAACGTCTAAGTTCAGGAAGATACTTGGGAGCTTGATAAAAGGCAACTTAGAAGACTTTTTGCTTATATACAACATTTTAAGCAAATTGCAGCATGGATTCTCAAAAGACCACATTTGTCAAACAAATCTGATTTCTTTTTTCGAGGAAGTATGCAAAAACGTACAAACAAGTGGCTGTGGATATACTTTTTTTTTTTTTTTCAAAAGTGTTTGGCACAGCTCCTCACAAGTAGCTAATGTGCAAGTTAATGTCTACAGGCTTAGAAAATTCAGTTTGTGAATGGACAGAAAAATGGCTAAAAGACCATATTCAGTGTAGTAGTGGTTTATGATTCATACTCAGAATAATCTCAGGCAGTGATCTCCAAACCGTGGCCTGAGGTCTAGATGCAGGACTTTGCTAGCATTTATCTGGTCCTTGGGGCACTATTCCTCTCACTGACAGCATCAGTGGGACATAATTCTTGCTGCTGACACTAATGATGGAGCACTATTCTTCCCACTAATACCAATGATGGGGCACTATTCACTTCACTGATACCAATGATGGGGTGCTATTCACTCCACTGATACCAATGATGGGGCGCTATTTACTCCACTGATATCAATGATGGGGCACTATTCACTCCACTGATACCAATGATGGGGTGCTATTAACTCCACTGATATCAATGATGGGGCGCTATTTACTCCACTGATACCAATGATGGGGCGCTATTTACTCCACTGATACCAATGATGGGGCGCTATTCACTCCACTGATACCAATGATGGGGCGCTATTCACTCCACTGATACCAATGATGGGGCGCTATTTACTCCACTGATACCAATGATGGGGCGCTATTCACTCCACTGATACCAATGATGGGGCGCTATTCACTCCACTGATACCAATGATGGGGCGCTATTTAATCCACTGATACCAATGATGGGGTGCTATTCACTCCACTGATACCAATGATGGGGCGCTATTTACTCCACTGATACCAATGATGGGGTGCTATTCACTGCACTGATACCAATGATGGGGTGCTATTCATGCCACTGATAGCAATGATGGGGTACTATTCCTCCCATTGATACCAATGATAGGTGACTATTCCTCCCATTGATACCAATGATGGGGCATTACTCCTCATCCTAGTGACCACCAACCCTGGGATCATGTTTATTCTCATGGATGCTGTGCCCAAGACCTTTTCTACCCGCACCACTGAACACAATCCGGCCCCCCTTAAGTCTGAAGGAGAGTAAGCTTGTTCTTTGTTTGAAAAGTTTGGATACACCTGGTCTAAAGTTATTGCTAGTGTACCCCAAAGGTTAGTTTTGGAACCCTTACTTTTTATCTGGTTCAATCATTTTTATTAATTTAAAAGAATGTAACAAAGGCTCTTACTTGGTGCTAATGCAAAAGGAGGAACCACATCCAAAATCAATCATAATAGACATGAGTACAAAACTATGAAGGTCCAGGGAAGATCCCCTTAGCTGATGGCGCAAACCTGGGCATATTCAATTCCAGACAATGGTGCATTATGTTAAAGACTTATATAAAAACTGAAAGAGGGAGCAGAGTGCTGTCAAGAAACGGAGAGCAAAGGAAACAAGAAAGAGGAGAGAAGGCAAGGCCAAGACAGAGAAAGAAAGCCGGGGCTCGGGATTATCGAGGGCACCAGTCAAAGCTGGCCCACACTAGTCAGAGGAAGAGTAACGAAGGCATAAACCAACCATGGTTCCCAAATCTATAGGAACTTGGCATGGGAGTTTTTAAGGATGGACATCTGTTCATTGAGCAGAATAGCCGTCATAGACTGTGGGTTTCTTCTAAGCCTGGGCAATTGTACTCTTAGTTGATATAAACAGGTAGCATGCCAATATTTGTTGACGAGCAAATAAATCCGGCATAGGGTAATGCAATAAAGTCAATTTTGTAGGGTTGCGCTGATACCAAGCATTTACATGAGTAGCGGTACTCATGCAAATGCTCTGATGCTTGATCCGATACCTGTTGTATCGGACCAGGCATCCTCAGTGTAGCAGGGAGGGCGGACAGCCTCTCAGGTGATTGGTGCAGGGGCAGTTACAAGCACCGATTCCCCCCATATAGCCTTTTAATAAAGCAGCATTTTCCCCCTCTCCCTCCGGCGACTTTCAGATGCTTTACTGAAAGGCTATACGGGGGATCGGTGCTTGTAACTCCCCCCAGGGCCGCACTGATTACCCCCGACTGTCCCCCTGTGTCCTCCTCTCCGGGTCCTCCTATGGCTTCAGGGTCCTCTTCCCTCCGGTGCCATCCTCCTTCCCTCCGGTGTAGTCCTCCCTCTCTTCTTGGCCCCCTCCTCCTCCGGGCCCCCCTCTGTGCTCGGCCCCCTCCTAGATCTGTCAGGATGGAGAGTAGAGGAAGGAGCCGTTAAATACGTCATTTACCGGCTCCTTCCTTTTCCAAATGCACAGAGTCAGTGATCACTGACTGTCCATTCATAACTGAGCATTGTTTACAAGATTTTTGACAATATCTTAATGTCAGTGTTTAGCATGGATATAAGGCGATAACTTTGGTGGACAGTGGGATCTTTACCTTCCTTCGGTATCACCGAGATATGAGCCACCAGCACCTCTGGGGGGGATCATGTTGCCGTTCGCTAGGGAGTTAAAATACCTACACATGGGGCCTATCAGTAAATTTTGACAGTTGATTCGATCTCTGCTGCAGTGATTGGAGATTCCATATCAGACCGCTGGTCGTCGGTCAAAGGTGGTAGGTCAGTCATAGCCAAGTAGTCCAGAATTCCAGTGGCCTTGGCTTCGGGGGTCAAGTTAGCATCCAAATTATACACTTCTGCATAATAATTGCGGAACCCAGAGGCAATTTTGGATGACTAAAAAAAAACAGTTCTCCAGAAGGGGAGCAGAGTTTATGCATGTATGTCTGAGCACCTTTCGTACGTAGAGCTCTAGCTAGCATACGGCCGCATTTAATGCCATGTTCATAGTAATTGTGTGACAGGTACCATAGCTGTTTCCACGCCTGGCGGTATAGCAAGCGTAAGAACAGCTCCGTCAGTTTTAGTAAAGCCTCAGGGTCTCCACCATTCTTATGTTTGAGTTCCGCTTGTTGTAGTGTGGTCCGTACCCTGTAGAAGTCTGCTTGGTGTTCCCTTTTTAGTTTAGAGCCAAGGGAAATCAGTTCTCCCCTTACCACTGCCTTATGGCCTTCCCAGATCATCCCGTCACTAAGGTTTCCTTAAAATAATACGTCAAGGTGTCCAAGATCTTTGAAGCCGCTACAGAGTAGTCAGGTTTTCATTTAATCACCAAGACCAGGCCCTATGGGCCCCTGCGGGTACGGCGAAGGTGACCGTGATCAGTGCATGGTCTGACATAATAATGTGCTCAATGGACGCTGCAGGAGCTCCAAAGTGGGGTGGTGAATACAGAGAAGGTCTATATGTGTATAGACCTTGTGGACCTTAGAATAGTAGCTAAAGTCTCTGCCCGAGGGGTAAAGTACTCTCCAACTATCAACCAACCCATAGGTCTGAAGTGATTTACGGAAGTGCCTAAGGAATGCGTGGGAATGAGTAGGTCTACCATGTGAAGTATCGAGGGATGGGTCTGGACTGACATTGAAGTCGCCCCCCGAGAATCAGGGATCCTTCCCTAAACTCGGCAAGGTGCTCCAGGGCCATATCGAGAAAAGTTAGCTGGTTTGAGTTAGCAGCGTATATGGTGGCAATAGTGTATTTTGTACCTGCAATAGTCCCTTTAAGAAAGACATAATGGCCTTGGGGGTCTACTTGATTCCCTGTGGGTTGGAAGGGACATGATTTATGAATTTCAATGGCTGTACCTCTAGATTTACTAACCAGGGACATACTGACGAACCACTGATTGTATAGGTGCGTGGGCAATTTAGGTGTAGACAGGTGAGTGAAATAGGTCTCTTGTAGGAAAATAACCTGTGCCATCAGCTTCTTTAATTCCCACCATAGCTTGCTACGCTTACAGGGACCTCGAACATTGTAAGATATTCGCCAAGAGTCGCCATATCTGCGTGAAAGAACCAGCATGCCCATGGTAGGTGGGGGGGCGGGGGCAACGAGGTACTTGGTGGATTCTGGGAGTGGAAGGAAAGGAGATAGAAAGAAGGGAGAAAAAGAAAAAGGTTATACATAAGTAAGCATCATTAAAAACATAAACATGACCGACTGTCAGGTAGAGCCAAACAGTCAATAAACACAACTGCAGGCTGGGTCTAGGGAGCCCCCATTCCATAGGGGTATCCCCAGGCCCAAGTCCACTGTTACAATAGGTATCTAAACCCATATAAGGGCGGCCTACAGGGGGAATGTGAGCCAACATAAAAGAATGGGTGAGGGTGTCCGCCCCGCACACACCGCATCTGACAGTGTGTGATGTACCGGTTGTCCTTAGGAGGGGTGTGTAGTAGAATTTAGGAACACAGAGGGGTCCCGACAGGACCATAATAACAGCTGTGGTGCCCTGTAGGGCCTCAGGGAAGGCCTACCCTCAACCACAGCAATGACTGGTCTCTGAAGCAGTGTTGCCAACCGCCAGTATTTTTACTGGCAGCCAGTAAAAAACTAGCAATTTTCTCCTGCCAGTAAATGCCAGTGAAAAGAAAAGGTTGCCAGTAAAAAATATGGCGGTGATGCTCAGCTTGGAACTGCGCATGTGTAGTTCTGGCTCAGCCAGGGCCAGCAGAGACAATTTGAGTGCCTTCTACAGTGTGCTGGGGCATGGAGGCGGGTCTGGCAGGGGACGGTGCCTGAGCGTGTTGTGTGATGTCATAGTGAAGAGAGCTGAGCAGCCAGAGCCTTGTGTGAGGGTCTGCGGGATGGGAACAAGGCAAGCCAGGAGTGGGACTGTCATTGCTGTTTGGAATGGAGTGGACTGAAGGGACCACCTGGTGTGGATAGACTCGTGTCAGGGTCATCTGTGCTGCTGCACACTGCTGTCACTGTCAGAGTCAACTTTTATATGTGTGTGCGCACATTCTAATTTCTTGCCCTCCTAAGTCCTGTCCCTGAGCTACTTAGTATATTGAAAATAAAATAAGAAATATGTTTTTTGCCCTAATATCTACCTTATATCACATTCCTTTCCTAGCTTAAGTACTGAAATTTGCACTTAAAACTATAATTTTGTAACTTCTGGAAATGTCAGTAAAACGATGCCAGTAAATTTTGGGTGTGGCGTCAGTAAATTTTAATCTAGTAGGTTGGCAACACTGCTCTGAAGTGTGACTGCCACTGCCGTGCAGTGGCAAGGATCCTCCAAGTCAGCCAGTCTACGACTGAAACAGTGTCAAGGCTCGAGTCTGAACTTCCTCTGTAAGGGCCGGGGTTTCTTTCTATGACTGGGGTCACGGAGTTACCATAGCAGAACTAGGGTGAAGAAAAACCAAAAACAAAGGAGTTATAAGTTCAATGCTCCCGAGCATGCGTCGAATTGTTTCTGAGCATGCGTAGGAATTTTGAGCGTCGGAATTGGTACAGACGATTGGAATTTCCGATGGGAAATTTTTCTGACCGAAAAATTGAGAACACGCTCTCAATCTGGAATTCAGCCAGAAAAGTCTGATGGAGCATACACACGGTCGGAATTTCTGACCAAAAGCTCACATCGGACTTTTGCTGGCCGAATTTCCGATCGCGTGCACGCGACATAAGAGCCCTGTGGGCCCTATCAATCTCAATGGGAACAGTATCCGGCAATTCCAGGATTTCTCTTAAAGTGGGGTGCCCCTTAAAAAAAAAAATTTTTTTAAAGTCAGCAGCTACAAATACTGCAGCTGCTGACTTTTAATAATCGGACACTTACCTGTCCCACGAAGCCCCCCCTCGTTCCCCGCTCTGCTCATGGTGCCGGCATTCTTACTGTCGGCACCCGGCTGTGGCTTCATAGCCGGGCACCCACTGCGCATGCGCGAGTGGCGCCGCGCACCATGATACGCTGCACAGTCATCTGGGACCTGTCACGTGCCCCAGATGACTGACTGCGCCGAGGGGAAGTGATGTCACCAGCCCGGGCACTGAAGGAGGCAGACTACGAGGAACCCCCTAGCAACAGGCATTTAGAGGTGAGTACATTTTTTTTTTTCCAATAATTTTTTTTTTATATTTTTAGGAATTTTCAGCTATTTTTAATTTTTTGGGGGAAACACCACTTTAATACACTTACCAGTGTGGGGATAATATCGCTAAAAGACTGGAGCAAAAGTTCAACTGTTACCCCAGACAACCAAGGAATCAGGTTTTATCCTTCAAATGACAACCCAACAGTTGCGCAAAAAATGACAGTGACTGTAAGAACACCAAATGGACAAAGAAGATTCTAAGAAATTCTACCAAGCAACTGGGAAGAGAATATTAAACCTCAAATGTGAGGTAGTAATGAATTGTATACCCTCCGTTACAACCTGGTAGATCAATCCATGGTTATGATATGGCTCCAACATATTCAGTTGTGCTGTAAAGACAACACTGAGTCAGTTTCTGCTCCAGAAGAGCTTACACTCTAATATCACTATGATAGATAGATACACAATTAGATAATAGGTCAATTACTAGATAGATAGATAGATAGATAGATAGATAGATAGATAGATATCTTAGTAGATAGACAGACAGCAAAATAGCTAGATAATAGGTAGGACAGTAGATAGACTGAAAGATACATGAATAGATATATAGATAGATAGATAGATAGATAGATAGACAGACAAATATGTAAAAGTTGATGTAAAGTTAGATGGACAGGTAGACAAATGGATAATAGAGCGGATACGTTAGCTGACAGATAGACAAATATCCAGAAAATAAATTGGTTAGTTGATAGACAGACACATAGGCGTGCACAGGGGATGTGCCAGGTGTTCCTGGGCACACCCTAATCCCTATGTGCGGTGCTGATTCCCTACTGCCTGGGCAAGCCCCACCCCCCCACCCCGCAGTGCTGCTTGCATCCCTCCTCTCCCATCTGCTGCTGCAGGGGATGTTTCAGGATGGAGAGTGGGGGAAGGGGCTAGTAAATATGTAATTTACCGGCCCCTTCCTTTTCCAAATGAACATAGTGAACACACTCACTCACTGTGTCCATTAATGACTGGAACATAGTAAACTGTACTATAGTACTATGCTTCAGTTTGTGAATGACCAGGAAGCTGCTCAGCACAGAGCACTTCCCATTGATTTACTGTCCAGTGCAGCTGAGGCTGCAGAGAAAGGCATGTGTGTTTGAGTTTTGGGGGTGCACACCCTAATGCAATAGGCTGCGCACACCAATGGAAAGACAGATAGATTCATGTATGGGCAGGCTGGTTAAACACAAGTTTTTTTCTATCAATTGACTTCTGTACAACCAGCCTGTTGGAAAATGTTCTGTTGATCAGTGCCGCCGGCTATAGCTGTCAGGGCTGATCAGTGTAATATGACGGCAGGGAAGTCTCCCCACTGTCAGAATACAATAACTCAGAGGGAGGGATTCTCACATCCATATCCAATGTGTGGATGAAGTTATCAAGTCATTTTCTTTCATTCAGTCCACTGTTTGAACTTAAAAAAAAGAGGGGTATCATGAGAGTCACCTACCCGTCCTTCTATCAACTAGCTTATCTACCTATTTGCCTATGTATGTATGATGTATGTACTGTATGTATTATATTTTATCTATCTGTCTATCTATATATCTATCTATCTATCTATCTATCTATCTATCTATATCTATCTATCTATCATACCTAATTTTCTACTATCTATCTATCTATCAAGATAGATATAGTCTGTTATCTATTTATCTACTGTCTATCAACTAACCAATTTATTTTCTAGATATTTGTATGTCTATCTATCTTCTATCTATCGATCTATTAACGTATCGATTCTGTTTATCTACCTGTCCATATAACTTTATATCTATCTATTACATAGTTATCTATCTATCTATCTATCTATCTATCTATCTATCTATCTATCTATCATCCCTACATATTTACCTATCTGTGCATCTATCTATGTTAGCTATTCTGTTATCTATTTATTTGTCTACCTGTCCATTTATTTATCTTTTAGTCTATTTACTATCCTATCTATTATCTACCTATTTTTCTATCTAAGTAATCTATGATCTAGCTATCTATCCACTAACTAATTGATATCTACTTAGTTGTCTAAATATCCATCTACTGTACATATTAATGTATATATTCTATTCTCTATTTGTCTACCTGTCCATCTAACTATTTTTCTATAGATAAGAAAGAATGATAGACAAATAGCTAGATGCACAAATAGGAGGATAATAGGTAAGTTAAATGATAGATACTGTAGATAAATAAGAAGATAGATAGATAGATAGATAGATAGATAGATAGATAGATAGATAGATAGATAGATAGATAGATAGACAGATAGATAATATAAATAATATGTTAATAGACAGATGGATAGCTAGACAGACAAATATGCAGATAATAGATATGTTAGTAGATAGATAGATAGATAGATAGATAGATAGATAGATAGATAGATAATATGTATGTTAAATGATAGATAGGTAGACTAATATGTAGATAACGGGTATGTTAGTTATTAAAAGATAGATAGACAGGTAGATACATAGATTATAGAATAGATAAGATAGATGTACAGATAGATAGATAGATAGATAGAGATAGATAGATAGATAGATAGAGATAGATAGATAGATATTATAGAGAGACTGTTTGTCTATCTATGCATCTATCTTTCTATCTATCAATGAAGTTATCTACCTATTTGTCTGCCTGTCTATCTATCTCTCTACTAACGTTTCTATTCTATTATCTATTTACTTGTCTATCTATCTTTAATAATTTATCAAATGATGTATCTATTCTCAATCTCTACATGTTTATCTATCCACTATTTTTTATATATTATCTACTTATTTTTCTACTATCTATCAGCTAAGTTAAAAGATGTTTATCTATCTATGATAGATAGATAGATAGATAGATAGATAGATAGATAGATAGATAGATAATAGGTATGTTAGATGATAGATAGGTAGATATGTAGATAATGGGTACGTTAGTTATTCAAATATAGACAGGTAGATACATAGATTATAGAATAGATAAGATAGATGTACAGATAGATAATAGGATAGCTAGAGCTAGATAGGCAAATTGGTAGATAGATTGATAGATAGCCAAAAAGTCTCTCTATAATATCCATCTAGCTATCTGTCTATCTATCTATCTATCTACCAATTTGCCTATCTAGCTCTAGCTATCCTATTATCTATCTTATCTATTCTATAATCTATGTATCTACCTGTCTATCTATATTTTAATAACTAAAGTACCCATTATCTACCTATCTGTCTATCAATCATCTAATATACCTATTATCTATCTATGATAGATAGATAGATAGATAGATAGATAGATAGATAGATATTATAGAGAGAATTGTTGTCTATCTATCAACTAAGTTATTTGTTATCTATTTGTCTGCCTGTCTATCTATCTCTCTGTCCATCTAAAATGTATCAAATGACTTATCTATTCTCTACATATTTGTCTATCTATCTACCTATCAGATGGATTGAAAGGTAGGTAGGTAGATAGATAGATAGATAGATAGATAGATAGATAGATGGATAGATAGATGGATAGGGTCTTTCTTGCAGACGGGTCTCATACATTTTTGCACATAAGTTCTCTGTGTATCTCCTCATCTTCTGCCCCAATATAATAGAATATAATACTAATGAGAAATGTGTGTGATAAGATCTCTCCATTCTACACCCGCTGGTCGCCGCCTGCAAGGGGGCGGGGCCTGCTCCCTCACCCGGGTGGGGTGTTATATAAGCCGCGGGCAAGGCTGCCAGTCAGTTGTGGCTCCCGACTGGACATGATGACGGGCAGAGAGGGGCCCCCAGGAGCCCCCCGAAGCACAGGATTTGGCATCCAGGAGATTTTGGGACTCAATAAGGACCCACCGACCCCTCCCAGGGGCCACCTGGCCCCCATCCCCCCAGGGGCCCATCTACTGGCAGCCCGCTCTGGTTTGGGGCTCTTGGGGGCCACAGCCATTCCCACATTCTATGGCCAACCGGCCCTATTGCTGGGGGAGCCACAGGGGCCACACAGAAGTCCGGGGCCCGAGGGGGAGAGCCGGACCTGCAGCTCAGGTGAGTCAGGAGATCCTCCGAGGCTCATTCCGATATATCAGTGATAATAGAGGAGAAGAGCAACTCTCTAACATTCCATTACCAGGAGCTTACCAATACTTTACACCTTCTATTACTACTATGTCCTTTATATCAGTATTTTACCATTTATATCAAAATTATACATTTTAAATCGGTATTGTGCAATTTTTATATTAGCAATACACAATTCATAATAACATTGTTACATTTATATCAGCTTTATTCTATTTATATCAACATTATACAATGTGTATTTATATTATACTATTATATATACTATTCAAATAAACATTATATAGTTTATATCTACAATATGCAATCTATTCCAATATTATGCAATTTATAACAGTTTCTTGTACTTTATAACAATATTTTGCAATTCAAAACAATAGTATACCATTTATATTAGTATTATATAGTTTATAGCTACAATATACAAATGATATCAGTGTTATACAGTTTATAGCTACAATATACAAATGATATCAGTGTTATACAGTTTATATCTACAATATATACAAATTATATCAGTGTTATACAGTTTATATCTACAATATACAAACTATATCAGTGTTATACAGTTTATTTCAAAAATATATAATTTATATCAATATTATACCATTTATACAAACAGTTTATATGTACAATATACAAATAATATCAGTATTATACAGTGTATTTAAAAATAATACTATTTGTATTAATTTTATACAAGTGTTATACAGTTTATATACAAATTATATATCAGTATTATACAATTCATATGGGAATTCTACAATTTGTATTAATGTTATGCAATTTATACAAGCATTATACAGTTCATATCTAATTAATACAATTTATTTGATTTTTATTAACATTATTCAATATATATCTTATTCTTATAATTTATAAGAATAGCAGTTACTATCCATTTTACGATTTATAACAATATCTCTCAGATATGATAGTAGTAAACTTTGTAGAATGCTGATATCAATTCTAAGATATTTTTGATTAACTGTTTAAAATGACTGATACAATTTATACAAAACATGTACAATTATTATCAGCATCATGCAATGTATAATAGTTTCTTATAATAAAATAACAATATACTGCATTAATTAGTATTAGTAATTGACGTATATTGTCATAAACTGTATAAAATGATATACATTGTATAATTTACTGTATCAGTTGTAAGATTCTGTTATAAGTTGCATCCGTTTTACATAGTATTGATATATTTACATCAATATATTAGAAATTTAAAACAATATTTTGTAACTTCTGTGAGTGTAATGTAATTTATATCGGTTTCATTCAATTATTGTCAATATCCTTCCATTTTTTAATTACCTGTATTATACAATTGTAAAATGTAGAACATCATTATTATTATTTCATACACTTGATATCAGTGCAAATATTTTTATCATAATCTCTTCCACCCAATATCATCATATATACCGAAAATATTTCAGAATATAATTCCTTATCTGTCCCCCAATCCTGTAACACAAGTTGTATTAGTATAAATACTACTACGACTACTACTACAACTACTACTACTATTACCACCACTACTACTACTACTAATAATAATACAGGTGATGACAACCTGTATTATTATTATTATTATTAGTAGTGGTGGTAATAGTAGTAGTATTATTATTACATCAAGCACCAGTAAACATGATCCAGTGGATCATAAGCTTTTCCTAGCTCTCCCTATAGGATGTTTTTAACAAGAGATGCAATTTCTAATAATCCAGATGTGTTATGTTATTGGAGAAACATTCCAGTGTGATATACTGATGGGAGTTATAATCCAGTGTGATACAAAGATAGGAGTTATATCCAGTGTGATACAATGATAGGAGTTATAACCCAATGTGATACAATGATAGGAGTTATAACCCAATGTAATTCAATGATAATAAGTATATTTCAGTGTGACACAATAATAGGAGGTGTAGTCCAATGTGGTACTATGATAGTAGTTATATTCCATTGTGATAAAATGATAGGAGTTCTAATCCAGTGTGATACAATGATAGGAGTTCTAATCCAGTGTGATATAATGATAGGAGTTCTAATCCAGTGTGATACAATGATAGGAGTCCTAATCCAGTGTGATACAATGATAGGAGTTCTAATCCAGTGTGATACAATGATAGGAGTTCTAATCCAGTGTGATACAATGATAGGAGTTCTAATCCAGTGTGATACAATGATAGGAGATCTAATTCAGTGTGATACAAAGATAGGAGTTATATCCACTGTTATACAATAATAGGAGGTGTCGTCCAATGTGATAAAATGATAGGAGGGATATCTCATTGTGATACAAGGATAGGAGGAATATTCCAGTATGGTCGAGTCATTTGTGATAAGGAGCCGTTTAGTAGAGGATACATTTTCGGATCTTGTACAATGTGATCTCTGATGGTGAAACAATAATTGTTGAAAATGGCTTTTTTCTATGTGGACTAAATAATAACAATAATAACAGGATCTTCTACGTTTCTGTCTGATGGATTCCTGGGATCGTCTATATATAAGGAGATATTATCTTTGATATTAGGAAAAAATATTTCTAGCGACAATTACTTCCAGGTGGTAAAACAAAAAATGTCTCCAAAATTTCTTCCATTCTTCAGAACATTTCCATCTCATAAGATGAATATTCAACATAACCAATTCTACAAAATAATAATAATCATACAGCAATCTCTGTTCTTATGACATGATTAATACAAATGTAAAAGACAATACTATTCATATAGATCTCTCAACCTTAATTCGATCATATGAAAAATACAATAATAACAATAATTATAATACAAAAGAATACTGCTTACACAACTACTACTACTTCTACTCCTCCTTCTACTACTACTAATAATGACAATACAGAATAGTACATCCAAAACAGCTACTACTTATACTCCTTCTACTACTACTACTACTAATACTAATACAAAAGAATACTACTTCCAAAACTGCTACTGCTCCTACTACTACTACTACTAATAATAATACAAAGGAATACTACTTCCAAAACAGCTACTACTTCTACTTATTCTTCTACTACTACTAATAATAATACAAAAGAATACTACTTCCAAAACCGCTACTACTTCTACTCCTTCTACTACTACTAATATACTACTAATAATACTACTACTACTACTCCTACTTCTTCTACTACTACTAATAATACAAAAGAATACTACTTCCAAAACAGCTACTACTTCTACTCCTTCTACTACTACTAATAATAATAATATAAAAGAACACTACTTCCAAAACAGCTACTACTTCTACTCCTTCTAATACTACTACTAATAATAATAATACAAAAGAATACTACTTCCAAAACAGCTACTACTTCTACTCCTCCTTCTACTACTACTTATAATAATAATACAAAAGAATAATACTTCCAAAACAGCTACTACTTCTACTACTACTAATAATAATACAAAAGAATACTACTTCCAAAACAGCTACTACTTCTACTCCTCCTTCTACTACTACTAATAATAATAATACAAAAGAATACTACTTCCAAAACCGCTACTACTTCTACTACTATTAATAATAATAATAATACAAAAGAATACTACTTCCAAAACAGCTACTCCTTCTACTCCTTCTACTGCTAATATTATTAGCATTAGTAGTAGAAGTAGAAGCAGTAGCTGTTTTGGAAGTAGTATTCTTTTGTATTATTATTATTATTACTATTAATAATACAAAAGAATACTACTTCCAAAACTACTACTACTGCTAATAATAATAATAATAATAATAATAATAATAATAATAATAATAGAAAAAAAAGAATAATAATAATCTATCAGAATGAAGAAAGAAAGAATAGGTTGGTTTTATTCGTCTCCTGTCCCCAGAAGTAATACTGTATAACCCTTATATTGCAGTACAGTATATATATGGTATTTAATCCAGTATATGATGTAGTCGATATGTTATATAGTCTAATATGTGGCATATCGTCCAGTTTATGATATATATAATCCAATGCTTGATGTATATAGCCCATTAAATGATATATAATCCAGTATATGATGCATAGTCCAGTATATGGTATATCGTCCACCATATGGGATGCAGCTAAGTATACAAGTATATGATGTATAGTCCATATCGTAATTTAGCCTTGTAAATGCATGTATATAATATAGTCCATTATATGGCATATAATTCAGTATATGATATGTAGTCTAGTATATTGTATATAGACCAGTATGTGATGTATAGTCCTGCAAAAGATATATCATCCAGTATGATGTATAGTCCATACCCAGTATATTATGTATAGTCCATACCCAGTATATGATGTATAGTCCTGTATATGATAAATTATCCAGTACATGATGTATGATCCAGTACATGGTACAGTACTATATGTTCACATAGTAATTTATTCCAGTATATAGGATAAAATGCAGTATATAGAATATAGTCTAGTATATGGTTTATAATTAAGTATATATATATATATATAATATCATTATATTGAACACATTCCACAGATGACCAAGATCTGTCTTGATACAATAACATATGATACAATATGATACGATAACATATGATACGATAACATATGATACGATAACATATGATATGGGTATCAGGTGATCCTTTAGAAAACAGAATATTTTCTGCAGTGTCTTCTGTCCGATCAGCAGAACAAAATGGAGAATCTTTCCGATCCCATTGTGTGTGATTCCTATATCGGCTCATGCAACCTTATTGGCACTTTGGCAGATACACCTGTCAATCATTCAGCCCGATCTGGTGTCAGTAAAGTTTGGTGTGATATAAAGCAGGGAGGAGAACCCTTTATCTTATAAAAAAATATCTGACCGCTAAATTAACAAACCGACCGACCCACCGACGACTTTATACGTCCTGTGAAAGAGAGTGCATTGCTGTGTTCTGAGTCGGCCGATGAGGACAAACACCGAAAATCGGATTCGAATTCAAAATGCTCCTCGCACCATTCCCCATAGACGTCTGATTAGATGGGGATTAGGACGATAAATCAGCAGATTAGGAAGGCAGCGATTATTTCTTGTGCGATATCATCCTATGAGTCTTCTGTGTCATATCGGGTAGATGAGATCTCCTTCCGATATCGGACCTATCACTGCCCGACCACAACCAAAAACAATAGTGTATATTATATTATATTATAATATATTTATGTTACCCTGTAATCCCAATAATTCGATCAAATTTGATCTCAGACCTAATATAGGACAGATCAGTGGCAATAATTGTGAATGAAATGGCAAATAGAGAGAGGGGGGGGGGGGGTAATTAATTTGGGATGATGGGGGTGATAGTCTGATTCTGTCTCCAGGGATGAGGGAGGAGTACAATTATAGTCGGATACATTATCCTGGGATGATGAAGGTGATAGTCCCACTCAGTCATTTGGGATGATGGGGGTGATAGTCTGATTCTGTCTCCAGGGATGAGTGTGGGGATTATTTAGTCTCTTAGGATGAAGGGGATTTTCTTTAATGGAGTTTGAAAACTTAATCTAAATATATAATAATCAAATGGAAACATATATATTTGTTTTCAATTTTACTGTTTGTTATTTTACTTGCAAATATTGAAAACATTTATTTATATTGTTGTTTTATTTATTTAAATACATTTGTTTATTTATATTTATTTATAAATATATATTATTTATATATTATACAAATATATTATGCAAACTATTTGATATTTTACTCTTGCTGTACTATTCAATGAATTTCATTGTTTGTAGATTTTTTATTTGAAAAAAAAAAATCTGAATACAATCTTTGAAAAGGGATGATGGGGGTGATGATCTAATTTGGTCTCCTGGGATGATGGGGGTGAAAGTCTGATTCCATCTCATGGGATAATGGGGGTGATAGTCTGATTCAGTCTCCTGGTCTTGGAGTGGTGGGGGTGGTAGTCTGATTCAATTTCTATGGATGATGGGGTTGATAGCCTGATTCAATCTCCAGGGATGATGGGGGTAATAGTTTGATTCAGAATCCTGGAAAGATGGAGGTAATAGTCTGATTTACTCCCCAGGGACAATGGAGATGATAGTTTGATTCCATCTCCAGGGATTATAGAGGTGAACGTCTGATTCCTTCTCATGGGGTGATGAGGGTGATAGTTTGATTCAGTTTCCTGGTCCTGGAGTGGTGGAGGTGATAGTCTGATTCGATTTTCAGGGATGATGGGGGTAATCGTTTGATTCAGAATCCTGGAAAGATAGGGTTGATAGGGTCTGATTCAGTCTTCAGGGATGATGAAGGTAATAGGCTCATGGTATGATAGACTGATTTTTCCTCTGGCATAATGGAGGTGATAGTTTGATTCAGTTTCCAGGAATGATAGTCTCCAGAAATCATAGGGCTGAAGGTCTTATTACTTGCCATAGGATGATGGGGGTGGTTGTGGGATTGAGTCTCTATGGATGATGGAGGTGATAGTCTAATCCAGTCTTGAGGGATGATGGGGGTCATAGTCTGATTTACTCTTCTGGAATGATGGGGATGATAGTCTGATTCAGTCTCAAGGGATCATAGGGGTGAAAGTCTGATTCCGACTCATGGGATGATGGGGGTGATAGTCTGATTCAGTCTCCAGGGATGATGGGGGTGATACCTTGATTTTGTCCTCAGGGTTGATGGGGGTGAAAGTCTGATTCAGTCTCCAGGGATGATGGAAGTGATAGTCTGATTCAGTCTCCAGGCATCATAGGGGTGAAAGTCTGATTCCATGTCATTGGATGATGGGAGTGATAGTCTAATTCAGTCTCCAGGGATGATGGCAGTAATGGATGGTTGTCTGAATCAGTCTCCAGAGATCCAGAGAGTATAGGGGTGAAAGTTGGATTCCATATCATGGGATGATGGGGGTGATAGAGAAATTCAGTCTATTGGGATGATGGCGGAGCTAGTCTAATTCATTTCCCAGAGTTGATAGTAATAAAAGTCCTATTCAGTCTCCCGGAATGATGGGAGTGATATTCTGATTTGGTCCCCAGTGATGCAGCGGGTGATAGTCTGATTCAGACTCATGGGATAATAGCGAAGGTAGTCTAATTTAGTCATCTGTCTTAATGGGGTGATACATGCAAAAAAGGGAGAAAGGCTGGTGCCATGGAAGTTGGCTAACACATTGTTTTATTATAGCATGCAGGACTGGTGCAAGGATTTTTGACACCCTAGGCGAAACCTAATTTTGCTGCTCCCCCCTCCCCCTTGGCTGACTCTGCCACCTTTTCCCTGCCAATCCCACCTTTTTAATAAAGCGCCCATCAAATACAGCCTCACCAGCGCCCATCAAATGTAGCCTCCCATCAAATGCAGGCTACCAGCGCCCTTCAATGCAGCCTTCCAGTGCCCATCAATGAATGTTTGCTTGCTGCGGGAGTCGGGACACAGACACAGTCCTCCACCACTGCTGCGCTTCTGAAACTATGTGTGAATGGAGCGGCGGCTGCCTTCAGATGCTGAGACTTAGTTGCTTGCTGCACAGAGAAGAGAGTAGGAAAACCAGTGGCCGGGCGCCCTAGGCGGCCGCCTAGTTTGCCTAGTGGTAGCACCGGCCCTGATAGCATGTGAACAACAGTCAAAAAATCCAACACATTTTGGCCATCAGGCCATAATTATGGCTCTTAATGATGGCCATGATTAAGGCCTGATGGCCGAAACGCGTTGGATTTTTGACGGTTGTTCACATGCTATAATAAAACAATGTTTAGCCGACTTCCATGGCACCAGCCTTTCTCCCTTTTTTGCATTGATTACATGGAGGTTTGCAGAGAACTCCCAGTCTGAGTGCTGTGTTCTTGAGGCTCACCAGGCATTACACCGGAGGTAGTAGCTCAGATGTACCTGTTCCAGTTCCATAATGGGGTAATAGATTGATGCAGTCCTCAGGCATAATAGGGGTAGGGCATACACCCACAGATCCTAAAAGAATAGAGCTCTTGTTGTTTTTAATTTTTTTTTTTTAATTTTTAGGGACTCTTTATTGACTGGAATAGTACCACTGGATTGGCATAGGGCCAATGTGGTGCCAATATTTAAAAAGGGATCAAAGTCTTTACCAAGTAACTGTAGACCTGTTAGTTTAACTTCTATAGACGGGAAGATACTGGAGAGTTTTAAGAGGAAGTAAACGTCCATGTATTGTTTGAACCTATAGGTAAGCCTATAATAAGTTATACCTATAGGTACTGTAAATATCTCCTAAATGTGAGCCGTTTAGGAGATATTTACTGTATATGCAGCCAATTACATCATCAGCAGTGCATGCGCTCTGAAGGAATGTCCACCCATGCAGTTTCTTCAGAAGCCTATACCGTGACTGGCGGCTCCCGCACGCATGCGCTGGAGTGACGTCACGAGACTTCGGCCAGTCACACAGCCAGAGTCCACAGACCCGGAAGGAAGACGGGCAAAGATGGATGTAGCCTCCAGCGGGGACGACGAGGGCTTAGTTTGCAGGTAAGTTTAACATAATGTGCTAGTATGCGATGCTAGGTCAGAAAAAAAAGGCCTTTACTTCCTCTTTAATAAAAGACCACATAGATGAGTTCTTGCTGAATATTTTAAAGGGTAACTCCACTTTCGCAGGGGAAAATATATATTAAATATTACCTTTCCTTCTCAATCTGCAGCCGCTATAATTTTCTGAAAATGCAATGCAATATGGCTACCTGGAGTTGTTCTGTACACAGAATGTGTACAGAGGGCCCCCCTGAAGCATAATTTCCTGCTTGTGTGATTGGCTCACTGATTTTCCCAGAAGTCTGCACTAAGATACAAGTCAGATTTCAGGCGTTCCCTGCAACTAAAATGTAATTTTTGGTGAGTTGCTCCCAATAGGAACGCGTCAAAAGGGATGCCCAGCAGATTTCCTCATTAGTGACCTGCAGGTGCACAGTTGACGGGTAATTATGAAACCACTCCCATTAGACTCATTTTCCCACCTGGGCACAGACAAACACACAGGGATTTCTTCAGAATAACAAAAGGTAGGAATCTGCCACACAGGTTGTTATAATCCCTGCAATGTATATAGGTCACACAGGGGGGAATGTTTTTTTCTCAAGAAAAGTGGAGTTCCGCTTTAAGTCACAGACAGCATGGATTCATAAAAAGACAGAAGTTTTCAGACAAATCTGATTTCTTTTTTTATGAGGTGGTAAGTAAAACCTTGAACAGAGGGGTGGCGGTGGACGTAGTATACTTGGACAGAGGGGTGTCGGTGGACGTGGTATACTTGGACAGAGGGGTGGCGGTGGATGTGGTATACTTGGACAGAGGGGTGTCGGTGGACGTGGTATACTTGGACAGAGGGGTGTCGGTGGACGTGGTATACTTGGACAGAGGGGTGTCGGTGGACGTGGTATACTTGGACAGAGGCGTGGATGTGGACGTGGTATACTTGGACAGAGGTGTGGCGGTGGACGTGGTATACTTGGACAGAGGGGTGGCGGTGGACGTGGTATACTTGGACAGAGGGGTGGTGGTGGACGTGGTATACTTGGACAGAGGGTGGCGGTGGACGTGGTATACTTGGACAGAGGGGTGCCGGTGGACGTGGTATACTTGGACAGAGGCGTGGATGTGGACGTGGTATACTTGGACAGAGGCGTGGCGGTGGATGTGGTATACTTGGATTTTGCAAAAAGCGTTCGATACAGTTCCCCACACACGGCTCATGTGTAAGGTAAAGTCTACAGGATTGGAAAGATCAGTTTGTCAATGGATAGAAAACTGGCTAAAAGACAGAATTCGGAGAGTAAGGAATAATGATTCTTACTCTGAATGGTCTAAGGTTATCAGTGGTGTACCCCAAAGTTCAGTGTTGGGACCAGTGGCTGTGCGTCCATAAGGGCGCATGGGCGCTGCCCCCTCTCTCCAGCCACCCCCTCTATGTACCATGGCCGCCGCTGCCACCCACCATAGGCTCTAATAGGCGTCAAAAAAGGTAAACAGAGAGCGCCATGCTTTGCACTCGCAGTTCATCCAGGTGTGTTAGAAAAGCGAATTTATATTTGCTTTCCTAACACTGAACCGCCTCTCTCCGCCAATCAGGTGCTCTCAGGTCTTTTACCCGTCACCTGATTGGCTGAAACGACAGGCGCTGTGATTGGATGCCTATCAGGTGTCCAATCATAGGAGAGGACGGGAGAAAACATCGAGGACATGGAGTACACCGCCCGCCGCCACCGCTGCCCCACAGAGACAGGGTAAGTGCCGGGCAGACGGTGGGTGGGGGGGGGCACAGTGGGAGCATTTGATGGCACAGTGGTAGCATTTGATGGGCACAGTGGGAGCATTTGATGGGCACAGTGGTAGCGTTTGATGGCACAGTGGCAGCATTTGATGGCACCGTGGCGGCATTTGATGGGCACAGTTGCGGCATTTGATGGGCACAGTGGGAGCATTTGATGGGCACAGTGGCAGCATTTGATGGCACAGTGGGAGCATTTGATGGGCACAGTGGGAGCATTTGATGGGCACAGTGGGAGCATTTGATGGGCACAGTGGAAGCGTTTGATGGGCACAGTGGCGGCATTTGATGGGCACAGTGGCGGCATTTGATGGGCACAGTGGGAGCATTTGACGGGCACAGTGGCAGCATTTGATGGCACAGTGGGAGCATGTTATGGGCACAGTGGCCGTGTTTGGCACAGTGGCAGCATTTGATGGGCATAGTGGCAGCGTTTGGGCACAGTGGCTGCGTTTGATGGCACAGTGGCTGCGTTTGAATGGCACAGTGAGGCTGCAATTGATGGGGTTTTTTTTTCAGAAATTTTGAGCACCAGCCGCCACTGGTTGGGACCCTTGTTTTTTAATATATTTATAAATGATATTGGGTCTGGGATTAAAAGTACCATTTCTGTCTTTGCAGATGACACCAAGCTATGCAGGGGAATAACGTCCTTACAGGATGTCTCCAATTTACTAGCCGACCTCAATGCACTACTACACCTACTTACCGCCCACGCTATAGCCGAAAGACGGCTACAGTGCAGGCCTTAATTGCCGGGAGGACATCCATGGATGTTTATGAGACTCCGCTGATCACAGATCGGAGTAAGGGGCCGATCCCAGCCCCCACCACGTGATCAGCTGTCAGCCAATGACAGCTGATCACATGATGTAAACAGAAGATCAGTAATCTGTATTTTTTTTCCCCTTACACTGTCAGTGTGAGGGGAAAAAAAAGCTGATCATCGGCTTCTGTCAGAGGGACATCGATCCCTCACACAGAGAGTCGCAGCTGCCTCATCAGTGCCCACCAGTGCCACCTGCCAGTGTCACCTATCAGTAGCCACCATTGCCACCTACCAGTACCCACAGTGCCACCTACCAGTGTCCACAGTGCCACCTACCTTTGCCTACCAGTGCCACCCATCAATGCCCACCAGTGCTGCCAATCAATGGCCATCAGTGCCACCGAACAGTTCCACCTATCATTGCCCCTTATCAGTGTCCTTCAGTGCCGCCCATCAGTGCCACCTTTCAGTGTCGCCTCATCAGTGCTTATCAGTGCCCATTAGTGCCGCCTTATCAGTGCTGACTATCAGTGCCCATCAGTGCAGCCTCATCAGCGCACATCAACGAAGGAGAAAAACTACCTGTTTTCAAAAGTTTCTAACAAACTATGAAACAGTTTTGTGTTTTTTCTAAATTTTCGGTCTATTTTCGTTTTTTTTATGTGAAAAAAAAATTATAAAAATTTAATTTGGGTACAATGTTGCATTAACCGCACAATTGTCATTCAAAGTGTGACAGTGCTGAAAGCTGAAAATTGGTCTGGCAGGAAGGGGGTTTAAGTGCCCAGTAGTCAAGTGGATAATTGGGCGACTACAGTGCCTTGAAAAAGTATTCACACCCCTTGAAATTTTCCACATTTTGTCATGTTACAACCAAAAACTGTATTTTGTTGAAATTTTATGCTATAGACCAACACAAAGTGGCACATAATTATGAAGTGGAAGGAAAATGATAAATGGTTTTCAAAATGTTTTACAAATAAATATCTGAAAGTGTGGCGTGCATTTGTATTCATACCCCTAACTAAAATTTGGTGGAACCAATTGCCTTCAGAAGTCACCTAATTAGTAAATAGAGTCCACCTGTGTGTAATTGAATCTCAGTATAAATACAGCTTTTCTGTGAAGCCCTCAGAGACAAGGAACACACCAGACAGGTTAGGGATAAAGTTGTAGAGAAGTTTAAAGCAGGGTTAGGGTATAAAAACAATACCCTAAGCTTTGAACATCTCACTGAGCTCTGTTCAATCCATCATCCGAAAAATGGAAAGAGTATGGCACGAGACATGGCCGTCCACCTAAACTGACCGGCCGGGCAAGGAGAGCATTCATCAGAGAAGCAGCCAAGAGGTCCATGGGAACTCTGGAGGAGCTGCAGAGATCCACAGCTCAGGTGGGAGAATCTGTCCACAGGACAACTATTAGTCGTGCTCTCCACAAACCTGGTCTTTATGGAAGAGTGGCAAGAAGAAAGACATTGATTAAAGAAAGCTATAAGAAGTCCCATTTGCAATTTGTGAGAAGCCAAGTGGAGGACACAGCAAACATGTGGAAGAAGGTGCTCTGGTCAGATGAGAACAAAATTTAACTTTTTTGCCTAAAAGCAAAACGCTATGTGTGGCAGAAAACTAATGCCGCGTACACACGGTTGGCATTCTCGTCGGAAAAAGCTCTGATGGTTTTCCCCGTCGGAATTCCGACGGAATTTCGCTCAAACTGTCTTGCCTACACACGGTCACACCAAATTCCGACGGTCAATAACACCGCGGCATACAACTCGTTCGACAGCACTATAAAAGGGAAGTTTAATGCTTCTGAGCATGCGTCGAATTGTTTCCGAGCATGCGTCGGAATTTTGCGTGTCTGAATTGCATACACACGATCGGAAAATCCGATAGAAAGGTTTTCCATCGGAAAAATTAAAAACAGGTTCTCAATCCAAAGTCCGTCGGAAATTCCGACAGAAAAAGACCGATGGGCATACACATGGTCGGAAAATCCGATGAAAAGCTCCCATCGGACTGTTTCCATCGGAAATTCTGACTGTGTGTACGCGGCATAACACTGCACATCACCCTGAACACACCATCCCCACCGTGAAACATGGTGGTGGAAGCATAATGTTGTGGGGATTCTTTTCTTTAGCAGGGACAGGGAAGCTGGTCAGAGTTAATGGTAAGATGTATGGAGCCAAATACAGGGCAATCTTAGAAGAAAACCTGTAGTGCCATGTACACACGATCGGAATTCTCGTCGGAAAAAGCTCTGACGGTTTTCAGACAGAATTCCGCTCAAACTGTCTTGCCTACACACTGTCACACCAAATTCCGACCGCCAAGAACACGGTGACGTACAACACTACAACGAGCCGAGTTCAATGCTTCCGAACATGCGTCTAATTGTTTCCGAGCATGCGTCAGAATTGCTACAGACGATCGGAATTTCCAATAGAAACCTTTACCGTCAGAAAAATTTAAAACATGCTCTCAATTCTTTGCTGTCGGAAATTCGGCCAGCAAAATTCAGATGGAGCCTACACACGGTCGCATTTTCCGATGAAAAGCTCTCATCTGTCTTTTTCTGGCCGGAATTCCGATCGTGTGTACGCGACATTCGAGTCTGCAAAAGACTTGAGACTGGGGCGGAAGTTTACCTTCCAGGAGGACAACAACCCTAAACATACAGCCAGAGCTACAATGGAATGGTTTAGATCAAAGCATATTCATGTGTTAGAATGGCCCAGTCAAAGTCCAGACCTAAATCCAATTGAGAATCTGTGGCAAGGCTTGAAAATTGCTGTTCACAGACGTTCTCCATCCAAACTGACAGAGCTTAAGCTATTTTGCAAAGAAGAAGAATGGGCAAAAAGGTCTCTAGATGTGCAAAGCTGGTAGAGACATCCCCAAAAAGACTTTTAGCTGTAATTTCAACGAAAGGTTCTACAAAGTATTGATTTAGTGGGGCTGAATTCAAATGCACACACCATTTTTCACATACAGTATTTAAAATTTTTGAAAACCATTTATCATTTTCCTTCTACTTCAAAATTATGTGCCACTTTGTGTTGGTCTATCACATAAAATCCCAATAAAATACATCTATGATCAGAGTCCCTTGAACCAAGACAAACACAGAACCACATAAAGTTGCCACAAGACTCACAATGAAACACAGACCTGAGGTGTGCCCTGTTCAGCTGGTCAGTACACTAGAAAGGGGCATACTCAAACATGCCACCATACTTGCCTTCTTATTTATGTTTTTGGTTGTAACATGACAAAATTTGGAAAATTTCAAGGGGTATGAATTCAAGCGGTATGAATACAAGGCACTGTATGTGGCAGATGAGGTTTAATGTTGATAAATGTAAAATTATGCACTTGGGGGCTAAGAATATGCATCATACATACTAGGGGGAGTACAACTGGGGGAATCAATGGTGGAGAAGGATCTGGGTGTTCTGGTAGATTATAAGCTTAATAATAACATGCAATGCCAAGCTGAGGTTTCCAAAGCGAGCAAAACTTTTTCTTGTATTAAGAGAGGTATGGACTCCCCCCGCCCTGTACAAATCATTAGTAAGACCTCATCTGGAATATGCAGTTCAGTTTTGGGCACCAGTTCTCAAAAATAATATCGGGGAACTGGAGAAAGTGCAGAGAAGGGCAACCAAACTGACAAGAGGCATGGAGGAGCTCAGCTATGAGGAAAGATTAGAGGAACTGAATTTATTCTATCTTGAGAAGAGGAGAATAAGGGGGGATATGATCTCCATGTACTGTATAAATAAATAATCATAATTGTAAAGTGGTCCATATAGTGAACTTGGTGGTAATTTATTCACTTTAAGGTCATAACAGAGGACAAGGGGGCACATCTGGAGGAAAAGAGATTTAATCTCTAAATACGGAAAGGCGTCTTCACAGTAAGAGCTGTGAAAATGCGAAAATGACTCCCTCAAGAGGGTGTTCTAGCCAGCTCAGTAGATCGTTTTAAGAAAGACCTGGATTCTTAACTAGATACACATAATATAACTGGTTACTAATATTCAGGGCATTGCTTCAGTGGGAATGGGGTCCGGCACCTCCAGCACTGAAGGCATGTAATGGCAAGGGGTGCTGGGGTGTGCTAGGGGGTCCATTGATGCTGGCTGCTGGGGATCTATTGTTCCTGGAGGAGATCTATTTTTGCTTGGCGATCTATTGCTGGGGAAGTCTATTATTGTTGCTAGGGGATCAATTGTTCCTGGAAGAGATCTTCTGTTGACAGAGGGGTCTCTTGTTGCTGGCTGCTGGGGATCTATTGCTGGAGGTCATCTATTGTTGCTGGGGAGGGTCTATTGCTGCTGGCTGCGGGGGATATACTTTACTGCTTTTCTTGTTATTAACAAATTCCACAATAATTACTCATCACCACAAAATGATACTTGGTTCTGTATTTTCTACAAGGGTTGGTACTAGGAGGTGGGTGGAACCAAGGGAGGTGGGTATAGGACCGAGACGAGAAGTGACTCAGGAGGGGGGAGTTCCTGCACCTATTCTCTGAGAAAAAAATAATAAAAATATCTATACGTAAATCCTTGGGAATATCTGATTGCTTCTCGGGGGAACAGGAAGGATTTTTTTTCCCCTGCTTGAGCAATTTGGATCATGCTTTATTGGAGTTTTTTGTTTTGCCTTCCTCTTGATCAACTGTGGGGATAGGATTGTATATATAGGATTGTATTTTTTTTCCCTTCTGTTGGTTGAACTAGATGAGGGTGGAAATCTGATTCGGTCTCATGGATTGATGGCAGTGATATTCTTATTCAGTATCAAAGGAGGATGGGGGTGATAGTCTGAATCAGTCTGATGGAGGTAATAATCTAATTCAGTCTCATGGGATATGTGGTGACAGTATTATTCCTTGTCCATGAATGAAGGTGTGTGATAATCTGATTTTAGTCTCCAGGGATGATGGGGATAATAGCCTGATTTAATTTCCTGGGATGATGGGGGTGATAGTCTGATTCGGCCTCCCAGGATGATAGGAGCGATAGTGTGATTTACTGTAGTTCTGATTAAGGGATGGTTTGGGTGAAATTCAGATTTATTCTCCCTGGATGATTGGTAATAGTCATATGCAGGTTCTAGGGATGATGGGGGTGATAGTCTGATTCAGCCTCCTGGAATGATGGGACTGATCATCTGGATGAACTCCAAAGACAAAGGGGGTGATTGTCCACGCTAGTCTCCTGTGATTATGTGGGGTGAAAGTGCAATCAAATCTCCAAGGATAATAGGGATGATAGTCTGATTCGGTCTCCCAGGATAATAAGGGTGAAAGTCTCGTTTGGTCCCTTGGTATGATGAGGGCGATGGTCTGATTCTGTTTCCTGGGATGATGGAGGTGATAGTCTAATTCAGTATTGAGGGATAATGGTGGTGATTGTCTGGTTCTATCTCATTGGCAGATGGGGATAATAGTCTCATTCAGTCTCTTGGAAGGATGGGCTTGATAGTCTGATTTATCCCCCCAGGGATGAGGGGGGTGATAGTCAGATTCAGTGCCCAGAGATGATGCTGGTGATAGTCTTTTTCAGTCTTCTGCGATAATGCTGGTGATAGGTTAATTGTGTCTCATTGGTTGATGGGGGTGATAGTCTGATTCAGTCTCCGGGGATGATTGGGGGATAATCCTATTCAGTCTGCAGGAATGATGGAGATGAAAGTTTGATTCCGTATCCAGGAATGATAGTAGTGATAGTCTGTTTCAGTCTCATGGAATGATAGTCTGATTAAGTGCACAGGGATGATTAAGTCTCAAAGGATAATGGGGGCGATAGCCATATTCAGTCTCATGGGATGACAGGGGTGATAGTCCTATTAAGCATCCAGGGTTGATAGGGGTGCTAGTTTGATTTAGTCTCTTGGGATGATGACAGTGATAGTCTTATTCAGCCTCCTGGGATGATGGTAGTGATGGTCTCATGGGATGATAAGGGTCATATCCTAATTTAAATTGTTGGGTGTTTTTTTTTAATTTGGTATCATGGGATAATGGGGGTGGTAGTCCAATTCAGTATTGCAGAAAATGGCAATATAGCGCTGGACGCCTTATCTTATTGGTATTGCAATCTTAAAGTATTGACGTTGATGTAAATAGTCTAGTTTTTGGGTTGGCGGCTTCAACATCCAAAGGATCTCCATGGTCTCCTTGGCTTGTAGTGTAATGTAACGAAAATGAAAATTGAAGTGCCACACCACTAAGAGCTGATACAACTTTATTCTTATAAAAGTCAGGGGGAGATTTCAATGGGACACCCGGTAATACCGCGGCAATACCGCCGCAAAGCGCCGCTACGACGGTGCTTTGCAGGGGATTTTAACCCTTTTTCGGCATTTTGGGGGGTCCAAAAATGTCCCCTTCCTTAGGGCTTGATCCAAAGCAAAGCCGAAGCAGCTGCAGACAAGACCTGTGTTTGCAATCGCAATAGAAAAAAAAAAACATTAAAGTGCCAGTTCATTTCTAGTCAATTCACATTGCATTAAATCAAGCCCTGGCGGGGGTAGGGGGGTTGGAACCGCTGAAAAGCATTGGACTCTTTCAATTCAGTGAAGCACAATGCATGGTATGCTCATTGTTTGTATCATGCATGATGCTCAACTGTACAGTGCTTTAGGGTGCCATTCACAGTGAATGAAACTGCAAAGCATTGCACATAGAGCAGGTGTGTAAGTGTGCCTTGTGGCAACACATGCTAACATGCAGGTTTTTGCACACGTTGCCCCAATGCAGAAATATGAATGGGCCCTAAGTCTTTGGGGATGTTGGACATAGGAGTTTAATTTAGTCTTCTGGGATGATAGTGATTCAGTATTTTGACCTGGCACATATATCTGCAGTGTTTACTTATCTATCTTTAACGCTCTAAGTCCTGTTTCTTTCTGCTGCTCCGTTCCTCTGTTATCAGCCATGATAACTTCTGACAAGTTCTCAGACACAGGAGATAAAAGCATCTGAAAATGTGTGTCAGGGAGGCAACTTAGAGGGGGGGGTGCCTTTTTTTCCAGTCAGCCCACACACAGTGTATGCCCAGACTCCCCTCCCACTGCTGAAACAGGAAGAAAAATTTCTAAAACAATGTGCACTTTCTAAAGAATATAGCAAGGGAAAGACAGCATATATACATGTAAAACTTATATAGAGAGATTTTTTTCATCTCTGTGTATCATCTGAAGCTGTTCACTTCACTGGGTATAGGAGAGATTTTACATCCACTTTAATGCCCCGTACACACGGTCCGAATTTCCGACGGAAAATGTCGTATCGGACCATGTTGTCGGAAAATCCGACCGTGTGTGGGCGCCATCGGACTTTTTCTGTCAGAAAAAATTTGAGATCCTGCTCTCAAATTCTCCGACGACAAAGTCCGATCGGACTTTTTCCGATGGTGTGTAGCGAATTCCGACGGACAAAGTGCCACGCATGCTCAGATCACATTACAAGACCAAAGCTATTGGCTACTAGCCTCTACGTAGTTCCGTCGTACGCAACGAACGTCACCACATTCAGAATGATCGGATTTTCCGACAACTTTGTCCGACCGTGTGTGTCGACAGTGTCGGACAAAATCCGTCGGAAAAAATCAGACGGATTTTGTGGTCGGAATTTCCGACCGTGTGTATAGGGCATAAGTCTCCTTGGACAATGGGGTTTATAGTCTAATTTAGTCTCCTGGGATTATGGGCATGATAGTCTGATTCAGTCTCCAGAGACGTTGGGGGTGATGGCTTGATTCAGTTTCCTAGAAAGGTAAGGATTTATAGTATAGTGATAATGAATACTAAAGTGCTGATATGATTTAAAATGAAAAATTACAAATTAAAAAAGATAACTAAATGACACTGCTGCAACCAATAAAAAGTGATCTCACACTATTAAATTAAATGAAATATCTGTAAACAATTAATTGTAAACAATTGGTGCGCTGCTGTCAACCTTTGATAATTGCACAGTACCACCTAAACACAAAATGTGCCCATGTGTATATAAATAGGCCTGAAATGTAAATGAATAAATAAATCTTCCGTGTCAAAAAATGCTCATCCAGTGATAATCACCACCTATAAAATACCCAATCACCTTCCAACAAACTAAGCATGGAAAGTCTCTGGAATTTTCACATACATGTGCCGATTAGATTGACTCCAATCAGCGATGGATAATGATGAAGTTCATCAAACCCCTTTGGATGTCCATACTCCTCGATGCAAGAAACTAGACTCTTCACCGTAAATGCCGATTCTCAAAAGAAGGGGATAAATAATATTGTGCAATATTGTTATAAACAGCTGAGCTAAATCTAAATGAGGCTGAGACAGATGCACTCACATGTGCCCAGATGAAACAAACGTGTTGGTAACAGTCAGGTTCGTAGGCTTACTCCTCCTCACTGCATCTCCGTGTAACTCAAACACTGGAGTGACGACACTGGCTCCTTCTCCCGACGCGTTGCGTCACAGGTCACGTTACTTTTTCAAGGGAATCCCTTGAAAAAGTCACGTGATCTGTGACGCAATGCTTGTTTCATCTGGGCACATGTGAGTCTATTTATATTATTATTATCATACACGGTTTATATAGCGCCAACAGTTTACGCAGCGCTTCACAATGTATAGGGGGACAACACAATTACAGTACAGTTCAATACAAAAAGGTACAGGAGGGCCCTATTTATATATTATATATTTATGTGCATTTATATACACATGGGCACATTTTGTGTTTAGGTGGTACTGTGCAATTATCAAACGTTGACAGCAGTGCACCAATTGTTTACAATTAATTGTTTACAGATATTTCAAGGATTATAGTATGTCGTTTTCAGGGATGATGGGAAAGATTGTCTATAATCCAGTCTCATGGGATGATGGAAGTGATAGTCTAATTCCGTTTTCAGGAATGCTAAAGATGATAGTACCATTCAATTGCCTAGGAAATATATATATTATTATTATTATTATTCACAATAGAATAATACAAAAAGCCGCGCTAATATCTAAATAATACAGGAAATAAGTACAAATGTAATGGTGAAACCCTAAAACAGTATCATGTAATATATTCTAAAAAGTGACCGTGAAAGTCCAGTGAATAAGTGAATAGAGACCTAGACAATTTAAGTGATATGGTCTGATAAATATTCAAAGAAAAGTCCAATATAGAAACATAAATCCAAAAATGGCAAAGTGAAAATCCAAATAGTGACTGACGTGATCCACCACCATAAGTTGAATGTGCTTAACAGAGGGCAAGCTCAAATGGGCCCATAAGTAGATGTTATGATGAATCCCAGCCAAATGGACTCCAGATGCGGTCTCTATCGTAGGGTTAACCAGGAACAGGAAACACGATCACAATCCCCCTTAGCACCGATCGTACCAAGGATACTCTCCAGTGATACCAATAATCAATGCTTAGGTGCCTTGCGCTGGCACTGAGGGTCTCACAACACACACGGCTGGAAACGCTCAGTGCCAGCGCAAGGCACCTAAGCATTGATTATTGGTATCACTGGAGAGTATCCTTGGTACGATCGGTGCTAAGGGGGATTGTGATCGTGTTTCCTGTTCCTGGTTAACCCTACGATAGAGACCGCATCTGGAGTCCATTTGGCTGGGATTCATCATAACATCTACTTATGGGCCCATTTGAGCTTGCCCTCTGGTAAGCACATTCAACTTATGGTGGTCGATCACGTCAGTCACTATTTGGATTTTCACTTAGCCATTTTTGGATTTATGTTTCTATATTGGACTTTTCTTTGAATATTTATCAGACCATATCACTTAAATTGTCTAGGTCTCTATTCACTTATTTACTGGACTTTCACGGTCACTTTTTAGAATATATTACATGATACTGTTTTAGGGTTTCACCATTACATTTGTACTTATTTCCTGTATTATTTAGATATTAGCGCAGCTTTTTGTATTATTCTGTTCATTTATTGTGTATATCTCACAATTTTTTAGCTGCTGCTTTAGGGTTTATTTATTTTTTTCAATATTATTTGTCTTTTATATGTTGATGATATTCATTTGATTATCACTAGGAATTTTTTTAGGGATCAGCGCGGTGTTTCACCAGTATTATTCACAATATATTATATAGCGCCAACAGTTTACGCATCGCTTTACAATGTACTGGGGGGGACAACACAATTAAAGTACAGTTCAATACATTCTAAAGGGAGGGGGTGGTGGTACAAAAGGTAATAGCTGCAGAGAATGATTTGATAGGGGTGGCTCAGGGACAGTTGTTAGGTGGGTGTGGGATAGGTTTCCCTGAATAAATGAGTTTTCAGGGATCTCCTATATATATATATATATATACATACACAGTACACCCCTCACATTATTGTAAATATTTTTATTATATCTTTTCATGTGACAACACTGAAGAAAGGATCCTTTGCTACAATGTAAAGTAGTGAGTGTACAGCTTGTATAACAGTGTAAATTTGCCGTTCCATTCAAAATAACTCAACAAACAGCCATTAATGTCTAAACCGCTGGCAACAAAAGTGAGTACACCCCTAAGTGAAAATGTCCAAATTAGGCCCAAAGTGTCAATATTTTGTGTGGCCACCATTATTTTCCCTTAACCCTCTTGGGCATGGAGTTCACATTATTTTCCAGCACTGCCTTAACCCTCTTGGGCATGGAGTTCACCAGAGCTTCTCGCACTTTCAATGACAATTGCGCGGTCATGCTACACTGTACCCAAATTACATTTTTATCATTTTGTTCGCACAAATAGAGCTTTCTTTTGGTTGTATTTATTCACGACTCCGGTTGAAATTTTTTGTGATATAAGCAAAAAAGAGCGGAAATTTGGGAAATTTTTTTTTTTCTTTTTGCTATTTTAAAAGAAATCCAATAAAATCGAATTTTGGCATAAATTTAAGCCAAAATGTATTCTGCTACATGTTTTTGGTAAAAAAAAATTCTGTTAAGTGTATAATAATTGGTTTGTGTGATCATGGACTTATGTACGCAAATGATCATGTACAGATGTGCGCAGGTGATCACGGACATATGTGTACAGATAATCATTGGGATATGTGATTTTTAGTGTGGGGGACATGTGTTTTGGGGACATTGTGTGGGGGACATGTGTGGGGACATGTGTGTCTACAACTTCTGTGTGAGGAGAGGAGAGCCGATTGCCTAGCAACCGGCTCTGTGTTTACATCACATGACGGCTGTGATTGGACACGGCCGTCATGTGATCAGGAGGGCCAATCACAGAGCCCTCCTGCCGATCGGAGATGCACCGTGTCCGGATGACACGAGCGCATTGGGATCGCGCCAGTGCGCGCGCAATCCCCCTCCTTCTGAGGGATGTTTATATACATTGGCCGGGTGGGAAGTGGTTAAATACTGCCCTGCAGCCCAGTCTCCGAAGGGAGGGGATCATGCTCTGCTTCAGTATGTCACAGTACATGTTGGCATTCATGGTTCCCTCAATAATCTGTAGCTCCCTGGTGCCGGCAGCACTCATGCAGCCCCAGACCATGACACTCCCACCTCCATGCTTGACTGTAGACAAGACACACTTGTCTTTGTCCTCCTCACCTGGTTGCTGCCACACACGCTTGACACCATCTGAACCATATAAGTTTATCTTGGTCTCATCAGACCACAGAACATGGTTCCAGTAATCAATGTCCTTAGTCTGCTTGTCTTCAGCAAACTGTTTGCAGGCTTTCTTGTGCATCATCTTTAGAAGAGGCTTCCTTCTGGGACAATAGCCATGCAGACCAATTTGATGCAGCGTGCGGCGTATGGTCTGAGCCCTGACAGGCTGACCCCCCACCCTTTCAACCTCTGCAGCAATGCTGGCAGCACTCATATGTCTATTTCCCAAAGACAACCTCTGGATATGACGCTGAGCACGTGCACTCACTTCTTTGGTCGACCATGGCGAGGTCTGTTCTGAGTGGAACCTGTCCTGTTAAACCGCTGTATGGTCTTGGCCACCGTGCTGCAGCTCAGTTTCAGGGTCTTGGCAATCTTTTTATAGCCTCGGCCATCTTTATGTAGAGCAACAATTCTTTTTTTCAGATCTTCAAAGAGTTCTTTGCCATGAGGTGCCCATGTTGAACTTCCAGTGAACAGTATGAGAGAGTGAGAGCGATAACACAAAATTTAACACACCTGCTCCCATTTCACACCTGAGACCTTGTAACACCAATGAGTCACATGACACCTGAGAGGGAAAATGGCTAATTGGGCCTAATTTGGCCTTTTTCACTTAGGCAAGTACTCAGTTTTGTTGTCAGCGGTTTAGACATTAATGGCTGTGTGTTGAGTTATTTTGAGGGGACAGCTAATTTTTTTTTACTCAAAAAAGGATTTTATTGAGAAAAGAACATAGGAAATATACAAAGATCACAGGTTCCAGTTAAAACTGTGTCACATACATATATTCAGAAGCAGAACATTCACAGATTGCAATACTTAGTAGGTACCCTGCCTCCCCTGCCCCCCAAACCACAAAATATTTGCATATGCACCATTCTGTAGAAACAGCCACTCCCCCCAAATTACACTGTCAGTGGGATTTAAAGAAGTAATCTGACCAGAATTAAGTCTACTGGAGATTGGCCAGGTGTGTTCAACCATGGGGACCATCCGACCATAGCGTGTCAAATCTGCCAGGGCAGCCGCGGTGCTGGAAGATGTATTTTTCTAATTGCAAGTAAAGGAAGGAAGTGAATGTCGCCGCCTCCATCGGCAAGATTGACACCTCGCGAGCCCCGTCGCCTGGTATGGATTTAAAGAGGAACCCCTACCCAGCCTGGCCGGTCAGGAAAGGGGGTGGGGGACGAGCGAGCGCCCCCCCCCGAACCGTACCAGGCCGTGTGCCCTCAACATGGGGGGGTGCTTTGGGGAAGGGGGGCCCTGCGGCCCCCCCACCCCAAAGCACCTTGTCCCCGTGTTGATGAGGACAAGGGCCTCTTCCCAACAACCCTGGCCGTTGGTTGTCCGGGTCTGCGAATGAGTATGGGGTACCTCTACCCATTCACCTGGGGAAAAAAGTGTTAATAAAAAAAACACAACACAGGTTTTTAAAGTTCTTTATTAGACAGCTCCGGGGGTCTTCTTCGGACTTCAGGGGTCTTGTCCCGCTCTTCTGCCAGGCCTCCGCTGTCTTCTTACAGCTCTTTTACTAGCGTTGGCCCGGGCTTGTCGCCTTCTTCTTCTTCTTTTTCCTTTCGATGTTGACACGACGCTCTCTCTGGCCGTAATGGTTTCTCTTCCTCTCCTCTCTGTCACCAGCAGGGATTTTTTTCAGCGGGAACGCAGTTCCGGCACCTCCAGAACTGACTGTATGTAACGGTAAGGGGTGCTGCGGTGTGCTGCAGGGTCTAATGATGCTGGCTGCTTGGGGATCTATTCTAGTTGCATGGGATCTATTTTTGCAGGGGGTTTATTGTTGCTGGTGGTGACCTACTGTTGCTGGGGGTGGGTCTTATATTGCTGAGGGGTCAGTTATTGCTGGGAGAGATCTACTATTGAGGGGGGTGAGTCTATTGTTGCTGGCTGACAGAGATTCTATTGATGCTGGCTGTGGGGTCTGTTGTTGCTCCCAGGAGTCTATTGTTCCCAGGGGGGGGGGGGGGATTTTGTTGTGGGTGGTCCATTATTGTTAGGGGGATCTATTGTTGCTGGTGGGGCGCTCTATTGTTACTGGCTGCAGGGGATCTATTTTACTGCTTTTCTTGTTATCATTACAAAATTCCATACAAATAACTTAGCGCCACAAAATGATACTTGGTTCTGTATTGTCTACAAGGGCAGTACTGGGAGGTGGGTAGGTGATAGAAACAAGGAATGGTGCTAGGAGGTGGGTAGGGGATGGAACCAAGGAATGGTGGTATGAGGTAGGTAAGGGATGGAGCCAAGGAATGGTGGTAGGAGGTAGGTAGGGGATGGAACCAAGGAATGGTGGTAGGAGGTAGGTAGGGGATGGAACCAAGGAATGGTGGTAGGTAGGGGATGGAACCAAGGAATGGTGGTAGGAGGTAGGTAGGGGATGGAACCAAGGAATGGTGCTCAGAGGTGGGTAGGGGGCAGGTAAAAGGGGGTGACTCGGAAAGGGGGAGTTCCTGCACATATTCTCTGTATAAAAAAGCCCTGGTCACCAGGGATATGAGGATGATCATCTCTCTCTCGCTTATCTACTCTTTAGGAATGATGAAGATTGTGGTCTCTCTTTCTCACTTGCCAGGGGTGATGAGGGTATTGGTCTCTCTCATTATCCCTCTCTTTCAGAAATGATGTAATGGGTGGTCCATCTCTCCTTATTCAGTTTCTAGGAATGATGGGGTGATTGTCAGTCTCTTGGAATGGTAGAGGTGGTGGTTCCTCTCTCAGACATCAGAATGGTTTTGAGGTGGGAGTATTTTGGTTCCATTCCATAGGCATGTGACATCAGATTGAATTGGGGGGGGGGGGTCACTCCATAGTCATGTGGCATCATATTGGGTTGGGGGGGGTGTCACTCCATAGTCATGTGACATCAGATTGAGCTGTAGGTCATTCTATTGTCATGTGACATCAAAAAAGCGTGCTCACCAATGCCCCGGACCAGGCGACAGCCACAGTCATGTGAAAAGGTAAACATCAAGGCAGTCCCCCCCAACTTAGAGATGAGCCACGTGTGTGTAGTGTTATATGCACAGTTCTTCTTACTGTCCCTTGTTCTACACACTTGAACAGGTGTATTTGTTGCATTGAGGGAGCCTATACCCACTCCACCAGTCAGCGTACCTCTGTTACCGCACTCCCAGTAACACAATGAAGTCCTGCCAAGCACATAGTATGGACTTCATACGTGCTCAACTTAACTCTTGCTTCTCAATATATAGTGATCAGGCCATAGATCTCGGCTCCCGGTGACCGACGGAGACGGACCGCTAGGGAGGGAGCTGTAACCCCGGGCCCTCTTGCTACCGGAGGGCCTTTCACCTAACCAGGTACCACATCAATGACTGGTTGCAGTTTAACCTTTTGTTGTTGCAATGATACTAGAACCCCTAGTGTGCTGTTGTAGACTCTTTAATGAGCACCAGCATGTAGACCCTTTAACGAGCGCCAGGACCTCACATGCACCCCTTAAGTAACTTCAGAGCAGGCTTTGTGCAGTTAAAGTATAACTAAAGGGGAAAAAAAATATTTTTAGTTTTGGATGAATGGAGAGAGATTAGAACCCCTCTCAGTTTTTATTGCTGTCCGTACCCCCGTTAAGGAGATTTGCTCTCTCTATTTGTCCCGTTTACCATTATCTTTGAAAGTGAAAGTAAAGAAAATCCCAAATATTGTGTTGTCCCTAGAAAAGTAGTAGAGAGGAAATCTTCCAATGGGGACACTAGTTCTGGTGGCCTGGGGGTCCCCAAGGAGTTCCATTCATTTGCAGGGATTTCCTCTCACTTCCTGTTTGGCTATGGGACAGGAAGTGAAATCTCTGAAATGGGAAACAGATGCTCTATCTGTGCCGGCACAGTGGTGTGGGTGTCACAGTGGTGTAGTGGTTAGCACTCTCACGTAGCAGTAAAAAAGGTTGCTGGCTCAAATCCCAACCACGACACTACCTGCCTGGAGTTTGCATGTTCTCCCTGTGCCTGCGTGGGTTTCCTCCCACACTCCAAATACATGATGGTAGGTTAATTGGCTTCTGCCCAAAAATTGGCCCTAGTATATGAATGTGAGTTGGGGACCTTGGATTGTAAGCTCCTTGAGGGTAGTGACCAATGTGAGTGTGTGGAATGCTGTGTAAACTGACAATGCTATATGGGTACCTTAAATAAATAGGGATAATTGTAGACACGCACCCACACTCACACTGGATGGACTGGTGTCTTTATTCAACCTTACTTTGTAACTATCCAAAATGAAAAAAATAGTTCTAATTTAACCGCTTGCCGCCCACCATCAAATGACGGAGGAGCAGTGCGGCTCTTGTTATGGGACGACGTCATATGACGTTGTCCCAGAATGGCCGCTCGGGCGTGCAGCCGCGCCGTCTCGCTAGGACACGGCACAACCCTGATCTCCACGGCTCTTTAACCATGTGATCGGCTGTGTCCAATCACATCCGATCACATGTAAACACGGAGATGCTGGTAATCAGCTCTCATCGCCAGGACACTGACAGTGTGTGGCGAAGAGAGCTGATCAACAGCATCTCCTCCCTGAGGACGTCAAGACATGTAATCAGGGCACCGATTATTAGTGCCCTGATTACAATAACACACCATCAGTGCCCACAAGTGCCACCTATCAGGGCCCATTACTGATGCCAGTCAGTGCTGGCTATCAGTGCCGCTCATCAATGCCACCTATCAGTGCCCATAAGTGTGGCATATTAGTGCTTTCTTATCAGTACCACCTTATCAGTGCCTCCTCATTAGTGCCACCTCATCAGCGCCCATCAGTCAAAGGAGAAAATTTACTATTAGTAAATAAACATTTTTTGTAAAAAAATAAAAAATCCAGCAGTGATTAAATGCCACCAAAAGAAAGCTCTATTTGTGTGAAAAAATGATAACAATTTCACATGGTTACAGTGTAGCATGACCGCGGCATTGTCATTCAAAGTGCGAAAGTGCTGAAAGCTCAAAATTGGCTTGGAAGGGGTGAAAGTGTAGGCAAGTGGTTAAACAAGTTTTACTGAATATTAGACATGGCAAAGCATCCTTTCCCTAACTGACTCTATAGGCCCGTACACACGATCTGACTTTTTGACAACAAAAATGCAAATTAGCTGTTTTAAGGCAACATCCGACCGTGTGTATGCTCCATCGGAATTTTGTTGGCTGTGCGAATTGTGCAAAGTCCGATCGTGTGTACACAAAACCATCGGACTTTTGTACAACATACAAACGCGCATGCTCAGAACCAATGCAAAAGATCAGACAACAATACAGAAGTTGACCGAAGGGTGGCGCCGGAGTAATTGAACGTCCTCTTTTGAAGTGTCGTCAGTACGTTGAAACGTCACCACGTTCGTGTTTGTTGCCTAAAAAGTCTGATCGTGTGTATGCAATACAAGTTTACGACCAACGCCCTTTGTACAAAAATCCACAGGAAAGTTTTTACAAAGTCCGATCGTGTGTATGAGGCTTAACAGTGGTTGCCCCAGTGCACCTGCACAGCTAAAGTCCTTATGGGTGAAGTCCATAACTGGCACGACTTGACTGGGAAAAGGCCTTGGCTTGGGTGTATTCCGAGAGGCCGGTGATCTGTAGATGTACTACAAGTCTCAGCAAGTCCTGTAAGGTTCCTGTTCTTAGCTCACCACCCCACACTCTCTTGGAACCTGAATCTCTGCATTTTTATATATCACAGGACAAGAGTCTGAATCCCCCCAAAAAAAGCCAGTGAACATAAGCAGGGAATGCCAAGCAGTATTAACCCATTCCCTCTAACCTGGGCAGCCATACAAGCCTATCTACAATAAACACAGTAGGCAACCTGCCTACAAACTGGGAACTTTATCCTAGGGGTGGGGGGCAAATACCAAGTGACCCCTTCACAATGGAGACACATTTATATGTTCCAGCACCAGCTTCCTTTGACATTCTTGCCCTTTGGTCACGTGACATTGTATAGCTGAAAGGGAAATCAGTGCTCAAAGACATCAGTGGACGATATGATCACAGGCCTGAAGAAGAAGCAGACAGCTATAGAATGAACACTTTTTGACACTGACTGGTGGTCCCAGTGCGATCAATATCCGAATGTTAAAGTGGATGTAGAACCAATTCATGAAATTTGAGTTGGGCACATATATCTGCTTTTTTTTATTTTTTATCTCTCTTTAAAGCACTAAGTCCCGTAGCTTTGGCCTGCTCCGCTCTTCTGTTATCAGCCTGATAACTTCTGACAAGTTCTCAGAGACAGAAGCCTCAAGTGTGTGTTGCTATAAATAGATTATAAATAGATTAGACACAGCTAAACTATTCACAGGCAACCTCTACATGTGTCGGGAGGAGGGGGGGGGGGGGTGGCTTTCCTCCAATCAGCTGTCTCACAGTGTGTAGCAGTAATCCACTCCTACAGATGAATCAGGAAGAGAAAATTCTAACAGGACGTGCACTTTTCTAACCCGTATATAAAAGGTGAAGACAGCAGATATACATGTAAAACTTTTGGAGGGAGGTTTGTTTCATCTCTGTGTATCATCTGAGTCTGTTCACTTCACTGGGTATAGGAGAGGGTTTACATCCACTTTAAGTGAATACTGAAAAGCTCTTGGTACCCGACTGGTATTATTGAGGGAAGACAAGAACTGTGTACAAGCGGTCACCGTGTTACAAACAAGATAGGATCTGTAGGTTTGTTCTTAAAGCAGAGCTCCACCCTAAAGTGGAACTTCCGCTCATCAGATTCCTTCCCCCTTCCGGTGTCACAATTAGCACCTTTCGGGGGGAGGGGGGACTTCCGGAAGTACGCCGTGGCGCGATCACACCGTGACGTCACCGCGGGGCTCCCTCCTCCTCTCTTGGCAGCCGGGCTAATAGGAGAGAGGAGCGGGGCCTCACGCATGCGCAGTAGGGTTCCCGGCGTGAAGCCGAAAGGCTACACTGCCGGGTTACCTTACCCGCAATGGCGGCTGCAGCACCCGACAGCTGATGGGACACCAGATGCGGTGCCGACATCGAGGGACAGCAGGACAGGTAAGTGTCCATTTATTAAAAGCCAGCAGCTGCAGTATGTGTAGCTGCTGGCTTTTAATTTTTTCCGGAACACCCCTTTAAGTTGAATCTGTTTGCAAGTAGGAACAGGTAAATACTTTAAGTGTAGCTTTTTGAATAGCATAAGGAAAGATTAATACCCCTATAACGTTTGTTTTGCTGTCTGTACCCCTGTTCACAAGATTTCACCTCACTTTCTGTCCCAATGACTATTGGATTTAGCAAATGTTGAATTGTTGTGGAAACGAGCCTTGGTGATAAAAGCATCAGTGGAGGTACCTTTTTCCCATAATAACTCTAATTCTGCGTACACACGGTCGGAATTTCCGACAACAAATGTTCGATGCGAGCCTGTTGTCGGAAAATCCGACCGTGTGTATGCTCCATCGGACATTTGCGGTTGGAATTTCAGACAACAAATGTTTGAGAGCTGGTTCTCAAATTTTCTGACAAAACGTTAATTCCGAGCATGTGTACATAATTCCGACTCACAAAATTATACGCATGCTCAGAATCAAGCAGAAGACCCCATTGGCTATTGAACTTAATTTTTCTCAGCTCGTCGTACGTGTTGTAGGTCACCGCGTTCTTGGCGTTTGGAATTTTCGACAACATTTGTGTGACCGTGTGTATGCAAGACAAGTTTTAGCCAATATCTATCGGGGGAAAAAAAATCCACGGTTTTGTTGTCGGAATGTCCGATCGTCTGTATGCGGGATTACAGGAGTGAATTTCCCTTCCTAGGGGTAGATTTCCTCAGACTTCCTGTTGTCTCCCTCCGTTTGTAAGTAGGAGTCATTTGTAAGTCGGATGTTTGTAACTAGGGGACCGCCTTTATCTGACTGGGAGGGATGGGGATAATGAGCTTACAATTATGTGAGTACTGAGAAGATCTTGGGACCTGACAGGTGATACTAAGGGAAGAGAAGAACTCTGTTCCTCTGCTGTGACCCCATGCATCGTAATGTGCTATATTACAGAGGATAACTTTGGGCTTTAGTGCACTTGTGCAGTGGTTCCTAATTTCTTAAACAACATTCAATACAACATAAAAAGATTTTTTGTTGGCCACTGCTGACTGTGTAAAAAAAAATCTTACTTTGTATGAGGCCTTTTGGGTAGAGCTAAGGAGATGCCACCCATAATGAAAATGGCAGCCAATTGTCTCCACACTTTCCGCATCTGTGTTCAAGGGAACGTTGTTCCTGTCACAGTCAGTGTTGGTCATCTTACTTTAAAAAAGTAATTAGTTAAGTTACAAATTACTTCTCCCAAAAAGTAATTGCGTTAGTAACTCAGTTACTACATTGGAAAAGTAATTAGTTACGCAGCAAAGTAACTGACTTTTTTTTTTTAAATATTCTATACGTGTAACTAAGGGGCGGGTCTAGTATTACTGTAACCAAGGGGCACATTTATTATTATTGTTATATATCGTGTAACCAAGGGGCTGCTCTATTAGGGGCAGATCTGTTATAGCGTGTAAGCAAGTGGCGGGTCTATTATTATTACATCAAGGGGCGGATGGCTACAGAAGAGGGCAAATGAATTAAATTAATGGGCAGCGATCGATATATAACAAAAATAATAAATGCGCCCCTTGGTTACAGTAATACTAGACCCGCCCCTTACTTACACGATAGACGCCCCTTGCAGAGTAGCACGAGCATCGGGAGCGTGCGGCATCGCCTCGTACAATTACATGTTGCCTGCGCGGTGTAGAGTTCACTCAGAGCTGTTTAGGTTCGTCAATTTTCGGAAGCTCCGTAGTGCTTCGTACTGTGCAAGCCCTGCGCCTGCGCAGTACAGGGGGTCCTTATCCGGCGGGGGGAACTTTTTCGGCAGGACATCGGAATTACACTACTGCCATCTAGTGGTAGTAGATGTAATTGGGGTAACTAAGCCAAAGTAATGGGAACTGAGTTACCATGAGGGGAAAAGTATTCGGTTAGATTACTCGTTACCCTCTAAAGTAACTGCGTTAGGTAACTCGGATTATTTTAACTCAGTTACTTACATCACTGGTCACAGTCCATTGGGTTTGGCATTTTCCAGATCACTGTGCCCATCCGATTCTACAAAGAGAGCCAGGTGAGGGTTATTTCTTCATCAGAACAAACTCCTCATACCAACATTCCCAGAAAAGTCCTACAGTGCTACAGACACAGGTCTCCTAATGGTCAGTGAAGACCACTCTTCACTCGCCACCACCCATGTAAGTGTAATTAGTAACAGGAGCTCAAAACAAGTTTTCCAAAATGTTCATCCAATACGCAGTTAACAGTATATGTATGGCATACATGTATTACAATGTATGGTTTGCTTGTTCATTACCAAAACATCCTGTTGAGAAACCATAAGTGAAATGTTCTCAACATGTGGTACTGATGTCACCTACTGTACAGTGTTATTATTATTATAATGTATTTCTACTTTAGATATAGTGCCAAAAATTGCTAGTCACAAAAGGGCAATATGGGCACAAAAATCGCTGGAATCCAGATAGAATACAGGCACAAAATCCACAGATATGGACCAAAAATTTGTAGACACCAAGTGGAATATGAACACAAAAATAAACCAGAATCCTTAATCCTAATCCCTCCCTTAACATTTCATGCCTAACTGTTGATCTCAACACTAACCTTAGCCTAACCTTGAACAGCAATTTGTCCCTGGCAAATCCATACTTACCTTGTTGGAAGCTAAAAGTGTCAGGCCATTCTGTCCCAAAACACAAGCTTTAGGGCAGTTCTATAGAATTTACGTAGTGACAAGTGTGAGGAGATGAGAGGTTGAAGTCATAGGGAGGTGGTAAAGAGACAGGAAAAAATATGATGAAGAAATTAGCAAAATATTATGGGGAGATGGTGAAAATGAGAATGTACAGAGATGAGGAGAAAGAAGGTGAGTAGATGAGATGAGCAAAAGCTTATGAGGATAGGGTGAGAAGATTAGGAGAAAGGGGTGAAGAGATGAAAAGGAGCAAGTGAGAGATAACAAGGAGAGGGTAAGGAGATGAGGAGGAGAGGAGGAGGAAAGGGTACGGAGAGGAGGAGGAAAGGGTAAGAAGATGAGGAGGAGAGGGTAAGGAGATGAGGAGGAAAGAGTCAAGAGCTGTGGTGAAGAGATGTGGAAAACATGATGAGATGAGCATATTATGGGGAGAGCATGATGAAATGAGGAGAAAAGGTTAAAGGGCTGAGGAGGAGAGGGTAGAGAGAGGAGAAATAGAGGGGTGATGAGATGAGCAGATGATTATGAAGAGAGGATGTGGTTTAGAAGGCGAGGAGATGATTCCATATACTGTATACCCTCCAGCAGTCCCAGCCAATAAAAAATAAAAAATAAAATGTATCCACGAGCAGATGAAACATAAAAAGGGTCCCATCATCTTATAAAGGGACTCTCCCCCTTATTTCCAAATCCTTTTTTCTTTGCCATATGGATTCCCACAGATTTAATCAGCCTTAAGCTTTCTATATCTCTGCCAGCATTCCAGCTCCACCATTCCACTGCGACTATTATCAAGAGAGCAGTCTCCTTGGCTCCTCTGGTACAGTGAAGCCACCCCTGGAGTTTACAGGTGAAGTTAGAAGTCACCAGATGAACTGTAATAAGCAGCCATAATTATCTTTTCTTTATACAAGGAAGGAAAAAGTATGAAGAACAGCTGGAAATTCAGCATCTTCCCATTCCTCATCTCCATGGATGGATCACATTTACTCAAACCAACCCTCCCTTCCATCTATTAATTCGTCCCATCCATTTGTCCACCCATTCTTACCCTCGGACCATCCATTTACCCGAGCCCTCCTTTCTGTATCCGTTTGTCTGTCCATCCTTCGACCTATTCAGTCCTTATATCCATCTATCCAACCTTCCCTTGCTCTACTCCCCTTTGTCTATTCACTCATCTCCCTCCATCCATCTATTCAATCATCCAACTTGTCCACTCATCTACCCATCCTCTTCCTCCATCCAACTCTTTCTTCATCTGCCCGTCCAGCAATCCACCCAACTTATCCTTCTGTCCAACCATCCATCCCTTGACCTATACTTCTACCAAACCCTCTCTTGGTCCATCCATTCAACTTTTTCATTTTTCTGCTCATCCATCTATCCACCCAGTTTTCTCTGACAATATCGATCCCTCTGCCCGTCTATCCATGTTGTCACCCATCCATCTTTACCTCTCTAATTTACTCTGTTGATCTATCTTTCCATTCCATCCATCAATCCCTTACGCCTTCCCTTCATCCATCCACTCACTCTTGTATGTGTTCCAGAGAGTTGGGCTTGGCCGTCTATATTGCAGTTTTCTGGTAGTTTTTCAATCTATTTGTGGTAGTGTATGTCATTTGCAGAAATGGGGCCATATTAAGGCTATTGACAGTGCTTTATACATCCAATCAAAAAGTCTGAATAGAGAGACACTTCTTCGTCCCACTGGCCGCAAATAAGGTTGTCACTTTCATCTTTCCAGTGTTAGTTGAATGTGAATATATATTTACATAATCTGGATGAAAGAAAAAAAAAAAAAGACAAGTCCATCCAGTTCAACCAACAATGATTTTCAGGTGTTTTGGTATGTAAAAGCTTTCTGTGGTCTGCCTGTGGTGATGTTACTTTCCGCAATATGACAGAAAAATGGTGACTGGCCTCACTGTGACCTCACAATGAGGGAAAACGCAGCTTACTTTAATTTCTTATCATGATCTCCCCATTACGTATATGCTGCATTTCCCATGGAATGTCTAATGGACATTTTATGTTTCTCTACAGACTCTGAGGGGATCTCTTCCACTGATAGAAAATTGAACAAATCCCTCAACCAAAACAAGAAACGGAAGAAGAGGAGGCACAGGTATCCTGCGTTCCATCCATCTGACTGTCCATCCATTCATCCATCCATCCGTTCATCTACCTTCAGTCTAGGAAGAGGGTGAATATTTCATTACTCCTCACATTGTGGGTCTCTGTCTAGCAATAATAGTGAATGTTTATTACAGTATCATACAGATTTATCATTTAAGTGTTTGTTAACCCCCAAAAAATAGATCCTGCTCCTTGAAAGCATGTTATATGACACACAGTGCTTGTCTTGTGTCATTTGGCCCCCTGTAACACCTAAAAAAAAAAAAAAAAACCTGGCTGATCCTGACAGTTTCTCCCCCACCCCTCTGTAAATTAACCACAGTGTATCATGGCTGCTGAGACCAAACACTGGTCAGTTTACGTGCCCCCATCATCAGCAGCCAGCTATCTGCTCTCCCGTGCGTGTGTGTGTCACCCCTCCCCCCTCCTACTGCTCTCATAACACTAACCTGTATACACCATCAGCACTGCCTCCTATTGCAGTGTCCTCCCTCTGTAAAGGATTTATAAATGCTGTAAATACCTCATTTAAGAGCTGAGATAGCAATCACATGACCACCCAGCACTCTCCTCCTCCCCTCCAGACTGACATCAGCAGAGGAATCTCAGCCCCTCCCACTGTATCTCTCAGATGAGGAAAGGAGAAAGCTGGCCAGTCATGTGATCGCAATCTGGGCAGTGAAATTAGGTATTTACAGCATTTATTTTAATAAATCACACACACAGGGGGATACTACAATAGAATGGCTTAACAACCACTTTAATGGTTCTAGATTAGGCACAGACTGGGTCACAGTGCATGCTGGGAATTTGGAAAGGATCTCTGGGACACCCACCCAACCCCATGTTTCATCCATTTTCACTCTAGTCCAAGCCACAATAAAAGTTCTCTCCCCTTGCTGGGATGGGAAGGCTTTGCTCTGTATATGTCTATAAAGTGTGGGTTCTGCTTCATGAAAGCATAGTACAAAACTCAAGGAACTAGAAAATCTATATTGTGGAACTAAAAAGGTCTCTATTTTTTCCATGGAGCCTCAAAAGAGAGCTAGATCTAATGTCCTTTGGTTGGGTTGGCCATACATTTGGGGTCTGGCATGTCTACCAGGCTGCAGCCCCTGGAAGACTTGTCAGTTATTAGTAGGTAGGGGGTACGAGAAGCGGATATACTAGTTTAGAGTCATCCTAACAATATGTCACACCTTCTCAGGACAATATTCACCTCATACCAGCTGGAGGAACTGGAGAAAGCCTTCAACGAGGCCCATTATCCTGATGTGTATGCCAGGGAGATGCTAGCAATGAAGACAGAACTCCCAGAGGATCGGATACAGGTAACAGCCTCAGCAGAGGACCACCAGTTCTCTCCCTGAAATCACACATCTCCAAGTCCCCCTGTAACAGTGTTAACTACTTCAGCCCCGGTAGCTTTGGCTGCTCAATGACCAGGCCATTTTTTGCGATACGGCACTGCGCCGCTTTAACTGACAATTGCGCGGTTGTGCAACATTTTGACCACAAATAGAGATTTCTTTTGGTGGTATTGAACCACTTCCCACCCGGCCAATGTACATATATGGCCGGGTGGGAGCCGTCTACTTCTGATAGGACGTTCCGGAACGTCCTTCAGAAGTAGAGGGATCGCGCGCGTGCCCGCGCAGCGGCGCGCGATCCCGATGCGGCCGTGTCACCCGGACACGGCGCATCTCGGATCGGCAGGAGGGCTCGGTGATTGGCCCTCCTGATCACATGACGGCTGTGTCAAATCACAGCCGTCATGTGATGTAAACAAACAGCCGGTTGCTAGGCAATCGGCCCTCCTCTCCTCACACGGAAGTCGTCGGTGAGGAGAGGAGAGCGGATCGCTGCAGCCGGCTGGTGATCAGTGAGTATTAGCTGCTTTTTTTTACAGCTTTTTATTCACTGATCACCAGTGTAGTGTCCCCCACAGTAAAACACACATGTCCCCACAGTAAAACACACATCCCCAAATAATAAAAACACAAGTCCCTCACATATGTCCCAGTAAAATAACATGTGCCAATGATTATCTGCACACATATGTCCGTGATCACCTGCACACCCCTTTTACATGATCATTTGCGTACATATGTCCGTGATCACCTGCACACCCCTTTTACATGATCATTTGCGTACATATGTCCGTGATCACGCGAACCAATTATTATACACTTAACGGAATTTTTTTTACAAAAAACATGTAGCAGAATACATTTTGGCTTAAATTTATGACAAAATTAGATTTTATTGGATTTTTTTAAAAAAAGAAAGGAGAAAATATTGTTTTTTTTTTAAATTTCCGCTATGTTTTCGCTTATATCGCAAAAAATAAAAAACGGAGTCGCGAATAAATACCACCAAACTAAAGCTCTATTTGTGCGAACAAAATGATAAAAAATTCATTTGGTTACAGCATTGCATGACCGCGCAATTGTCACTGAAAGTGCGAGAGCACTGAAAGCTGAAAATTGGTCTGGGCAGGAAGGGTGTTTAAGTGCACAGTAAGCAAGTGGTTAATCATCACTGCAGTTTTAATTTTTTGCGCTATAAACAAAAAACATTGTTTCCTCAGTTTAGGCCGATATGTATTCTGCTACATATTATTGGTAATAAAACTTGCAATAAGCGTATATTTATTGCTTTGTGCAAAAGTTGTAGTGTCTACAAAATAGGGGATAGATTTTTATGGCATTTTTATTATTATTTTTTTATTTATTTTTTTACTAGTAATGGTGGCGATCTGCGATTTTTTTTTTTTTATCGGGACTGCAAAATTATGGTGGACAAATTGGACACATTTTTGGGACCACTGATAATTATCAGAGCTATATAAATGCACTGATTACTGTATAAATGTCACTGGCAGGGAAGAGATTAACACTAGGGGGCGATCAAGGGGTTAACTGTGTTCCCACTTTAGAAGAGATGGGACACAGACACATCTGTCTACTCCCCTGAAAGAACCAGGATTTGTGTGTTTACACACACACACACACACACACACACACACACACACAGCCTGGTTCATGCTCTGGGCACTCACATCAGCTCCAGGTACACGCTGCAGGCGCACACCTCCTGCGGCGCGCGCTCGCCCCTAGTGGCCAAAAGGTGAAGCGACGTAAGGTAACGTCATTTCGCCCAGCCGTGCCATTCTGCCGCAGTAAGACTGCGGTGGCTGGTCGGCAAGAATTAAAAATCACCAGTACTGTAGTTCTAAAGCCAAAACTGTCTAACATTTTGTCATACTAGTTCCAGGACAGGGAGCAAAGCAGCTTATATCTGAGGCTTTTCACATGGGTGCCTTACTGTACAACACATTCTCATTTTCTTTCATTCTAGATACAGTTTCCACAACACAATCTCTATTGGGCTTTCTTATGATTGAGTTGATCTAAGGTATTCTGTACATTTGTTAACTGTACAATCTGATATACAGATAAAACAGTAGATGTATATACAAATCTCTTTATGAGCAACTCCTCGGATATATATTCTGTACAGTCCATTTCTTTTCATATTTCCCCTGTAACCATATATCACTTCCATTATATATTCTGTACATAATAGATAATGGAGATGATACAGGGTACACAGGAGGTATAGGAAGGACGCTACAGAATATGAGATTTTATATATATATAGGATATGTGGGGGTATATAGGGAGAATTTTACACACACACACACACACACACACACACACACACACACACATATATATATATATATATATATATATATATATTAGAGGTGACTAGAGTTCAGGGTAGATATAGAAAGACAAAAAATCTATTTAAATGTAATATTTTTTTCTTTATAAATGTCAGTTTTGCTGCAGCAGATTCTATACACGATATGCACCACTTTACAGGCAGACAAAGGGGACCCCCCGAGGCACTATATTTAAAAGGAATTGTTCATTTTTTATCGTTTCACTTCAAGCATCATTAAAATCTTTGCTCCTTTAAAAACAATATTTTTTTAAAGGTTTTTTTGCATTGCTACATGTCTGGGCAGTACCTGGGCCCCCATATCATTTTTATGGGCAGTAACTTGCATATATAAGCCTTCAAAATGGGGACTTGATTTTTTTAAGCTTGGGTCCCATAGACTTCAATGGGGTTTGCGTTTTGGGTCCGAACGTTTGCGATGAGAGTTCTGGCGCGGGGGGCGGGTTGCGGTCCCATCTCTACATAGGAAGGACAATATAGGATATGGGATACATGGGAGGTATAGGAGACACTATACAGAATACATACTGCCAGGTAAATACAGTAGAGGAAGGCATAGGAAGGACAAATATAGAATGGACGCAATATGGGGCACATGGGAGGTACAGGAAGCGCCGTACAAAATATATAATGAAATGGATATGTAATACTAGGGAGGCATAGGAGTGGTTCTATATAAAATTTCAATAATCATTTAGCTGGAGGTGATATAGATTAAAAGGTAGTGTAGTTAAAGCTAGAATCATTGGAAGGGCTTTAAGTTTTGTACTAGCGATCGGAAAATGGTTTACAGCATGATTAGCTGCACAATGGAAAATCAATATACTTAGGAGCTGGTCAAGTGGAATGACAGCGGGTCATTATAGAAAACGTTTATATTATCAATGGCTCATCACATGGAGAGATTGTAGTTCAGTGCAATAACTGGCATCATTTTCATTTCCTGCAGAGCCAATTGGAGCTCTTATTGTCAGTGAAGGAAATATCGGCACATCTCGTTAATGTGCTAATGACCTGATGACGAGCGGTGTCCTCCGAGGGCCCAGCCCCTCCCCTTCCCCCAGTAATTAGTTCAATGGGAGGAAGTATTTTGCTGGCTGCAGATATTAATTAGGATGGGTCAATGCGGCTCCGCAGCTCAGAGCATTTAATTTCCCCAGATAATTCCGCAGCATTGATTCAACTTGAGATTAAGTGACTTTTCAATCAGTTATCAGCATCGGCAAAAAAAAAAAAAAAAATCAAAATAATACCACCAGAAAAAGTGACCCTCCAAGAGGAAGTGGGTGCAGTGACACCTGGGTTTAGGCCATGGATACCTTGCTTTTAATATAAATATATATATATATATATATATATATATATATATATATATATATATATACACACAGTGGTGTGAAAAAGTGTTTGCCCCCTTCCTCATTTCCTGTTCCTTTGCATGTTTGTCACACTTAAGTGTTTCGGAACATCAAACCAATTTAAACAATAGTCAAGGACAACACAAGTAAACACAAAATGCAATTTGTAAATGAAGGTGTTTATTATTAAAGGTGAAAAAAAATCCAAACCATCATGGCCCTGTGTGAAAAAGTGATTGCCCCCTAAAACTAATAACTGGTTGGGCCACCCTTAGCAGCAACAACTGCAACCAAGCGTTTGCGATAACGTGCAATGAGGCTTTTACAGCATCCTGGAGGAATTTTGGCCCACTCATCTTTGCAGAATTGTCCTAATTCAGTTACATTAGAGGGTTTTCGAGCATGAACGGCCTTTTTAAGGTCATACCACAACATCTCAATAGGATGCAGGTCAGGACTTTGGCTAGGCCACTCCAAAGTCTTCATTTTGTTTTTCTTCAGCCATTCGGTGGTGGACTTGCTGGTGTGTTTAGGATCATTGTCCTGCTGCAGAACCCAAGTTCGTTTCAGCTTGAGTACACGAACAGATGGTCGGACATTCTCCTTCAGGATCTCTTGGTAGACAGCAGAATTCATAGTTCCTTTTATCACGGCAAGTCTTCCAGGTCCTGAAGCAGCAAAACAGCCCCAGACCATCACACTACCACCACCATATTTTACTGTTGGTATAATGTTCTTTTTCTGAAATGCAGTGTTCCTTCTACGCCAGATATACTTGGACACACACCTTCCAAAGAGTTCCACTTTTGTCTCATCGGTCCACAGAATGTTGTCCCAAAAGTCTTGGGGATCATCAAGATGTGTTGTGGAGAAATTGAGACGAGCTTTGATGTTCTTTTTGCTCAGCAGTGGTTTTCTCCTTGGAACTCTGCCATGCAGGCCATTTTTGCCCAGTCTTTTCCTGATGGTGGAGGCATGAACGCTGACCTTAACTGAGGCAAGTGAGGCCTGCAGTTCCTTGGACGTTGTTGTGGGGTCTTTTGTGACCTTTTGGATGAGTCGTCGCTGCGCTCTTGGGGTAATTTTGGGCGGCCGGCCACTCCTGGGAAGGTTCACCACTGTTCCATGTCTTCGCCATTTGTGGATAATGGCTCTCACTGTGGTTCGCTGGATTCCCAAAGCTTTGGAAATGGCTTTATAACCCTTTCCAGACTGATAGATCTCAATTACTTTCTTTCTCAATTGTTCCTGAATTTCTTTGGGTCTCGACATGATGTGTAGCTTTTAAGGATCTTCTGGTGGACCTTACTGTGTCAAGCAGCTCCTATTTAAGTGATGCCTTGATTGTGAACAGGTGTGGCAATAATCAGGCCTGGGTGTGGCTAGAGAAATTGAACTCAGGTGTGGACAACCACAGTTATAGTATGTTTTAACAAGTGGGGGCAATCACTTTTTCACACAGGGCCATGATGGTTTGGATTTTTTTTTCACCTTTAATAATAAACACCTTCATTTACAAATTGCATTTTGTGTTTACTTGTGTTGTCCTTGACTATTGTTTAAATTGGTTTGATGTTCCGAAACACTTAAGTGTGACAAACATCCAAAGGAACAGGAAATGAGGAAGGGGGCAAACACTTTTTCACACCACTGTATACACACACACACACACACTATATATTATATCTCCATCTATATATACACCTCTCCATCTATCAGATAGATAGAGATATCTCTCTCTCTCTCTATTATATAATATACACACACACACACATATATATATATATACACACACACACACACACACACTGTACATAGATAGTATATACAGTATGTGTGAAATTATTGCCATCATTTCAATACTGGTCACACATTCAGTTTAGTTCTCACTGATTTTAAATAATTATAACTACCAAAAGAACAATAGGATATGTAGCTCTATTTTCTCACGCAGAACAGGTAGATTTTGGCATCTCCAAAGCGCAGATGCATTTTCAAAAGGCCAGTTCAGCAACGGGGGCCTCCATGTTTCCTTCCTGACAAGTTTACCAAACCACAACCTTTTTTATTTTTTTCTGGTCCTCCATCATGTCATCATACCATAGGTCTGCCTCCACTTTCTGACACAGGAAAGTCTACTAGCAAGATTATAGAAGTCTTGGTCTTTGAGTTCCCTCATCTGTGCTGCCTCTCTGGACAGCTCACTTTCACTCATCTAGGTTCTAGCTTTTCGGCAAAAGTTCCCCTTCAGGAAATAAATTTGCCCATTGTTTGGGTACCTGCTCAGTGCAAGGTTTGTTATGAGGTATAAAGTACCTGTATATCAGCACTGTTTATTATGCAGGGCCTTAAGGAGTAGAAGCTTCACCGTAATATTTAGGGAGCAGGACCTCTGCTGTTCTTGCCTCCGAATCTAGCCATACCTTTTCTAGACATTATACGCAATGCTTTGGACGATCCAGGAAATCCAGCTCCATTTCCAGGTTTTCCCCTCAAAAGGCTGCCTAAGGGTTTATTCCAAACTTATAAAAGATCCTACTTTGTCCATCTAACTAAAGCTGGCCATACACGGGTCAAATTTCGAAAAATCTTTCTTTTGAAAAATCAGAAAATTCGTGCATTTTGTGATTCGATGGTGCCACCATTGATTTCGAAATTCGGCCAACCAAACCTTCAATTTCACCTCATGTTCCTACAGAAAATAATTTTCTTGTCTGGGAATCTTCTTTTCTTTCCGGGAATCTTCTTTTCTTGCACATGCGCATTTCTTTTTCGATTACATTTCTCGCACGATTCTCCCAGCATTGGTTCGAAAATCGTTCGTTTTTTAAAAAAAATTTCCAACATGTCGGATTTTTTAAATTCGATGGCCGCACGAAAATCGGCCGTTGCTGCAGCCCACTAATGGTGCGAAATTCATACGAAAATTCTTAGATAAGATTTTCGAAAGAAAGATCTTTCAAAATTCGACCCGTGTATGGCCAGCTTTAGTCTAGAATCATGTTCAATATAATCAGGAGCACTAAGGCTTCTATTACACTGCATTAAAACTGAAGAGCCTGAGGCTATATGAAAAGTTAAGAAAACCAAAAAATAATATCCTGATTGCAAGAGGTCCCTGCCTATATGAACTCCTATTCCAAAGATTAAAGATTCCATGAAGGAGCAGCAAACCAAATTAACCTGCCATAAATAAGAGGTGTTCCAAATGTTTTGGTACCCCATACTCTAAAGAGGGTAGATTTGGGATTAGCTTGCTCAATATGGTTGGCTTCCTATTGTTCCTGATCAGCTTTGGGTTTTTTGGGATACCCTGAGATTTCCAGCGTTTTGTGGAGGTGGTGCAGGTCAACATATGACTGGACAACATAACTACAGCCCAATTCTTAATTAAGGAAGACAGAACACACAGACAGTGTCTCTTCCTCAGGAGTTTTCTTTCATCCTGGTCAGAGAGACATCTTCAGAATCTTTTGGCAGTCTAAATATGGGATGGTGGCGCTGTTCAGAATAAATTAGGCAAGTGTCAAAGACCAAAGAATAATAAATAATCACTCTACTGCATACTTGTGTGTAGTATCCCTTTGGGAGGCTGCAGTTCTAATTCCTAAGTGCGGAATCCACAGTATTCTTCACCATAGAATAGGCCACCATTATTGATTGATCCATCAACAGTCTCGCCTTGAGAGAGATATTCAGAAAGTATGTAACCCGGAACACCAAACTGCTATACTTATTTTCTTGCCACTTGTCTCTACGATCCCATTGAGTTTTAAATTGGTCTATGCGTTTCAGATATTCTGCAGTAATTGCCATCTTCCTGTATTGGCCCAGCATGCGTTGGTGCCACCTGTTCTGCAGATTGCCCTCATAATTTTTGCTGATGAAGGACTCTCTCTTGCAAAAGGCATTTGTCATCGCAACAAGGTGGACTGTCAATAATGGCTTCCATATTGAACACCAGAAGCTCTTCAGTCCGGACTTCTCCCCCGAAGGTGTTGAGATAATTCCTATGGCCCAGAAATCCTCCACCAGTTGTACTGTTTGGTCAAGATAGAAATTAGACTGTCTAGGGAAGGTAAATTGTCTCTCCTGAACAAAGCAGTCAAATTTTAACCCTAACCAAAAAGTCTCAAGCCTGTACTGAATTTCTTACAAAAGCACTGTGAAGAACATTATCAAGGTGCACATTTTAGCAGTATTAGCCCTTGTTGGAACTCAGTGGGACCTCAACCCTGTTGCTGATCATTTCTTAAGACCCCTCTGAAGACACTGCCTCCAAAGAAGGCTCTTGGAGATTAGGGTAAAACCTAACTAATAGTTTTAGGTCAACCTTAAGTTATTTCTAAACTTTTCCTGTGCCTCACCAGAGTTGAACTCTTCTCCGATTGCTTGGATATGGTCTTTCCCTTTTCCTGATAAATCAGAAAAAGCTCTTACAGGCTTGCGAGCGTCAAAACAGCTCATCCACACAGCTTCCATCAGTACTACTAGAGGCACTTCTGGTTCTTAGGGACTCTAAGAAATCCAAAATATTGTTTTTGGAAATAACATGATACTGCAGGAGAACCTGAATCCATTGGGGATCTGTATAAATAGACAGTACGAGTGATAAATGTACAGACTTCTAGGAGCACTTTAAACTAACCTGACATACACTGAGTCACTCTGATTTTATATCTAGGAGCGTGGAGAATAGGGTGCTCTACATAACAAGGAGACTTAAGTGGAACTTCCGCTCATCGGAACCCTCCCCCCCTACGGTGTCACATTTGGCACCTTTCAGGGGGGAGGGGGGGGGGGGCAGATATTGGACCCACTTCCAGGCATAGACTCCCACGGGAGTCTATGTCTCTTCCTGTCCCGCCGCGCTGTCTGCTGGGACACACACGGGTCCCAGAGACAGCGCGGAGCATTCTCATTGTGCTGCGCGATTTGCGCATGCGCAGTAGGGAAACGGGAAGTGAAGCCGCAACGCTTCACTTCCTGATTCCCTCAACGAGAATGGCGGCGGCAGCAGCCAAGAACCGAGCGACTTCTCAGCTTCGGCTGCCGACATGGCTGGACCCTGGGAAGTGTCCATTTATTAAAAGTCAGCAGCTGCAGTATTTGTAGCTGCTGGCTTTTAATATTTTTTTTTTCGGTGCAATCCCTCTTTAAACAAAACAGTACATGACTGGCTCTTGAGATGTGATTAATGCACAACAGCAGCACTTCAGAAGAGGGAAGCACACTCTGCAGGAAAAACAAAAGCAGAGAAGAAGGCTCTTCTAAGTGCAGTAATGAAACCCTTTAATGACAAGGAAGGGTTAAAAACACTTACAAGATGTAAGTGAAAAAACAGGCAAATTTAATTAATCCATAAACGTCCAGCGGGATGCCTCCTGGGATTAAAGACAGCTGCAGGTGGAAGTTCCAGCAGACCAACGGTGGTAAATACTGTCTCTCTGATCCAAGGGGGAGGGCCGTGCTGCCGTGTTTTTAGCCCTTTGTCATTAAAGTTTTTTACTGCACTTAGAAGCACCTTCTTCTCTGCTTTGATCTTATATCTAGAGTTTGCTTTTGTGTATATATTATAAAGCATTAAAAATGGCCTTATTTCACCCTTAGGTTTGGTTCCAGAACAGACGTGCTAAATGGCGGAAGCGGGAGAAGTGCTGGGGTCGAAGCAGCGTGATGGCGGAATATGGTCTGTATGGCGCCATGGTGCGACACTCCATCCCACTTCCAGAGTCCATCTTGAAATCCGCCAAAGACGGCATTATGGAGTCTTGTGCCCCCTGGCTGTTGGGTAAGGAATGCACACTATATAATTAGACCCTGAACCAAACCCACTACCCCCCTCGCCCCCCATCCCCAGCCAGAAGGGAGTGTCTTCTTAGGTGCTCAGTACCAGTTATGTAGCACATAAGCCTTAGAAAATTTTAGTTTATGTACTTCATACCAGTGACAGGAATGTATTTTGCCTCTTTTACCACCGACTGCTACACTGAATCCATCCAACCAGTGTTGCAAAACACTGCATGAGGTTAGTCTACAATGGTTTGATATACGGGATTCTGACCCATTTATCGTATCAAAGAAGATGCAATGCGTTCCCCCCAACATTACTGATAATGCAAGTAACCCAGCGATGGCCGATGTGACAGGCAAAATTAAAGTGCACGCATGGGCAGAACATTTTTCAATTGTTCACAAGTAATCAGTGACCTTTGTTAACTTCTGGCACTACACACCCTAAGCCGATGTCTATTCCAGTGTTTTTCAACTCCAGTCCTCAAGTTGCCCCAACAGGTCATGTTTTCAGGCTTTCCATTATTTTACACAGGTGATTTGTTCAGTTTCACTGCCTTAGTATTTACCACAGCTGTTTCATCTGAGGGAAATCCTGAAAACATGACCTGTTGGGGCGCCTTGAGGACTGGAGTTGAGAAACACTAGTCTATTCTATAAATGCCAGTCTAGGTCCTCAATCACTTCACATTATCTTAACATTATCCATTGCTCATGTGTCCTTCACACATGGTTCCCTACGGGTCGCTACTTCTACTCTCTGCACCTCCTGTCCCAAACCTGTATCCAAGGAGTCTCTACCTGTACCCACTACATCTCCTTCAACTGTTTCCACCTGGTATCCTACATATCTTTACCTGTACCCTCTGTCTCCCCTCTTATTCCTCACAGCTGGTTCCCTACATATCTCTCCCTATAACCTCGGTTTCCTGCTCCTGTTCCCCACCTGGTATTTGGTTCTATATCCTGGATGGAATTTCCTCAATTTCTCCTCTTCTTTTCTCCTATATACCCCCCCCCCCACTCCCTTATGTCTCTACATTTGTCTTCTGCTGCCCTGTCTCCACCAGTTTGTGCCTACGTTTTATTTCCTACATGTTTACTTCTACTGGTCTTCTCCTGTCCTCACCTTACGCCTCAGACGCCTTCTACTTGCATGTACCCAAAATCCTTCACTACTTCCTCCTAGCCTCACTATGAATTCTTAAGTGTCTCCACCTCTGCCCATGCACTCCTAATATCTTCTAGTCTCTCCTCCCCTATCTGTTTCATGGGTTTCTCCTCATGTGATACCTGGTACCCTCGATCTTGGCCACTGATAAGACAGTACAACCAGTCCTGTTGTACTGGGCTCAGGCCATCATCAACTAAACAGTGGGGGGGGGGGGCAGGGCAGCTTTATTGTTCATTTCTGCCTATATGATTAAATGGATTTTACTAGACCACACCCCCACTCCTACTTGCTTACCAAAGCTTAGAGTGGAAGTAAACCCCCCTATCGTTTTCAGCCAAGGAAGCTGCCATCTTTGCCTCTGTTTAATCTTCAACTGCCACAGTGCTGCACATGTGATCTGTTATGACACCAGCCATTGGATGGTTTGACTGTTTGGTTGAGAGCACAGCCAATATGCAGTTAGCATTCACGGCATGCCTTTTTTTTTTTTTTTAGACTGTTAAATCGATGGGTTTACTTCCGCTTTAAACTACATTTCCCTGGGCTCCATCAGGTCAACAGAGGGGCCCATGTGGTGGGAGCAGAAGAGGGACTTTTTTCATTTTTTGCAGTTAGAGCGGATAAAGCCAGTGCCGCTGTTCCACTGCACCCCGGGGGGGAAACATGATTTCTAACAGTTACCCTGTCCTTGATGTCTTGGTCTGTACCCTCTGTCTCCACTTCTCTCTTCCACCCTTGCTAAAACCAAAAGGAGTCTCCTCAATCCATCCTCATGTTCTACCCTTTCCATCTCTACATGGTTTGTTACCTGCTCCTGTCCTTACCAAATAGCCCACATCTCCTCCCCTTGCTTGCATCCAGGATCATCTACCCTCTCCTCCTGTCCTCACAAAACCTACTAATGCCTGTCCTCTCTAAATACCTTATAGTTTCTCCGTACCTGGCTACTAGCTTCCATGTCTTTTCTTCCCTGATACTTACAGTATTGTGTACCATAACTATTCTGGAATTTGCATTGTCTTCTGTGGGACACACGGCCCATTCTGTGCTCCCTGGACTCTGGTCAGCCTGTTAGAGCCTCCGTTTTTCAATTCTCTAAAGTCTTCTTTATCTTTGCTGTTTTCAGTTCAAGATGGCCTGTCAATGCCCAGACGATTTTCTAAACCAGAATACCAACAATTCTTTGCAGGGATGCACAAGAAGTCTCTAGAGGCAGCCGAACAGCCAGAACGAGAGGCACCAGCAATAGCCAACGCAGAGGTGAAAGAAAGAAGAGAGGCCGAGCGCCCAGCTGCCATCTCTGAGGAGGAACTAAGAGAAAACAGTATTGCTGCCCTGCGCGCTCGAGCACAGGAACACAGCGCCAAGGTCCTGCAAAGTACAAACTGCGAAACACCAGTGAAAGAGGCAACCAGAGAGGAGGAACAAGATGGGCAGGCAGAGGGGGAAACTGGGGTCCAGGAAGATTCTAGTGTCTAAAAGAAAATGACTTTGCTGGGGATCCAATTACCAGGAAATGCTGGTTTCTTCTGGAACAACTTCTCAGCCACGGAAAAGGGCGCTTACTCACATCCAAATTTTACCTAGCAACACAAAGCTGCAGAGTCAGAATAGAGCACCGGTGGATTTTCTGCACACGTTGAGCCTGCCTATGATGGACATACATGTGTGCGCTAAGCGTGTGCAGAAAATGTGCTCTGCGCGTCTCTCTACAGACAAGGATACATGACACCTGCCTGCAGCTTTATCTGTCAGGAAGAGTCGAATGATTCCACTTTTACATACAATGGACTGTTCAGCTCCTGTCTGCTGGATGTCAGCCATGTAAATATGTACAGAAACCAAACGCCTGGTTAGGTTAACTGTGATTGTTGTGAAAACTCTGTAAAATAAACATGTGTACATATTCCTGGCACGTCCACATTAGTCATTTCATACATGACCTACCTGGATCATATGTACAAACAATTGCACCTTCTATGGTGGCCCAACTCCACCGAACACTACTCAGCTGGAGGTTTCACCATCTAGCAATATTAGACTGACCCGCAAAAGTAACAATGAAATCTATGGGGTTGACATACCAAAGGCAAATCCACTTTGCACTACAAGTACACTGCTAATGCACTTTGAAGTGCAGTCGCTGTAGATCTGAGGGGAAAATCTGCTGATTTTATCATCCAATCATGTACAAGCAAAAATGCTGTTTTCCTTGCATGTCCCCCTCAGATCTACAGTGACTGCACTTCCAAGTGCATTAACAGTGCACTTGTAGTGCAAAGTGGATTTTGCCTTTAGTAAATAAACTCCAATGTAATGTAAAGGAGAAATTGGTCAGAAATAGGCTATAAGAGTAGTTTTTTTTTGAGAAATCATACTTACCTAGGCAGATGCAGCATTGGTCTGATGCTGCATGTGTCCCCCACTGGCTCTAAGGCTCGGAACCGAGCGATCAAACACCACTGACCGCGCGGTTCTCAGTGCTCTGTGAGCAAAGAGCTGGTGACTGTCAGTCACCGCCGTCTGCTCAACCAATGTTGCCGCCCCCCCCACATGCTCACTTAAGCTGGCTCAGGTTCTCAGCAGCTCGCTGGTATGGTCGTGATTTTTTTCCCAGCCTGGACCAGCTCTGTGACATCAGCCGACAGCGGGCTTCACTGAAAACAGGTCACAGGAGTGCAGAATGAACTGTGCTCCATAGCGGAAGTACAGCCAAATGAACTCTGGCTGTACTTCTCCTTTCATTACATTGAAACAATTAAAAAAAAAACAAAAAAAAAAAAAAAAGGAAGAAACACGGAGCACTCGTACCAGCACATATTCCCTGGCTGACAGGAAATAAAGCCCTTTTTTTTTTTTTTTTAACACGATCCCAGAGGGCATTGTGCTGGTTATCTTTTTGCTGCTCCAGTGGTAGCTTGACTTCTTGTCCAAGACAACACATACCTTTGGTAAATATAAGGCCTGGGATAATAGGAGAGAAGTAAGATTGCTGTGACCTGCTATGTCTGGGTGTAGGTTCCCACCTCGGTAGGGCAAATGGATATGGACCGCACAGAGAACAGATCTTCTCTGCTATGGACACTTCCAGTCCGGTCAAGACTGCACGAGATGGATGAATCAGAGATGAGAGAAGCCTGCCAAAATATTTCCCAAATCCTTCCTCCAATCCTGCACTGCAGGCAGCAGATGTCTGTCTGAACTGTTCTGTCTACTGTACAGCTCTGTCCATCTCAGAGGGAAGTGCAGCAATGAGAAGACAACCAGATGAAGAGACCTTCTTACAACGGTTAAGAGGGGAGATTAGGGAAACGCTGCAGGCTGCAATTAATTTAAAAAAAAAAAGTAAATTTATTGTACATTGTCCATCACTTCCTGATTTACAAAGTGGAGGGTGGGCCATGACCAGCTCCTCTGTTTGGTTAGTAGCAAGCAATCAAGATTTTCTCAATCGCCGCAGCTCCCACTGTCCGCCAGGACCGAGTCTGAGCTCCAGGTGGTGAAACTGTGAAGAGAGAAAGTGGTTTATGTAAAGAACAGAGAGGCCTCACTGTGCCCCACATGAATGCCAGGATCATTTACCAACCCCTTACACTTCACAGACCTGTTCACCAATGCCTAACAGGAACTATAATGGTTCTTGGCCAAACGTAATTAAATAAAATGGTAACTAAGCTTATGTTTGCAAAACACACATTTTACAAATAAACATTTATACATGACACAGAATTCATGGAGACGTGCTTGAGCGAAACAGCACAGCAGAAGCAGTCTACCTTCAGGCTGTCTCTCCGATTGCAACTCTATATGGCTAAACAGGCTGGAAAGGGGCGGAATTTATTCGGAATAATTCTCTGAACTCTATAAAACACCAAGCTATGTCCAATGGGAGTTAAAGAGAGGTTAAAAAAAAAACTATGAAAAAACAGAGATGTCCTCCTGCTGGCTAGACAGAAAAATAGGTAAATATGAAATGTACATTTCATATTTACCTAACAAAAAACATTTACTTTTCATTTTATTTTTTAGGCCGTTTTCTCAGGTGGTAGATTCCGCCAGCAGATCTGCCCGCCCAGCGGGGGATCTCTCTGGCTAAGGAGAGATCCGTGTCCACTGAGCAGAGCGGACACAGACAAAGCCGCTCTCCTCTATGGGCTGTGGAGACCGGCGGTCCGTTTCCATCTGATTGTCATCTGATTCGCCAGATGGATGGGGAATGGATCCCCAGCCCTCTGTTTTTAGTGGACAGGATTGGATCAGATGTTGGCGGGTGTCAGTGTCCACTGACATCTGCCGCTCCATAGAGTGGATGGATGGTCCGATCAGGTCCCCCTGAAAAACCTGACAGGCGAACCCGATCAGTCCATCAGTGTGAAAGGGGCTTTAGTCCCGGCCATAATAAAGAAAATAAACTGCTGTACTTTCCCTTTAAGACATTGCACACTGGCTTGTCATGCAGTTTGGGGTCTCTCACCTCCTGCAAGCTGCGTCTGTGCCCAACGCTGATTAAGGTCATGCCCATCTGGGTACAGTGCGTGTATAACTCCGACTCTGCATCTTCACTGAGCGCACTGCTTGCCTCATCCAGTACTAAGAGAGAAGACAGAAACAGTACTGAGTGTGTATTGAAGAGATTTCGCGGGACGGTAAGATAGGAACACATAGACATCTCCAGGTGACCACACAGACACCAACATCTCTAGGTGACCCCACACTAGAAACCCACATCAACATCTCCACGGGACCCCACAGAAGTATCTGCAATGAAAACATTCTGCGGCTCATCTGAGCATCCGATGGAGGTGTACTCACAGGGTGAAGTTTTTTAAATCCTTTATTTCCTTACAGTAAAAAAAAAAAAAAAAAAAAAAAAAAAGTGGAGCCCCCTGTTGGCCTGTTTTATTCATACCAGGTGCAGTGGTCTATTCCAGGTTATACTAAGACCAGTGGAAAAGTAGCTAGAGAAAAAAAAAAAAATTTGAATCAAAACGGGAGTGTCCTGCCTCTTTTTCCTCAAAGTCTTGCTTTATTACAGTGAAAAAACATTTCCAACCATCACACACACACACACACAGCCAGCTGTCCCGATAGCTAGAGACTGAAAAAGACAGATGGCCGACTTCCCTGGATGAGACCCCGCTTGTCCTTTGACTCCTCTGGGCTCGGTCACCCTGGATGAGACCCTCCCTGTCCTCCGATGCCCCGTTTTGGCAGTTTCCACTGCAGTACACATACATTACAGAGTTTCTATGTATATATCTCACCTGCATATTTAGGCTGCAGATAAAACAAGCGAGAAAAGGCCAAACGCTGAATTTCCCCAGGGGATAGAACCTCTGGCCTGGACAAATAAAAAAATAAAAATAAAATCTGAATCAGAACAGTCATACCACACATACACCCCATGTAATATATATAGTATGTATAAGGCTCACCAATTCCAGTCCACTCCCTGGTCCAGGCCCCCCGTCCTGCTCACCAGAGAGGTCTGCCACAGAGAAAACAACATGAAAAAAGACTCCCATATACAACGGACCCCAGACAACCTGTACTACATGAGTGTACATACAGCTCTTTATACATTACTGTGAGAGCTGATTAGTGGAACCAAAGAACAGGACCAGCAAGGGGGGAAAGGGACTCGCCAGAGAACAGGACCAGCAAGGGGGAAAGGGACTCGCCAGAGAACAGGACCAGCAAGGGGGAAAGGGACTCGCCAGAGAACAGGACCAGCAAGGGGGAAAGGGACTCGCCAGAGAACAGGACCAGCAGGGGGGAAAGGGACTCGCCAGAGAACAGGACCAGCAAGGGGGAAAGGGACTCGCCAGAGAACAGGACCAGCAAGGGGGAAAGGGACTCGCCAGAGAACAGGACCAGCAAGGGGGAAAGGGACTCGCCAGAGAACAGGACCAGCAAGGGGGAAAGGGATCCACCAGAGAACAGGACCAGCAAGGGGAAAGGGATCCACCAGAGAACAGGACCAGAAAGGGCACACACACACACACACACACACACACCTCATTGCAAGTACACGGGTGCCTTTCCATTGTCTTACCAGGCCTGACATTTCCAGCGATCTGAGGATTCTGTCATCATCCATCCGACCTGAGACAGGAAAAAGAAATGTCAAGACATACGTGTCACTGTAAGGCCATTCCACAACACCCTTCAGAGACAAGTCATTTTGCACCCCCTTCCAGAGACGTGTGACTTCACCCTACCCACTGCCACAAGAGTCATGTAACCATCTCACCCACCAGAGACGTGTCACCGCACTGACTACCCAACCAGACACATGTAATTGCACCACCACTAGCCCAGGATAGGTCATTGCACCATCTACCCCCTCCAGACATGTGTCACTGCACCGTCTCCATGTCCAGAAATGTGTCACTGAAACACCTCTCCCTCCAGAGACATTGCACAGCACCATCATCACCCCAGTGCAATGTCTGCTCATGCCACAGATGTGTCCTTGCTCTGCCTCCCTCTTCTAGAGATTGAAGTATCTGAAAGAGGGACTGTCTGTGTTGGATGTGACCAAATACATAAGGCCTTGTGTAAGCACAGCTGATGAAGGTCAGACAGCACATTGTAACTATGTAACCAGGGGTGGCTATAGTTACATAGTAGGTGAGGTTGAAAAAAAAAAAAGAAGACACAAGCCCAATCTATGTGTGTGATTATATATGTCAGTATTACATTGTATATCCCTGTATGTTGCGGTCGTTCAGGTGCTTATCTAATAGTTTCAAAAAACTATCCATACCCCCTGCTGAGACCACCGCCTGTGGAAGGGAATTCCACATCCTTGCCACTCTTACAGTAACGAACCCTCTACGTAGTTTATGGTTAAACCTCTTTTCTTCTAATTTTAACGAGTAGCCACGAGTCTTGTTGAACTCCCTTCTGCAAAAAAGTTTTTATCCCTAAATACCGTATGGGATTTATAAATTGAAATCATATCCCCTCTCAAGCGTCTCTTCTCCAGAGAGGATAAGTTCAGTGCTCGCAACCTTTCCTCCAGACCCTTTCTTAGTTTTGTTGCCCTTCTTTGTACTCGCTACATTTCCAGTACATCCTTCCTGAGGACTGGGGCCCAGAACTTGACAGCATACTCCAGGTGCGGCCGGACCAGAGTCTTGTAGTGCGGGAGAATCATTTTATCTCTGGAGTTGATCCCCTTTTTAATGCATGCCAATATTCTGTTTGCTTTGTTAGGCTTAGCAATGGCATGCAATGCCAAGCTGCTGCTATCTACTAGGACCCCCGGGTCCTTTTCCATCCTATATTTCCCCATCCACAGACTGGAGGGGTAGAGGGATTAAGGATGATGATGAACAGATAAACGGCCATAACTGAAAGTACTCACATAAGAGCTGATACTAGGTCATGCGATACCACCTGCCAGAGGTCAGCCAAATGTCATTATTTTGTATGGAAAAATCTTGATGCAACAGTGGATGGGTTTTCTGTATTGAAATGTTTGGGTCCTTTCCTTAGCTCCCATGCTGGACATATATATCTGACTGACCTCTGGCAGGTGGTATCGCATGACCTAGTATCAGCTCTTATGTGAGTACTTTCAGTTATGGCCGTTTATCTGTTCATCATCATCATCATCATCCTTAATCCCTCTACCCCTCCAGTCTGTGGCTAGAAAATTTTTTTTTCCCTCAGAGGTTCTCCCCCAGTATTTTTGCCACCCAAATGCATTATTTTGCACTTTTCTACATTAAACCTCATTTGCCATGTAGTTGCACACCCCATCAATTTGTTCAGATTTTTTTGCAAGGTTTCCACATCCTACGGAGAAGTTATTGCCCTGCTTAGCTTAGTATTGTCCGCAAATACAGAGATTGAACCGTTTACCCCATCCTCCAGGTCGTTTATGAACAAAATAAAAAGGCCACCCCTGGTAACTCACCAGAATTTGGGTATATCTCCTTCAGTGGGTAGATCACCTGAAAACACAAAATATGTGTTATGAGTGCTGTGGCAGGGCTACTGGTGCCGGCACACATATGTACAAGACTCCTGCAAATGTTCTTGCTTCAGAGGGCTCTCTCTCTCTCTCTCTCACTCTTCCAAACGACCCCCAAAACACATCATGTGGACTCACCTGCTCTCTCAGGCTTCCGTCACTCAGGAATGATTTTTGTGGCAGGAAAAGAACACCGTGAGGACCAAATGGAGTGAGGACAGATACCCGACCTAAGGAGGCATACGACCTTGTGAGACAGACAGAGGAACAGGGAGACGTCAGAACACAAGAAAGAGGAGTGTCAGAGACAAGATGGCGGCATAGCAGGCAATCAGCACCAACCACACAAAGTTGCACAGACAATGTGTCTATATATAGTGTCAGTAAGAAGTCCTTGAAAACACAGAACCAAATCTGAGTATATTATGTGATGGAGAGAGGGAAGGAAAGAAAGTGTTAGCAGAGTGGCATACAGTGACACTCGTGAGACGTACCATGTTTCGTCTTCCATAGTCCGGCTAGAACCCGTAGAATGGAGGATTTCCCACTGCCAGTCTCTCCACTGATCAGAAGATTATTCCCTTTACTCACACGCAGGCTGAGGTCTCGCACCAACGTGCACTCTGATGCCGGCATGCTAATCGTTACATTATCTAGGATAATTACCCCTTCGCCATTTTGTGGCTTCTCCTGCAGGGACCTGCCGGTATAAGAAATGAGATTCACCAATGTTAATTATGGACACTAAAAAAAATAAAAAAAGGTGTCCGCTATGTATATTCCCATAAATACACAGATAAACAAACAATGTAAGGTATGGCTACACCATAGATACAGATAGAGAAGTGTCACCTTTGGACATCCCCATATACAGTTGTGCTCATAAGTTTACATACCCTGGCAGAATTTATGATTTCGTGGCCTTTTTTCAGACAATATGAATGATAAACAAAAACTTCTCTTTCACTCATGGTTAGTGTTTGGCTGAAGCCATTTATCATCATTTAACTGTGTTTACACTTTTTAAAATCATAATGACAATAGAAACCACCCAAATGACCCTGATCAAAAGTTTACATACCCCAGTTCTTAAAAAAGTGGTTGTAAACCCTTACAAACACACTTTTTGCTACAGGTAAGCCTATAATAAGGCTTACCTGTAGCTACACTGGATATCTCCTAAACCTAAATGGTTTAGGAGATATCCCCTGTATATGCATGTGCCGACATCAAATCGGCAGATGCAAACTGGGAGGGAGGGAGAGAAGGGACCCCAAGTAAAAAAAAGTTACAAGCTCCACATAGGTAACAAAGAGAGACCACATAAGTATATATGTATCAAGGCACAGGTTCATGACCTACATCGTCTGCAATCTCCGAACCCCAAGCATCTATCCATCCTGACCAGATTTTATTGAATTTGCTAGGGCAAGTCCGATTAAGGTAAGTGATTCTACACAGTGGCAAAACAGTTTAAAACAGAGCGCCAAGTAAATACTGTGGGCGGTGCAGCATGTTTCCAATAGGAGAAATATCTTCCTACGTGCACAAAAGGTGGCATAACTTAAGAGCAGCTTAGTATAACGACCCTTAGCTTTAGCGCCAAACACATTGAGCAACATAAACCTGGGATCCAACTCGAGGGTTAAAGAGGTTATCCGATTAAGATCAGTGAGAATCTCTGACCAAAAAGGCAGCAAGGCGTGGACAGGACCAGATCATATGGAGAAAAGAAGCCGCCTGCATACCACATCTGGGACAGGGCACCGGGGCCCCCGGGTTCATGATTGTCAATCTTTTTGTGGTGAAGTAGGCCCTGTGCAAGAACTTAACGTATAGGAAACGGTCTCTGGCTGAGATCATATTAGTCACATAAGAGGACAAAACAACCTTCTCAATCCTTAGTCAGGCCTTGGATGACCACTCTTCACTTCTCAAAGGTCTTTTCTAATTTATTAGTAGGTAATATAGATAGGCGGAAGTACAGGGAAGATAAAGGCTTGTCTATTACCTTGACAATTAGCAATCCTTCAACAGGGTCTGATTCTAGGGAGAGAGAGGGTGGGAACTGCTTAAGAAATGCGCTGCGAAGTTGGTAGTAGCGGAACAACATCCACCTTGGTAATGTATATGCATCTTTAAGGTCAGGCAAGGAGCGCAATTTTCCGCCTGAAACATGTTTAAGATTCACTATCCCTCGTCGCCCAAACCTGCGGATCAGGAACTTTATTCAGATGTGGGAGATTTTGAGGGGAGTATGCCTCTGGAGATCTATAACGGACCCTCGCCCTGTGCCATACCGAGATAGTGGTACGCATCAGATCTGTAATTCCGTGGAGGGATTTTGTTCCCCCGAACACCAAGTTACTAAGAGTGGAGTATGACCCCACGATGGCCGCCTCCAGAGTAACCGCTGGGTTGTCTTTAGGTTGGGAAAACCACCACCTCACCGTTACCAGGACCGCCACCCATGAGTAAGCCTGAAAGTTAGGTAGGGACAGACCCCCCTGAGTGAGAGGGAGCTGTAAAGTAGAGATGGCCAAACGTGGAGGCCTCCCATTCCACACAAAGGATGATATAATTCCCTGTAGTTTGTTAAAGAAGGAGGCTGAAGGCACAGGGGGGGGAATTACGGAAGAGATAAAAAGGAACTTAGGCAAATATACCATCTTTACAAGGTTCACTCTACCCACTGGTGTAAGAGGGAGAGACCTCCAGGCCACACATTTCTGGGAGAAGGTCCTAAGCAACGGCAAGAGGTTCAGCACAAAATATGGGGGCCTTTATCACCACCCCTAAATATTTAAATTCAGTAGTCCAGGTCAACGGAGTACTAATCTGGGTGCGGGAGTCTGGGGCATGTAACGGGAATAGGAGAATTGACCTTAATGCCTGAGAAGGATCCAAACATATCAATGATTTGAAGGGCCGGGGGGGCGGTGAGAGAGGAAATGTCTTTCAGGAACAGGAGAGTGTCATCTGTAGAGAAAATATCCCTGTATGCAATCACTCCCACATGTCCTCAACCGAGGGAGCAGACCTAATTCGCACTGCCAGGGGTTCCATTACCAGTGCAAACAGGCCCTGGGGAGAGCGGGCATCCCTGCCTGGTACCCTGAGTCAGGGGGAAAGGAAAGGAGAGGACAACAAATTATTAGTGCGTATTCGGGCAGTAGAGTTGTGATAAAGCAAGTGGACCCATTTAAATAAACCGAGGGCCAAATCCAAATTTACGTAGGACAGCCCAGAGGTAGCGCCACTCCACTGAATCAAAAGCCTTTTCGGCATCCAGGGAGGCCACCACCCCGAACCGTCCCCGACCGCCCTAGAGAGATGTGTAAGGAGGCGTATATTAATGTCGGTTCCCCTACACGGCATAAATCCGGATTCATCCGCATGTACCAAAGCAGTGATCAGTGTTGAATCAACCGGCCAGGACCTTAGCCAACATTTTTGCATCCACATTAAGGAGGGATATTGGCCGGTACGAGGAGCACTGCTCCGGAGCCTTACCAGGTTTAAGAAGGACCACAACAACTGCTTTAGCCATGGAAAGGGGACGAGATCCCTCCTTTAAGGCCTTTTGGAGTAGAAGCCAGAATGTAGGGAGCAGTTTCTCTGCATATGTCTTAAAGAATTCAGCAGGGAGGCCATCAGGGTCGGGTGTTTTACCATTTTGCAGAGAAGCCACTGCCCACTGGAGCTCCTCCAGCGCATCTCTATTTCCTCCAGGTATTCGTATAGTTCCTCGTCCATGCCCACCATCCGGGAGCTATATAGCTCTTGACAAAATGATGCAAAACGTGAATTAATGGAGGCAGGATCAGCAGCGACCCATCAGTCACAAATGCCCGAGATAGACACAGTTCAAGAGCTCTCCCTAGTCAACCATGCCAGCATACTCAGTCCCCCCCCCCCCCCCCCATGTTCGAATATGCGTTGGGATTGATGTAACAGTTGGGTTTTGTTGCATGTTCGGAGCAGAAGAACATCTCTCAATGCCACCTGAAAATCAGAGTACACTCGGGAAGCCCGTAACAGGGAGTACTCCACCTCAAGGGCAGCCACCCTCTCTTCTGCCCTCAGCAGATTCTCCTGCAAGCCCCTACAGACATGAGACTGCAGGCTGCCTCTTGAGAATGCTTTAAAAGCCTCCCAAGAGGTGGACAGAGATATAGAACAGTCCTGATCCTTCCAGTAGAGTATCATGTCAGATCTAGACAGGTCAGAAACCTTTGAAATCGGACAACCAGAACCTGGATAAATGCCACAGACTGTCCTGTGGTGCAGTAGACACATTCAGTTTCAAGGCAAGAGGGGCATGGTCTGAAATGCCACGAGGTAGGATTGAGATGTCCCGAATTCTAGAAAGCACAGACCCCCCAGCATAGACTAGGTCTATCCGGGAAAAGGTTTTAAGCGAGGCGGAATGACAGGTGTAGGCGCGTTGATAAGGATGGCGCCATCTTCACACATCTGTCAGATTGGAGGCTTCTGCCCAAGCGGACAGCTCCAAGGGAGTACATGCCCCACTGGGGCCCCCTAGTGAAGGGCATGCGGTGAACTCGCTCCACAGTATAAAAAAAAAAAAAATGGAGAAAAGCGAGCAGAAGGAAGCAATTGTTGCAGCAGACGCTCAGCAAAGGTAGTGGGGTCAGCACCCTCAGCCCCCTTAGGGAGGCCCAAAATGTGCAGAATTTTTCTCCTGTTACGATTTTCAGCATCTTCAGCCTGAGCCTCGAATGCCTGAATCTTAGTTTTTAGGGTGTACAGATCAGCCCCATGGTCACGTACTGTGTCTTCGTTCTGAGAGACCCTCTGTTCCACCTCAGTCATCCGGCCACGGAAGGAGTCAAAATCCTTATGGATGAATTCCACATTAGCCTGAATGTGGTCCACCTTATCGGTTAGGGTAGTGATCGGCCTGCATGACCACTTTAAAGTCTGCCACCGTACTCTAATAGGTATCCAATTATTTTACGCGAGGAAAGCTATTGTACTAAAATGGAAGTCAGCTGGCCCCCCTACCCTGTCCTCATGGAAAAAGTTAATCAATACAATGATACCCCTCTATAAAGCAACATATTTGTCCCGAGGATGCCACCAAAAATATGAAAAAGTCTGGCACCTGTGGACGGACGCCGAGTCTACGACGAATGATCAGACCATTGGGGAATCGCCCTGGTTAGATACCTTCCATACTTACCTGGCCCTGTTGAGTGCTGAGGTCCATGCCCCATAGTGGTTGTGTTAGTCCAGAGGTCATATGTTCACACTTAATCCTAACTGTTCTTGTAAAATTGAGCTCAGACAGAAGAGACAGAGAGAGAAGTAGTCCCGCAGGAACAGATATCTCCTGCCATCATCCTACCATGTGAAACCTGGGTACTGATTTTGTGGTTGTTTTGTTGGTTTTTTGTTTAGCTAAAATGTTTAGTTTAGTTTAGAGATGCATGGTGAGTTGTACACTGTATGTACATGGCTATGTGCACCAATTGGTGGGGGTATGCCCCAAAGGCCTTGTCTTGTACATTCACAGTGGAAATTTTCAATAAAAAATAACTTTCAAAAAGTCCGCCACCGTTGCAGGCAGCCGTTCAGGTTCCTCAGGCTGGTCTCCATGCGTGTAGAGGATTTAGGCAAGGCCGTGGCTTTACCCTCGGTGTTAGATGTTGCGGTCGTGCGATGGGATTTTGCCTGCGATCTTCACTTATACATACCCAGGAGGTGACACTGAGGCAATGGGGACACAGACCTGTCAGTATATATGGGTCTGCACCCGATAAAAGCAGATTTTGAAGCCGGTCCCTGGGAGCTCAGACACTACACATCTGCTCCCAGTGCCATCCTGGACACGCCCCGCAAAGTGAAGTCTTACCTCATTTACTAATCTCTGTAGCAACTGCACAGCCTATTTGACTTTAGTAAATCAACATCATAGTATCCACTTAGGGCATCCCCATACTTACAGACAGTGGAGAGTCCGGAATGAACACTTTAACATATACAGATAGAGTTTAAGGTATTAGTACCCCCATAAATGCAGATAGTGGAATGTCAGATACAGAAAAGGACACTACATACCCATCGTCTTCCTCCTCTAGACTTAAATCCTTGTCTTCTTGTACAATCTTAATCATCACCTCCATCAGCTCCCCAATCCTGAGAAGATGAAAATTACAAATTACCAACAACTTCACTGACTAGAGCACTTCCCAAATATCATACTCAACACCACAATTACCTGCAAGAGACCCTCCTACAAATCACACTCACCACCGTCATCAATGTGCAGAGTCACTCCCACATATCGTATTGCCACCATTACTAGTCAGAGCCCCTCCTAGATATCATACTCCTCAGGGCAGAACCCCTGCCACAAAAACCCCCACCACTGCCATCACTGGCCAGAACCCCTCCCACATATCATGTCAACCACCATCACTGTTCAGAGTTCCTTGCACATATAACATTTATGACTGCCATCACTGGCTAAAGCCCCTCCCACATATACCACTGCCATCATTGAAGGGAGTCTCTCTCACATATACTTACCTACCCAGAGCTCCCCACTCCCACATATTCTCACCATCACCAGTATTCCTCCCACATATCACATTCACCACTTGTCAGAGCCCCCCCAAAAAAATTACACTCACCACAAGCACCTCCCACATATTACATTCACCACAACCATCACCGGGCAGTGTCCCTCCCACACCATCAAACGCACCACCCTCAATGACCAGAGCACTTACAACCACTATTATCAATAAGAGCACTCACCGATGTGTGTACCCAGCCACGTCACACAGATTGCTGGATAAATCGATGATCTGACTGAAGCAGTTGACCAGATAGATGGAAACAAACGCATTCTGTGGAGAGACACCCAGCATAAGAACTGCCAGAGTAGAAAGAAGGGAAGAGGTAGAGAGGACAAAAAGGAGGTAGAGGGGGCAGGTAGAGGAGGACAGGTGGAGAAACAAGGGAAGAGGTACAGAGGATGGGTGGGGGAAAACAAGGGAGGATGTAGAAAGGACAAGTGGAGAAACAAGGGTGAGGGTAGAGAGGACAGGTGGAGAAACAAGAAAGAAGGTAAAAGGAGGACGGGAGGAGAAACAAGGGAGGATGTAGAAAGGACGAGTGGAAAAACAAGGGGAGGAGGTAGAAAGGAGAGAAGAAGAGGGGATCGGTGGAAAAACAGGAGAGAAAGTAGAAAAAGGAAAAAGTAGAGAAAATTAGGAAAGTAGAAAAGGACAGGTGGAGAAACAAGGGAGGATGTAGAAGGGACGGGTGGATAAATTGAGGGAAGAACTGTTACCTTACTGATAAGCTCGCTCAGTTCACCAGCACTCAGGTCATTGTACACTCCAGAGAAGATGGGAATAGCAATAGTCATATAACTCAGGATTCCACCGAGATAATCAAAGGTGTTTGTTCCAACTGTCGGCAAGAGAGGTCAAATAATTATTCACCTGGCTGACCCTGGCCAGGGTTCCACAATCCCCACATCCTGGTGCCACATTTCCCTACTCACAAGACAGCCATAGTTCCTGATACATCAGATCCTTCTGGGTGACAATAAGGCTCTTTAGGCGGCGCTCTGTTCTGGCGTATTCCACACTGCCGGCTCTGCAACAGAAAACCATCACTTTAAGGTCACGTGACACATATGAGGAGTGATGAAGTCAGTGTAATCACACCCTCCTGTGCAGTCACAAGACAAATGTAACACATGGGGGCACAGGAGTGATGGAGTCTTGTGTTGTTGGAGGATGAGCTGTGTCAGAATTATCACAGACCCTCAGTTCCTCCTTACGGTCTAGCAAAAGAAGTGTTGCAAATGCACACAGTGACCAATCAGAATACATTAATTATTTCCAGCAAAAAATAAACAAGGAATCAAACTGGCTGATATCATCAGACTGATCCCGAAATCTGACCTGGCAAAGGCTGCAGCTTCGGCATTAACGCGGATCTGTACATGCTTGAACCTGCAGAAGACAACAAAATCAGGGAGAGGTGACATAAAAATCATAGGAGTGACTGAACATTACTGGAAATCAAACTAACCATTTTACAGAAAATACATAAATGTCCGTTTGGTGCAAAGGTGGAATTTGACCAACTCACAGCAACAGTGCAGCTACTGCTACTCATTGGCTGCCAAGTCATGCCATCCACGATAAAGTTCCCTATAGTTTCCCTACCTTAATGTAGCCTCAACACTGGGCCCCTCATACATTCACCCCGATAGGCAGGAATTTTACCCAAACTTACTTGACCCTTCAACCAGTCACCCTGACCCAACAGGTAGGAACGCCATCAAACACCTACTGGTCCCTTCACCCGACAGGCAGGAGCATCATCTACACTCACCAGACCCCTCAACTTACAGGAAGAATGCCACCCCCAATCATTGGGCCTTTCACCTGGGGGGGGGGGGGGGGGGGGCAGGAAAGTCACCCTGGCTCACAGGACCCTTCAACTGACAGGCAGAAATCCCACCTACGCTCACGGGACCCCCTCACCCGACAGGCAGGAACGCAACCCACACTCACCGAAAATCACCCTCCAGCTTCTCCTGCTCAACCAGTCTGGGGATAACTGGACCCATCAGAAGTTTATTCACCAGAGATCCAACCACAAAATATCCGAAGATGGACACAGGACCCATCCAGCCCGTACTGTGAACATGAAGGAACATAGAATAAAGAGAGGAGACACACAATGTATCTGTCTATTCACTGGAACACACACACCAAAAAGGAGAGGCAGCACACAGCTACATGGGGCAAACGAGCCAGAGCAGCAGCTTATAGCTGAACTAAAAGGGTCAATACTCACCTGTCCAATGTTCCCTCGCCGGCATCGTATTCTGAGCGCCAGTCTTCAGGCCTCTGCATTGGCTGGCACAGGATGACGTCACTTCTGCGCATGATCTATTCATCCCGGCATTCAGAGACTTGGCCAGACGTCGATTTGGCGCTCGCACACTCTCCTTTTGCTGCATGTATATAGCGTTAGGGGTGGTAACATTGATGCCAACTTTGAGGTGTATTTGGCAGGGACAGTGGATCTTTTTCACTTCTCCCCATTTACAGAGGACATACTTCTAATTGGAGGCTCTCACACAACCCATGGTGGGTATTCGAGCCGCACGATTCCATGCTAAAAAGAGAATCACAATTCTCTCGCGATTCTCACGGTGTAACATCCATCTTTCACATTATACAAAAAAAATTGGGCTAACTTTTTATTTATTTAGTTTTTAAATTCATTAAAAAGTGTATTTTTTCCAAAAATATTGCGTTTGAAAGACCGCTGTGCAAATACAGTGTGACACAAAATATTCCCGTTTTATTCTCTAGGGTCTCTGCTAAACAAAAAATATATAAATAATGTTTGGGGGGTTCCAAGTAGTTTTCTAGCAAAAAATACTGATTTTAACTTGTAAGCAACAAAAAGGTTTAGTCTTTAAACTGCCCTCATCTACATACAGAAGTTCATTCCTTTGATCTGAAAGAAAAAAATGTTACAATGTTTCTCTTTACCTCTGCCTAAGCCATGTTGTGATAAACTTGGCAGGCTGCCTGTTTTTTATTGGGGGGGGGGGGGGTTTGACAGCTGTTGGCTTGAGCAGAGAACTCTCTGCACTGAACTGAGGAAATGCTGTGTTAAAGGGGGGGGGGGGTGGGTAGAATCGCAATCTTGATTCTTTAACAATTAATCCTGCAGCTCTAGTGGGTATACATGATCACATTTCAATACCTGTCATTCAACTATATCTTTTGGTTTGGTGGTTTTCGCTTTCACCTTCCTTTACATACACACACAATCCTTTTTTTTTTTCTTATCACAACTTTCTTGAGATGCCATTGTTCTAAACACTAATTTCTTCATATCCTGCACATTTTGGTTGCACCTTTGATCATCCCTCTTCGGTCTCTATGCTCATGTCACCACCGTACCTTGTCATTTTTTGACCTATACATCTTTTTTTTAGTGTTATGCGATTGCAGTACACCGCCTTAGACTATTTAGACGTGTATGCTCCATCGTTTCAGTGGCTATTTGTGTTGATGGACATGGAAGGACACAAAAGGGATACATTTATCCTATACACATATCCAGTTTCCACCTGGGTGGGTCTCTTATGATCTTCAGCTCCTGGGCAAGACGTACGTACCTTGCTGCCACCTGATGGGAAACAAGCTTTGGTATCCTGGCTCAGCCGATTTGTAAGTATGGGGTCCCCCCAACAGGGTCCCCTATTATGTTAGATATTTATTATTGTGATGGATATTCATAAAATGTGATATTCTACTTTATAGATATATTGTATACGCATCCACTCCTGATAAAGTAGCTCACGAAACGCGTTGTTTTTAAGATGCCTATGTACTACTATGTATCAACACCTGTAATTTTCAAGCATGCATTTCATCATGTAGTTATTACTAATCGGTTTGGCATTTTTGTCTGAGCATTTCTTGTATGATGACTACTTTATCTATCTTAAATAAAATTAAGAAATTAATTTTACGCCATTCAATGGCGACTAGCGTTCACTTCACTTAAAGTCCCAGGGCTAATCATGTTTTGTCGTATATGTTTTTTAGGGATGGAGGTGTGGCACCAGACTACTTATTTAATTTGTTGCATTGACCAGTGTTGTAAGCGGAGCTACACATGTGCAACTTAGTCTATAGTGCTCGAGAACACAGCAAGCAGGCAGTGGCATTTAAAGTGGTTATAAACCCTCTAATACAACTTTATATCTTCTGAAACTAGATAACACAGGCAGCTAATCGCTGCCTGTGAAAGTGCACTTACTTTAGATTATATTCCTGTTTGCATTTCGAATGACGTCATGCGCGCTTGCGCAGTGTGTAGTTGCTAGATCGGCATATATGCAATGCCGTTTTTATATGTCCGGCTTGTATGCTTAGTGCACTGCAAGACATTCTTGTGACTGAACAGCGCGAGATTTCGACAGGGCCGCGAAGTAAGGGCAGTAAAAATGGCGCAGGCGAGAACAGGAACAAAACGAAAAAGAAAAAACACAAAAAAAAAAAAAAAGAAGTACTTCTAGCGCTCGTTTTTATATTTAGGACACATAGCATGCTTGGGTATCTTAAAACACATACAATGAGTTAAAAAATAGAATAGTGTGTGTGTGTGTGTGTGTGTGTGTGTGTGTGTAAAAGGCAGACATCCCAATACCTTTGGTAATATAGTGTACTAACTAATAACAACTATGCAAAAATGCCCATACCTGAAATTCAGCTTTAAAGTCACACAACCAACACAATTACTGAAAAGAAACACTGATCCTCACAAATTCTGTGCTGCCTTCATAAGACTCTCAGGGGCCTAGTAATGACCTTTCACATAATAATAATACTACAGGATTTATATAGTGCCAACAGTTTGTGCAGCGCTTTACAAAATGAAGGCAGACATTACAATTTGGTACAAGAGGCATCAGAGGGCCTTGCTTGTTAGAGCTTACAATCTAAGAGGGGAGGTCAAGAGGTACAAAAAAAAAAAGTTAATAAACGTGACGAACACGTCTTAATGTAGACTACACAATTACCGTATTTATCGGCGTATAACACGCACCGCCGTATAACACGCACCCCAAGTTTAGGAGGGAATTTTAAGGAAAAAAAGTTTTAGGAGAGAAGTTTAGGAAAAAAAAACAAAAAAAAAAAAAACAAACTTACATTTAAGCGTCATTTGCAGCCTTGCCCAGCGTCATTTGCAGCCTTGCCCAGCGTCATTTGCAGCCTTGCCCAGCGTCATTTGCAGCCTTGCCCAGCGTCATTTGCAGCCTTGCCCAGCGTCATTTGCAGTTCGCCAGCGTTTAAATTTCCCGCCGCGAGAAATACCGCACATGCGCGGCCGAAAAAGACCGAACCACGGCCGAAAAAGGCCGAAAAAGACCGAGCCGACTGTTCAGCTCCGCTCGGAGTCCCGCCTCCCTGCTGTTTCGGGAGCGAGCGCAGGGAGGCGGGACTACGAGCGGAGCTGAACAGCCGGCTTCGGTCTTTTTTGGCCGCGGTTCGGCCTTTTCGGCCGCGGTCGCCATTTTTTCGGCGCCGCAACCGATTTTTGTCATTTTTTTTTTTTGGGGTATCGGCGTATAACACGCACCCACGACTTTCCCCCGATTTTAAGGGGGAAAAAGTGCGTGTTATACGCCGATAAATACAGTAATTGGAGAATATGGCGGAAGAGCTGTGGGATGATGTCACCTTCATTACAGCCCTGTGTGTGTGGGAAAGGGGTGGGGGGGGGGGGCCCAAGAAACAGACTAGTATGGGAAATCTCACCATTATGGGAGGGGCAGTGACACAAATTACTGTGGGGAAACGGTACCATTGTGGAAGGCTGAAGAGACAAATTACTGCAGCTTTTATTACTGGGCATACTAAACTATAGGGCGATTCAGATATATTTCTGGGTGAAATTAGCAAATATCACACACACAAGTTACAGCACACCAAGAAAGTTGATACACTGACCTGAGGGCACACTGATAGGAGTAGTAGACAAGAGTGAATGGTGTGGTAAGAATTTTACTGGCGAAACCGGTGAGTTCCCGGCAGAGACGTTCCACATCCTGCGTCATCCTTTGATCTCTGACAAAAAAAATGTATCTGAGTTCAATCTGTCTACAGCACACCACAAACAGTGACCCTCCTTTACACATTGCACCCTACACACAGTGCCCCCCCCCCCCCCCCCTTCACACACACACAGTGCCACATACGGGTTATCAACATGGCTGTGCTCCACACTCATTGTGTAGTAGACTTGTTTGGTGAAGTAAATTTGGTGCAGATATTGCGTCATCACCTTCCGACAGTTTACATAGACCAGTTTGCTGACGTACTGCTCGGCGCTGCGCAGCTGAAAGACAAAGTATACAGCACACACAGGTTAGAGCAATACACTGACCTGATGGCACATGGATAGGAGTAATAGACAATAAGAATGTTCTCGGGGCGTAATCGTATCGAACCCGCCAGGAAGCCGGCGCTGAACACCACCAATCATAGGTATGTGCAGCTGCCGGTCAGGAAATGCCTTACTGCCTATGATTGGCGGTGTGCAGTGGCGGCTTCCTGGCGGGTTCGATCCCAACATGCCCGAGCCGATCACTAATAAACAAAGTATGAATGATGTGGTTAGAATTCTACTGGTGATACCAGCATGGCACCATATAGATTATGTGCAGTGCATCCGGAAAGTATTCAACTTTTCCACATTTTGTTACCTTACAGCCTTATTCCAAAATGGAATAAATTATTATTTTCTTTAAAATTCTACAAACAATACCCCGTAATGACAATGTGAAAGAAGTTAGCTTCAAATCTTTGCAAATTTATTAAAAATAAATCCTCATGTACATAAGTATTCACAGCCTTTGCTCAATACTTTGTTGAAGACCCTTTGGCACCGATTACAGCCTCAAGTCTTATTAAATATGATGCTACAAGCTTGGCACACCTATGCAGGACCTCTCAAGCTCCATCAGGTTGGATGGGGAGTGTCGGTACACAGCCATTTTCAGATCTCTCCAGAGATGTTTAATCGGGTTGAAGTCTGGGCTCTGGCTGGGCCACTCAGGGACATCCACAGAGTTGTCCAGTAGCCACTCTTTTGTTATCTTGGCTGTGTGCTTAGTGTCGTCAGTGGCGGCCTGTCCATACGGGGCACTGCGCCCCAAACCCACCCAGTTGTGTGTGACAATAGCAAATTAATATTCACCATTGTCGGGAGACCTGACCGACTGCCTGATCACCTGGGGTAGGGGTGGCAGCGGATGGATTCCTCCCCCCAAGAAATATTCCACCAGCCACCACTGGTCGTTGTCCTGTTGGAAGATGAATCTTTGCCCCGTCTGAGGTCAAGAGCGCTCTGGAGCAGGTTTTCATCAAGGATGTCTCTGTACGTTGCTGCATTCATCTTTCCCCTTAATTCTGACTAGTCTCCCAGTTCCTCCTGCTGAAAAAAACAACCCCACAGCATGATGCTGCCACCACCATGCTTCACTGTAGGGATGGTACTGGCCAGGTGATGAGTGGTGCCTGGTTACCTCAAGACATGACGCTTGCCATTCAGGGCAAACAGTTCAATCTTTGTTTTATTAGACCAAAGAATTTTGTTTCTCATGATCTGAGAGACCTTGGCAAACTCCAGGCGGGCTGTCATGTGCCTTTTACTGAGCAGTGGCCTCCGTCTGGCCATTCTACCATACAGGCCTGATTGGTGGAGTGCTGCAGAGATGCTTGTCCTTCTGGAAGGTACTCCTCTCTCTCCACAGAGAAACGCTGGAGCTCTGTCAGAGTGACCATCGGATTCCTGGTCACCTCCCTGACTGAGACCCTTCTCCCCCAATCGCTCACTTTGGCCGAGCAGCCCGCTCTAGGAAGAGTCCTGGTGGTTCCAAATGTCTTCCATTTATGGATGATGGAGGCCACTGTGCTCATTGGGACCTTCAATGCTGCAGAAATATTTCTGTACCTTCCCACAGATCTGTGCCTCCATACAATCCTGTCTCGGAGGTCTACAGACATTTCCTTGGACTTCATGGCTTGGTTTGTGCTCTGACATGCACTGTTAACTGTGGGACCTTCTATAGACAGGTGTGTGCCTTTCCAAATCATGTCCAATCAACTGAATTTACCAAAGGTGGACTCCAATCAAGTTGTAGAAACATCTTAAGGAAACAGGAGGCACCTGAGCTCAATTTTGAGTGTCATGGCTGTGAATACTTATGTATATAGGATTTTTTTATAAATCTGCAAAGATTTCACACAAACTTCTTTCACATTGTCATTATGGGGTATTGTTTTTAGAATGAGGAAAATAATGAATTTAATCCATTTTGGAATAAGGCGGTCTTCCCAGAATCTTGCTCCCGGGGCGCGCACTCTGGAACATCCGTGATCACAGTAAACTGATAGCGGCCGTTTACCACGTGATCGCTCCGCCAAATGTGTAGTGCCCACAGCGCTGCTCAGTGACAGTGCAACACTGTCCAATACTCTGCCAATAAATTTTTAATAGAAACAAAGAATTTTCTTTTTTTTACAGATTTTTTTGTCTTTTTTGATTTATAGCGCAAAAAATAAAAAACCCAGCAGTGATTAAATACCACCAAAAGAAAGCTCCATTTGTGTGAAAAAAAAGGACAAAAATTCATTTGGGTACAATGTTGCATGACTGAGTAATTGTCATTCAAAGTGTGAGAGCACCGAAAGCTGAAAATTGGTCTGGTTAGGAAGGGGTTTAAGTGCCCAGTGGTCAAGTGGTTAAACGTGATGGGCTCGGGTGTGTTTGCATCAAACCCACCAGGAAGCGGTCACTGCACATCGCCAATCATAGGCAGCAAGGCATTTTACTGACTGGCAGCTGCACATACACACACTGCCTATGACCGGTGGCGTGCAGTGCCGACTTCCTGGCAGGTTCGCTCCGTGTGGTAGTGCAGGGAAACTTGGCCGATTCTTCACACCATCACAAAGATCCTGAATTTGGCTCCCCCACCAGCAGATAATTTCACCACCCAAACAAACAATAATAGAAAGCAACAGACATCAGTCATCACAAGCCATCCTGTATTCCCAGCATGCTGAAGCCTAATTGGTGGGTGCACAGGATATGGGAGACCTTGACTGACAGACTGATGAATGATACTCGGGGTAGCAATGAAATCTGACTGGTCAGATAAGGTTAGCGGAACAGAAGACATTCTCTGTGGATAAATGGAATAGAAAACTCACCATGGAAATGAGGAGGATCAGCGCAACAGCCACTACGGCCAAACTCCTGAAGCTGGTCAGGTCTCGATCAGACAGGATACCATAGAACTGACTGGGCAGAATGCCAACCTGGTAGATGACCAGCTGCCCTGTGCAGAACCAGAAACAGAGTATGATTAAGTGATGTGAAGGCTCTGACAGTGACATATTTCATACATAAGGCAGAGAAAGAACTATTCCTGCTTCCCTACAATATTCTAGAATGAGTGGAGGTATCCTTGTCACTGCCTCTCAGCGTCTGTTACTCTTATAGAGCTACAAAACACTATAGGGGAAGATTTATCAAAACTGGAGCAGACAGAATCTGGAGCAGCTTTGCAAGGCAACCAATCAGCTTCTATCTTTTAGTTTGTTCAGTTAAAGTGGAAGTAAACCCTCCTATCGTTTCCAGCGAAGGAAGCTGACAATCTTTACCTGCCATGATGCTTCACATGTGATCAGTTATGACATCAGCCATTGGATGGTTTGACAGTTTGATTGAGAGCACAAGCAATGTAACAGTTACATTCCCGCCACGTGGCGGGAATGTAACAGTTTTTTTTTTTTTTAGCTGGTAGATCGATAGGTCTTGTTTTCTAAATAGTGCAGTGCTGTTATAGGAGGAAGTAATTTATTTTGGCGCCGATTGTTTTTCTTTAACAATTCATATTAGATCGATAGGTCTACTTCTGCTTTAAGACCTCTTTCACACTGGGAGGCGTTTTTCAGGCACTTTAGTGCTAAAAATAACGCCTGAGAAAGCCTCACCTACAGGTCCAGTGCGAGAGCCCAAGTGCTTTCACACTGGGGCGCTGCGCTGGCAAGACGTAAAAAAAAATAAAATAAATAAAAAATAAAAAAAGTCCTGCAAGCAGCATCTTTGGGGCAGTGGAGGGTATACACTCCTCCTCCACCGCTCCTGCCCATTGAAATAAATCGGCACCACTGCCGAAGTGCCTGCAAATTGCTTTGGCAGCGGTGCTACGCGGGCACTGCTAACCCTTTCTTCGGCTGCTATCGGGGGTTAAAAGCGCCACGCAAGCGGCCGAAAATAGCTGCTAAAACAACGGTAAATCGGTGCTTTACTGCGAATGTGGTCCACGGCTGCAATGTGAAAGGGCTCTTAGGTTTGAAAATGAAAGGTAAGCCAATTGGTTGCCATGCCCAACTGCTCCAGTTTTTGTCAGTTCTAGTTTAAATCAATCCCCTATATATTAGTTTTAGTCCCTGCCAGGTAAGTCTGGTTAGCAGGACTCCCCTGTGCAAGATTACGGACCTTGTGGCAGATAAATCCACCTGTTGGGGGTATTAGAGGGCCAGAGGTGACTAAACAAAAACCCCAAACTAGATGAACTCACCCAAGACCTGTGTGTGCCCTCACCTTGTGCAGGCACTGTGCCCATTGTTTGATAGGGGCACTCATCCAGCTACTGTGGGGGGGGGGGGTAAATCACATAGCACTGGGTGGTCATCTTCCTCTCATTACTTTTCACTGTGCATTCAAACAGGTAAGGTCATATGGTGATATTATGACCATGCCCAATAAAAATGTGCCAACGTCCCGCAGGTAATTGTAAATGGAGACTAACTAAAGAAAGTGGACTTTATAGGCACAAAAATACATATACTACAAAATATAAAAAAAAGGGTATTTTATTAAAAATATATGTATATATATCGAATCGCGATAAATCAGCGATTACATATGCTCAAAATATATTTAGTAACGTAGTAAACAACATCAGACCTTCTTATCAGCAAAACAACACCCAAACAGTGAGATGTATTGATCTTGGTAATATCATAAGTAGACACATGTAAAAAGTATACAAAACCAGATATTCTAAACTGATCACTGGCATAAATAGTGTATATAGAAAATAGAACTAGGTCCTGTAGATCTGGGGTGATGCTGATGCGGAGGTCCGTTTTTTCTCGTCAAAGGATTTAGCTTGACATGTTCCACGCTTTTAGAGTTAGCGCTTCCTCAGGAGCGATTGATTCTATGGTAATACATATCACAATAAGTTTTTACAAATTTAACAACATATACTCACTAGCACATTTTTACATATGAAAAGAAAAAGAGAGAGAAACAGTATTATTTTATTATAATATGGAGTGTCTGGACTCTAGACATGGGAACTGCCAAAAAATTCGTTTCGTTTCGTCCCGTTTCGTATATAAAAAAATTCGTAATTCGTGTACGAAATTCCGTTCGAATTCGTACGAAATACGAAATTCGGACGAATCGTAATTTTTTTTACGAATCGTTAGTAAAGTTACGAATCGTTACGAATCGTTACGAATCGTTAACGCGGCTAATGAATTGTTGGTTCTCATAACACAGAGAACAATTCGAATCCAACTACAAATATCGAATTTCAATTTCAAGTTACGAATCGTTACGAATCGTTATGAATAGTTACGAATCGTTACGAATCGTTATGAATAGTTACGAATCGTTAGTAAATCCAACTACCAATATCGAATTTCAACTAATTTGAACGAAATTATTATAGCAGATATAACGAATGAATTCGAATGACAAAGTGTCATTTTTGCAGAAAAAAAAAAAGCGTAGGGGTCCCCCCAAATTCAATAACCAGGCCCTTCAGGTCTGGTATGGATATTAAGGGGGACCCCAGCCAAAAAAAAAAAAAAAAATGGCGTGGGGTCCCCCCCAAATATCCATACCAGACCCTTCAGGTCTGGGATGGATTTAAGGGGAACCCGGCCAAAAAAAAAAAAAAAATGGCGTGGGGTCCCCCTCAAAATCCATACCAGACCCTTTATCCGAGCACGCAACCTGGCAGGCCGCAGGAAAGGAGGGGGGGACGAGAGCGGCCCCCCCCCCTCCCGCCTGAACCGTACCAGGCCACATGCCCTCAACATTGGGAGGGTGCTTTGGGGTCCCCCCCAAAGCACCTTGTCCCCATGTTGATGAGGACAAGGGCCTCATCCCCACAACCCTGGCCGGTGGTTGTGGGGGTCTGCGGGCGGGGGCTTATCGGAATCTGGAAGCCCCCTTTAACAAGGGGACCCCCAGATCCCGGCCCCCCCCCTGTGTGAAATGGTAAGGGGGTACAAAAGTACCCCTACCATTTCACCAAAAAAGTGCAAAAATGGTAAAAATGACAGGAGACGGTCTTTGACAATTCCTTTATTAAAATCTTCTTTCTTCTTTCTTCTGGTCTTCCTTTCTTCATCTTCTCCTTCCGTCATCTTCTCCTTCCGTCATCTTCTTCCATCTTCTTTCTTCTTCTTCGATTCGCTTCTTCTTCCTCCGGTCTTCTCGTCCTTCTCGTCCGGCGTCGTCCTTCTCGTCCGGCATCGTCGTCTCTTCTCGCAGGCCGCTCCTCGCAATGGGAGGCTCCCGCTCTGTGAGGCTTCGCTCCGGGTGACAGGTCTTTTATAACGAAGGCACCTGGTGACCCCGCCCCCTCTGACGCACGGGGACGTCATGTGGAATTCCCTATGGCTTTCCCCATGACGTCAGAGAGGGGGGCGGGGTCACCAGGTGCCTTCGTTATACAAGACCTGTCACCCGGAGCGAAGCCTCACAGAGCGGGAGCCTCCCATTGCGAGGAGCGGCCTGCGAGAAGAGACGACGATGCCGGACGAGAAGGACGACGCCGGACGAGAAGGACGAGAAGACCGGAGGAAGAAGAAGCGAATCGAAGGAAGAAGAAGATGGAAGAAGATGCCGGAAGGAGAAGATGAAGAAAGGAAGACCAGAAGAAAGAAGAAAGAAGATTTTAATAAAGGAATTGTCAAAGACCGTCTCCTGTCATTTTTACAATTTTTGACACTTTTTTGGTGAAATGGTAGGGGTACTTTTGTACCCCCTTACCATTTCACACAGGGGGGGGCCGGGATCTGGGGGTCCCCTTGTTAAAGGGGGCTTCCAGATTCCGATAAGCCCCCCGCCCGCAGACCCCCACAACCACCGGCCAGGGTTGTGGGGATGAGGCCCTTGTCCTCATCAACATGGGGACAAGGTGCTTTGGGGGGGACCCCAAAGCACCCTCCCAATGTTGAGGGCATGTGGCCTGGTACGGTTCAGGCGGGAGGGGGGGCCGCTCTCGTCCCCCCCTCCTTTCCTGCGGCCTGCCAGGTTGCGTGCTCGGATAAGGGTCTGGTATGGATTTTATGGGGGGACCCCACGCCATTTTTTTTGGCTAGGGTTCCCCTTAAAATCCATCCCAGACCTCAAGGGTCTGGTATGTATTTTGAGGGGGACCCTACGCCATTTTTTTTTTTTTTTTTTTGGCTGGGGTCCCCCTTAATATCCATCCCAGACCTGAAGGGCCTGGTTATTGAATTTGGGGGGACCCCTACGCTTTTTTTTTTATCAATGACTTCAATGAATGACAGTTCTCTGTATTACGGATCCAACAATTCATTTGCCGGCAATAGCTGCGACTCGATTTTAAATAGTTTTTTTTTTTTCCTGCAAAAATGACACTGCAGGAACAGTTCCCTATATTAGATATACTGAATCTCGAATCATTCGAAGCATTCGTTATATCCGCTATTATAATTTCTTTCATATTAGTTGAAATTACATATTTGTTAGTTACAATACAACATTCGAATTGTTCTCTGTATTACGGGAATCGGCAATTAGCCGCGAGTGATTTTAAATATCTTTTTTTCCTGCAAAAATGACACATTGTACAGAGAGAGTTCTAAACACGGGAAACATGCCCCCTTCATAGACATACTATAGAGTATATAGTATGTAGAAGGGCGCAGGTTTCCCGTGTTTAGAACTCTCTCTGAACAAAGTGTCATTTTTGCAGGAAAAAAAGACATTTAAAATCACTCGCGGCTAATTGCCGATTCCCGCAATACAGAGAACAATTCGAATGTTGTATTGTAACTAACAAATATGTAATTTCAACTAATATGAAAGAAATTATAATAGCGGATATAACGAATGCTTCGAATGATTCGAGATTCAGTATATCTAATATAGAGAACTGTCTCTGTACAATGTGTCATTTTTGCAGGAAAAAAAAAACTATTTAAAATCACTCGCAGCTATTGCCGGCAAATGAATTGTTGGATCCGTAATACAGAGAACTGTCATTCATTGAAGTCATTGATAAAAAAATGTGTAGGGGTCCCCCCAAATTCAATAACCAGGCCCTTCAGGTCTGGGATGGATATTAAGGGGGACCCCAGCCAAAAAAAAAAAAAAAATGGCGTAGGGTCCCCCTCAAAATCCATACCAGACCCTTGAGGTCTGGGATGGATTTTAAGGGGAACCCTAGCCAAAAAAATGGCGTGGGGTCCCCCATAAAATCCATACCAGACCCTTATCCGAGCACGCAACCTGGCAGGCCGCAGGAAAGGAGGGGGGGACGAGAGCGGCCCCCCCCCCGCCTGAACCGTACCAGGCCACATGCCCTCAACATTGGGAGGATGCTTTGGGGTCCCCCCCAAAGCACCTTGTCCCCATGTTGATGAGGACAAGGGCCTCATCCCCACAACCCTGGCCGGTGGTTGTGGGGGTCTGCGGGCGGGGGGCTTATCGGAATCTGGAAGCCCCCTTTAACAAGGGGACCCCCAGATCCCGCCCCCCCCCTGTGTGAAATGGTAAGGGGGTACAAAAGTACCCCTACCATTTCACCAAAAAAGCGTCAAAAATTGTAAAAATGACAGGAGACGGTCTTTGACAATTCCTTTATTAAAATCTTCTTTCTTCTGGTCTTCTTTCTTCATCTTCTCCTTTCGTCATCTTCTCCTTCCGGCATCTTCTTCTTCCATCTTCTTCTTCCTTCGATTCGCTTCTTCTTCCTCCGGTCTTCTCGTCCGGCGTCGTCCTTCTCGTCCGGCATCGTCGTCTCTTCTCGCAGGCCGCTCCTCGCAATGGGAGGCTCCCGCTCTGTGAGGCTTCGCTCCGGGTGACAGGTCTTGTATAACGAAGGCACCCGGTGACCCCGCCCCCCCTCTGACGTCATGGGGAAAGCCATAGGGAATTCCACATGACGTCCCCGTGCGTCAGAGGGGGCGGGGTCACCAGGTGCCTTCGTTATAAAAGACCTGTCACCCGGAGCGGAGCCTCACAGAGCGGGAGCCTCCCATTGCGAGGAGCGGCCTGCGAGAAGAGACGACGATGCCGGACGAGAAGGACGACGCCGGACGAGAAGGACGAGAAGACCGGAGGAAGAAGAAGCGAATCGAAGGAAGAAGAAGATGGAAGAAGATGACGGAAGGAGAAGATGAAGAAAGGAAGACCAGAAGAAAGAAGAAAGAAGATTTTAATAAAGGAATTGTCAAAGACCGTCTCCTGTCATTTTTACCATTTTTGCCACTTTTTTGGTGAAATGGTAGGGGTACTTTTGTACCCCCTTACCATTTCACACAGGGGGGGGGCCGGGATCTGGGGGTCCCCTTGTTAAAGGGGGCTTCCAGATTCCGATAAGCCCCCCGCCCGCAGACCCCCACAACCACCGGCCAGGGTTGTGGGGATGAGGCCCTTGTCCTCATCAACATGGGGACAAGGTGCTTTGGGGGGGACCCCAAAGCACCCTCCCAATGTTGAGGGCATGTGGCCTGGTACGGTTCAGGCGGGAGGGGGGGCCGCTCTCGTCCCCCCCCTCCTTTCCTGCGGCCTGCCAGGTTGCGTGCTCGGATAAAGGGTCTGGTATGGATTTTGAGGGGGACCCCACGCCATTTTTTTTTTTTTTTGGCCGGGTTCCCCTTAAAATCCATCCCAGACCTGAAGGGTCTGGTATGGATATTTGGGGGGGACCCCACGCCATTTTTTTTATTTTTTTTTTGGCTGGGGTCCCCCTTAATATCCATACCAGACCTGAAGGGCCTGGTTATTGAATTTGGGGGACCCCTACGCTTTTTTTTTTTCTGCAAAAATGACACTTTGTCATTCGAATTCATTCGTTATATCTGCTATAATAATTTCGTTCAAATTAGTTGAAATTCGATATTGGTAGTTGGATTTACTAACGATTCGTAACTATTCATAACGATTCGTAACTATTCATAACGATTCGTAACGATTCGTAACTTGAAATTGAAATTCGATATTTGTAGTTGGATTCGAATTGTTCTCTGTGTTATGAGAACCAACAATTCATTAGCCGCGTTAACGATTCGTAACGATTCGTAACGATTCGTAACTTTACTAACGATTCGTAAAAAAAAATTCGTATTCCGTACGGAATTCGTAAAAAAAAAAATTCGTACTACAGATTCGTAAATTCGTACGAATTTCGAAAAATTCGTACGAATTACGAATTCGTACGAAACGAATCGCACATGTCTAAAAACTTATTGTGATATGTATTACCATAGAATCAATCGCTCCTGAGGAAGCGCCAACTCTAAAAGCGCGGAACATTCGAGCTAATGATATTCTTGCTTGTCGAGCTAGCATAGAATCAATCGCTCCTGAGGAAGCGCCAACTCTAAAAGCGCGGACCTAAATGACATTTCTATAATTTTCACACTATTTATGCCAGTGATCAGTTTAGAATATCTGGTTTTGTATACTTTTTACATGTGTCTACTTATGATATTACCAAGATCAATACATCTCACAGTTTGGGTGTTTTGCTGATAAGAAGGTCTGATGTTGTTTACTAAGTTACTAAATATATTTTGAGCATATGTAATCGCCGATTTATCGCGATTCGATATATATACATATATTTTTAATAAAATACCCTTTTTTTTATATTTAGTAGTATATGTATTTTTGTGCCTATAAAGTCCACTTTCTTTAGTTAGTCTCCATTTACATCTTCCTCTCGCTGTCGAAACATTTATGAGTCAGTCTTTATTAAAGAACAGCAATATCAGGCCTAAGAGAATGGAGCTATAGAGACAGGGGAAAGTGGCAGCATGGTGCAAGGCTGTACAGGGGAGGATGCAAATGACACAAGTTAGGTGGACTATGGACGCTCCTCCTATTAGTTGTATGATGTGAAGGGAAAGTCGCTGGTTCAGCCCTGCAAGTACCATAAAGCACATGATCATCCAGCGACTTCCCTCTGAAGGGAAAGGTCTGGTGTTGAGAACAACCAATAAGATTTTGCTTTTCCTGCAGCACAGGCTGGAAAAATGAACCTGAAAATCTGCTGACTCGTTGCTACGAATAACAAGAATACTCCTCACTTTGTACAATCTCAGAGGATTTCTGCATACACAGAGATCTCAACGACATTGTGTCTAATATTAGCTAGCTTTTCCTCTTTCAGAACACCCTCTGAGGGCGATGCCCACCTGCCCATCACACATGATGGCCCCCTGTACATGCAGAATTTCATTGCTACATATGGGGTTAGCACCATCCTATCTCACACATGAGAAGTACACGGGGGGGGGGGGGGGATGGGGGAGCCCACTGACCTGTCAGGGCCACTATCAGCAGTGTCACCATCATCAGCGTATTCCGGGATGTCCATTGTGGGAAGAGAACAGACTGCAGAGCCAAGAACCGCCGCACAAAGATCCAGTCCAGACGAGGCCTGTAAGAGAACGGACACTGAATGAGGCCGAGACAGCAACATGTACTACAAGACCGTCTATAAGCCTTATATGTGATCTCTCCATATGGTACTTATACCCCATATACAGTATATACTTCTTATACACATGCCATACAGCATATGCACCCCCCCCATACAGTATATACACTCCATACATCCCCCATACAGTATATACACCCCCCCCGATACAGTATATACACACACACACCATACATCCCCCATACAGTATATACACCCCCCGATACAGTATATACACACACACACACACCATACATCCCCCATACAGCATATATACGCCATACATCCCCCATACAGTATATCCCCCCCCCCCCGATACAGTATACACACACACACACACCATACATCCCCCATACAGTATATACACTCCATACAGTATATACACACACTCCATACATCCCCCCATACAGTAAATATACACCCCCGATACAGTATATACACTTTATACATCCCCCCAGTCTATACCCCCCCACACAGTATGTACACTCCATACAGTATATATCCCCCCAATCACTTGCAGTATGTACACTTTATACACCCCCCCATATAGTATATACACTCCATACACTTTATACACCCCCCAATACAGTAAAATACAACACCAAACAAACAATACAAAAACAAAACACACTCTACAACACACAACAAACAACACAACAAAACATCAACACACAATACAAAAAACCAAAACAAACACAATGATAAAAAACAAAAAAAAAAAAAAAAAAAAAAAAAAAAAAAAAAAAAAAAAAAAAAAAAAAAAAAAAAAAAAAAAAAAAAAAAAAAAAAAAAAAAAAAAAAAAAAAAAAAAAAAAAAAAAAAAAAAACAAAAAAAAAAAAAAAAAAAAAAAAAAAAAAAAAAAAAAAAAAAAAAAAAAAAAAAAAAAAAAAAAAAAAAAAAAAAAAAAAAAAAAAAAAAAAAAAAAAAAAAAAAAAAAAAAAAAAAAAAAAAAAAAAAAAAAAAAAAAAAAAAAAAAAAAAAAAAAAAACAAAAAAAAAAAAAAAAAAAAAAAAAAAAAAAAAAAAAAAAAAAAAAAAAAAAAAAAAAAAAAAAAAAAAAAAAAAAAAAAAAAAAAAAAAAAAAAAAAAAAAAAAAAAAAAAAAAAAAAAAAAAAAAAAAAAAAAAAAAAAAAAAAAAAAAAAAAAAAAAAAAAAAACAAAAAAAAAAAAAAAAAAAAAAAAAAAAAAAAAAAAAAAAAAAAAAACAACAAAAACCCACCAACAAACCAAACAACCACAACACACACAAAACCAAAAAAAAAAAAACCAAACAACAAAAAAAACACAAACAAAAACCCAAAAAAACCACAACAACCAAACAACACAAAAAACACAACAAACCCAACCACAACAAACAACAAAACAACAAAAAAAACAAAAAAAAAAAAAAAAACCACAAAAAAAAAAAAAAAAAAACAAAAAAAAAAAAAAAAAACAAAAAAAAAAAAACACACAAAAAACAACACAAAAAAAACACAAAAAAAAAAAAAAAAAAAAAAAAAAAAAAAAAAAAACCAACACAAAAAAACACAAAAAAAAAAAAAAACAAAAAACAAAAAAAAAAAAAAAAAAAAACAAAAACAAAAAAACAAAAAAACAACAAAAACACACAAACAAAAAAAAAACACCCACCAAAAAACCCCACAAAAAACACAACACAAAAAACCACCACAAACACACACACACACAACAACACACAACAAAAAAACACCCCCCCCCCAAACAAAAAAAAAAAACACACAAAAACAACCCCCACACACACAAACACAACCAACAACAAAAAAACCCACAAACACAACAACCAACACAAAAAACACCACAAACAAACAACCCAAACCAAAAAAAACACAAAAAACAACACACACAAACACAACACCCCCCCAACCACCCAAAACCACAACCCCACAACCCAAACAAAACAAAAAAACAAAACCAAAAAACACACCAAAAAACAAACACACAAACACAAAAAAAAAACAAAACAACAAACAAAACAAAAAAAAAAAAAAAAACAAACAAACAAACACACACAACCAAAAAAACACAAAAAAACAAAAACACACAAAAACAACACACAAAACACCCCACAAACCAAAACAAAAAAAAAAAAACACACAACAAACCACACAAAAAAACACCCCCAAAAAAACAACACAAAACCCCCACAACAACAACA
>CM053038.1:57361999-57376999 GCA_028564925.1 Lithobates sylvaticus
CAGCAAAATATATACTCACAAACGAGTATTGATAGAAGGCATAAACAGTAAAGCAAGTCCACTATTCGGAACTTCAACAAGCCAGGACTTGATGTTGAGTGGATCTAACGATTCCTCAAAAATGGCTGAGGCGTTTCTGGGGAGAACCCCTTTCCTCAGAGCCTAAAACGGGCAATGATCTCTCCCCCAGGGACTCCTCTATAAATGTGTGTGTGAATGTGTGGCAATACACCCCCAGCTCCACCCCACCCTCAGGTTACACTAGGGTGACCACGTGTCACGGATTGCCCGGGACAGTCCTGCATTCTGCAGGTCTGTCCCAGGCACCTTAACTCCGGGACAATACAGTGTCCCAGAATGAAACTGACACAGGTCCCAGCATGAACCCCCTCAGAGCTTAAGGTGTGATACCCCCCCCCCAACTAGTGAAGAACTACAGGTCCCAGCATGAACCTGTGGAATCTATGGGGTCATACCCTTAGATCTCAGGGGTTCATGCTGGGACTGATAGTCCTTTACTTTTGGGGGATGTGACCTCCCCAAAATGAAGGACTACAGGTGCCAGCATGAACCCCTCAGAGCTAAAGATGTGACACCCCCCACATAGTGAAGAACTACAGGTCCCAGCATAAACCTGTGGGATCACACCCTTAGATCTCAGGGGTTCGTGCTCCTTCAAATGGGGGGGGGGGGGTCACATCTTTAGATATCACGGGTTCGTACTGGAACTTGTAGTCCTTCACTTTTGGAAGATGTGACCCCCCCCTTCTCAAAGTGAAGGACTACAGGTCCCACCATGAACCCCACAGAGTTGAAGATGTGACCTCCCCCCAACCAGTGAAGGACTACAGGTCCCCGGATGAACCTGTAAAATCTATGGGGTCACAAAAAAGGAATCAAAAATCCAATTTTTTTTTAGGGGGGGGTCTGTCCCTGAATGGCAGTTTGGAAATGTGGTCACCCTAGGTTACACCCACCACCGTTGTACCTGGTTAACAGATAGGAACACCATTCGGCAACAGAGCTAAAGGGTACATAGTGGACATCCATAGAGTTCTGAAGATCAAAGCCCAGGAATATCTATAGTAGGTCAGCCCACACTTCGTCTTACTGTTAGTAGCATCTGAAGACGATGGGATGTCGTTAGACCAGCCTGATAGAGCCTCTCCCGAGGGTGCCATAGCCCTTTGCGAGTGGAGCGCACATCGCTCTCCTGTGTTGAAGTTCCGAATAGTGGACTTGCTTTACTGTTTATGCCTTCTATCAATACTCGTTTGTGAGTATAAATTTTGCTGTTTCATATTCAAATAAAGCTTTTGTAGTGGTAATGTACAAGGTCGGTGCGCCCTCCTTTTCTTTTGTAAAGTTTCTTCTGACTGCAGGCTTAGTACGGCCGAGTGCGGGGTGTAGAAAGATGGCCGTCGGTCGAGGAATTTGACATGCAGTGTCCTGACGTCAGCGAGGACGCACTGCGCAGATGACGCTGTGCGCATGTGGTTTTCTAAAACAGCTGATTACACGTCACAGGAAGTGACATGGTTCGATATTCTGCCGGGTTCGACATTTTGTCACAACACCGGCAATTCATTTGTTTACATTCAGCTGTCAACGGGGAAACCCACTGACAGTAGATGAGTCATCGGTTGTTTTCAGGACGCGGCGGCCAGCTTCCCAGCCTGCTCCTTAACAACCAGCTATTCTTTATACATAATTAGGTTCTGTCGATCAATTTTAAATCTCTCTTTCCAAACATCTCTGTGGCAGATTTGCTGAGTTTCACGCAGAATTTCATGTTTTCATGTAATAGCAGATGTGGTAATCCATGTACACAGGACGATGTTCTTTGGCACACTGACTTATGAAGGTCAGCGCACCCTGTGACTGTTCTTGCAGCCTTGTGCTGCCATCTATTGGCGAGTTACAAGACTTGTCTCAAAACTTTTTTAACCCACCCAGTATTCTGGTCATTCTTTGCATTAGACCACTGGGGGAAGTTTCAGTTCAAGGGGTTGGTGTGCGCTGTGATCATTCTGGGTGTTCACACCTTTGATCTTTTTTCATATAATATAATATGGGGGTCGGAAACCCGTCCATCCAGGTCCATCTGTCGACCGCCGGCAGGTGACAGGTGGACCGCAAACAGGTACCTGCGCCACTGACCCCCACCTTTTATGTCCCGGTGTCTCTCTCCCCCTCCCGCCTCCATCCTCCTCCGCCGCTATGATCAGTGGACAGCGGAGACCAGGAGGAAGCACAGCTCAGGACGGAGGGCGGAAGGAGGAGCTGGCCAAACAAACTTTTTATGTTAAACCACTGGTGATTAGTTGCTAGCACACAGGGTGGTCCTAAGCAACCAATCACCAGCTTGCGTATACGAAAAGTCACCCTGCCAGTTCCCGCTTCTCTGTCCAGAACTGTGCTGGCTCCCGGTCTCCGCTCTGGAAGGTACAGCACTGTGCTACTGGAGGAGAGGAGGGAAGGGGGGTTACTGCTATAGGGGAAAGGGGGGGCATAAGACACCACTGTGTGTAGGGTGATGTGAAGGGGGCAGAGGACATGGTTATGAACCCTGCATTCTGACCGCAACACACTCCTGATACCCTGCATTCTGACCGCAACACACTCCCGATCCTGCATTCTGACCGCAACGCACTCCTGAACACTGCATTCTAACCGCAACGCACTACTGATCCCTGCATTCTGACCGCAACACACTCACGATCCCTGCATTCTAACCGCAACGCACTCCTGAACACTGCATTCTAACCGCAACGCACTACTGATCCCTGCATTCTGACCGCAACACACTCCTGATCCCTGCATTCTGACCGCAACGCACTCCTGATCCCTGCATTCTGACCGCAACATACTCCTGATCCATGCATTCTGACAGCAATGAACTCCTGATCCCTGCATTCTGACCGCAACGCACTACTGATCCCTGCATTCTGACCTCAATGCACTACTGAACCCTGCATTCTGACCGCAACGCACTACTGATCCCTGCATTCTGACCGCAAGGCACTCCTGAACCCTGCATTCTGACCGCAACGCACTACTGATCCCTGCATTCTGACCGCAACGCACTCCTGAACCCTGCATTCTGATCGCAACGCACTACTGACGCCTGCATTCTGACCGCAACGCACTCCTGATCCCTGCATTCTGACCGCAACGCACTCCTGAACCCTGCATTCTGACCGCAACGCACTACTGAACCCTGCATTCTGACCGCAACACAGTCCTGATCCCTGCATTCTGACCGCAACGCACTCCTGATCCCTGCATTCTGACCGCAACATACTCCTGATCCCTGCATTCTGACAGCAATGAACTCCTGATCCCTGCATTCTGACCGCAACGCACTACTAATCCCTGCATTCTGACCTCAATGCACTCCTGAACCCTGCATTCTGACCGCAACGCACTACTGAACCCTGCATTCTGACCGCAACGCACTACTGAACCCTGCATTCCCCCCCCCCCCCCACCCACCGCCCCCCACCCCCCCCCCCCCCCCCCCCCCCCCTCCCACCCCTCACCCCCCCACCCCCCCCCCCTGACCACCCCCCCCCCCCCCCCCCTCTCGCAACCCCAACCCCCCCACCCAAACCCTGCACTACCCCCCCCCCCAACAACCCCATGCCCCCCACCCCCCCTCCCTCCCCTCACCCCCCCCCCCCCCCCCCGCCCCCCCCCCCCCTGGCCCCCCACCCCCCTTCCTGACCGTGCAATCGGACCGCAACCGCACGCACTCCTGAACCCTGCATTCTGATCGCAGCGCACTACTGACGCCTGCATTCTGACCGCAACGCACTCCTGATCCCTGCATTCTGACCGCAACGCACTCCTGAACCCTGCATTCTGACCGCAAGGCACTACTGATCCCTGCATTCTGACCGCAACGCACTCCTGAACCCTGCATTCTGACCGCGACGCACTCCTGATCCATGCATTCTGACCGCAACGCACCCCTGATCCCTGCATTCTGACCGCAACGCACTACTGAACCCTGCATTCTGACCGCAACGCACTACTGATCCCTGCATTCTGACCGCAAAGCACTCCTGAACCCTGCATTCTGACCGCAACGCACTACTGATCCCTGCATTCTGACCGCAACGCACTCCTGAACCCTGCATTCTGATCGCAATGCACTACTGACGCCTGCATTCTGACCGCAACGCACTCCTGATCCCTGCATTCTGACCGCAACGCACTCCTGAACCCTGCATTCTGACCGCAACGCACTACTGATCCCTGCATTCTGACCGCAACACACTCCTGAACCCTGCATTCTGACCGCAACGCACTCCTGATCGCTGCATTCTGACCGCAACATACTCCTGATCCATGCATTCTGACAGCAATGAACTCCTGATCCCTGCATTCTGACCGCAACGCACTACTAATCCCTGCATTCTGACCTCAATGCACTCCTGAACCCTGCATTCTGACCGCAACGCACTACTGAACCCTGCATTCTGACCGCAACGCACTACTGATCCCTGCATTCTGACCGCAACGCACTCCTGAACCCTGCATTCTGATCGCAGCGCACTACTGACGCCTGCATTCTGACCGCAACGCACTCCTGATCCCTGCATTCTGACCGCAACGCACTCCTGAACCCTGCATTCTGACCGCAACGCACTACTGATCCCTGCATTCTGACCGCAACGCACTCCTGAACCCTGCATTCTGACCGCGGCGCACTCCTGATCCATGCATTCTGACCGCAACGCACCCCTGATCCCTGCATTCTGACCGCAACGCACTCCTGAACTCTGCAGGGGGGGGGGGACCAGCAATTTATTCTCTAAGGTCTCTGCTAAAACAACATATATAATGTTTGGGGGTTCTGTGCAATTTTCTAGCAAAAAAAATATGATTTTACATGTAGGAGAGAAATGTCAGAATTGCCTGGTGGGCAAGTGGTTATGGACCATGTATACCATCTTGTGATATTGCCAAGATCCTATGCCCTGCTTTATGGTCTATGGAAGCTCTTTGTAACACCAACCATTTAATACGTCAGACCTGGGAGGACATTTGCTCGGCCTTCCTCTGTACTCTAGTGCCCGCCCAGGAAGTTTCCTATGTATGCTTATTCATACTTATACAAGTGAGACCTGTTTCTCCTTTATTCCCCTTTGTGTGTCCTGATGAAGAGGATCAGCGAAACCTACCTGATTATCATGCAAAAGCAACAAATCTAAAGCATCGGGCCCACTGTGGCCATATTTTCTATACATGTGAATATGTGTTTTTAAATAGTACTTTTCTATGTATATTTCGTATTTACAAATAAAACATGTATTTTTTATAAATATTTTGGTCCAATTTGCCTCTAACTACCCCCCACCCACCGTATAGACAAATGACAGTGGGCGGGATGCTCTTTTGTTCTGGGCCAACGTTATATTATGTCGCTCAGTCTTGCTGCAGGGCGCTCAGTGCAGCAATAGCGCTTTGTCCCTGGGACACGGCCCGACCCTGATCTCGGTAAAGAGCCGTAGCTGGGGCTTTTTACCCATGTGATCAGCGGCGTCCAATCACATGTCAACAACGAGATGCCGTTTATCAGCACACCTCGCCTCAGACTGACAGCGTGTATAGAGAGAGGAGAGCCCATCAGCGGCATCCCCTGTATAGGTAATCAGGGCATTGATCATCAGTGCAGCCCCAACAGTGCCCGTCAATGATGCCAACCTGTACCCATCAGTGACACCAGTATGTGCCAATAAGTGATGCCAATCTGTGCCCATCAGTGCCGATAAGTGCCACCTATCAGTGCCGCTCATCGGTGCTACATATCAGTGCCCATCAGTGCTGCATTTTAGTATCTCCTCATCGGTGATCATCAGGGCAGCCTATTAGTGCCCATCAGTGCAGCCTCATCAGCACACATCAACGAAGGAGAAAAATTACTTATTTTCAAAATTTTCTGACAGAAAATTATTTTATTTTTTTTCTTCAAAATTTTTTGTCTTTTTTCAATTTCTTTTAGCAAAAAAAACAAAACAAAACCCAGAGGTGATTAAATACCACCAAAAGAAAGCTCTGTTTGTGGGGAAAAATAATTATAAAAATTTCATTTGGGTACAGTTTTGCATGACCGCGCTGAAAATTGGCCTGGGCAGAAAGGGGGTGAAAGTGGCAAGTATTGAGGTTGGTTAAAGTGTTTATTGATCCTTTCTTTAAAAAACTGCCAGACGCTCTATTATAGGCTGGCATACAACACTGTGTAAATCCTTTATAAAAACGAGCAGTGTAAATAGCTATTTAGAGCTGTATTCAGGCCGGTCACGTGACTCGCGGCTGCTTTTCAGCTCCGATACACGGCTACTGCAGGAGGGACCGTGAAATCCCTCTGACGTCAGCCGGGAGATCTCGTGGTCGCTCGTCTCCTCCTGAAGAAGCAATGTCTCCGAGCTGTAAAGTGGCCGCGAGTCACGTGACTGGACTGAAGACAGCTCTAAATAGCTATTTATACTTGTTTTTAGAAAGGATTTACAGTGTTGTATGCCAGCCTCTAATAAAGAGGCTTGTAGTGACAATTTTAGGTTTTGTACTTTTAATAATAGCGGCGGGGCGGAGACAGAGGGGTCGCTGACAGGCAGGAAGTAGGGGGTGAGAGGAAAGCAGAGCAGTGTATGACGGAGGGACGTAGTTTGACCACGGTGATCAGGGGCGGAGCAGCCCTGATTTTCGTGGTCAGAATAGAGAGGGGATACAGGAAGTGGCAGATTCAGGTTTTCTTTTTTACAGTTTAGAGGGGGGCAGATTACACAGCACAAGCACTGTGCTGTTTAATCTGCTTTAAAGGACCTGTATTTATTTTTATTTTTTTGGGGGTTAACAAACACTTTAATCACTTGCCTACTGGGCACTTACACCCCCTTCCTACCAAAGCCATTTTTCAGCTTTCAGCGCTGTCGCACTTTGAATGACAATTGCGCGGTCATGCTACACTGTACCCAAAAACTTTTTTTTATCATTTTCTTCACACAAATAGAGCTTTCTTTTGGTGGTATTTAATCACTGCTGGGTTTTTTATTTTTTACAAAAAAAAAAAAAAGACCAAAAATTCTAAATGCTTTTTACTTTTTTCTGTCAGTAAATTTTGTAATCAAGTCCTTTTTCTCCTTCACTGATGTGGCGGCACTTATGGGCACTGATGAGACGGAACTTGTGGGCACTGGTGAGGTGGCACTAATCAGCACTGTTAGGTGGCACTGATGGGCACTAATAATCAGCACTGGTGGGCACTGATAGGTGGCATGGATAGGCAGTACTGATGGGTGGCATTGATCGACAGCAGTGATGGGCAGCACTGACTGGCATCGCTAATGGGCACCGATTGGTGGCACTTGTGGGCACTGATTGCTGCCACTGGTGGGCACTGTATTTCTATATTGTAATCAGGGCACTGATCATCAGATTTCCCCCTGCGTGGAGATGCCGCTGATTGGCTCTCCTCACCACACACTCTGTCAGTGTGAGGCGAAGTGCGCCGATTACTGGCACTTCCTTGTTTACATGTGACTGGCTGTGATTGGACACAGCCGACCACATGGTTAAAGAGCCGCGGACGCAGCTCTTTACAGAGATCGGGGCCGCGGCGTGTCCTAGCAACACGGTGCGGGCAAGAGCGGCTGTTCTGGGAATCGAACGAGAGCCGCACCGCCCTGCCCTCATTTGACGGTGGGTGGCAAGCAGTTAAAGTCCGACCTAGTGGTCCCTTTCTCCCCCTTTTTTGTTTAAGGAGCATTCCCATGGAAGTCAATGTGCCTGAATTTGCCTCTAAATGCCTATGTGTGCATGGACACATATGCTAATCTGTAGGGGTGTTTTGAGGCAGAGAAACTACACGCCAGACAACCCTAAGGCCCCTTTCACACTGGGGCGGTTTGCAGGCGCTATTGCTACTGCAAACCGACCCGAAACAGCTGTTGCTGTGTCCTTCAGTGTGAAAGCCCGAGGCTTTCACACTGAAGCGGTGCGCTTGCAGGACGCTGGAAAATGTCCTGCAAGCCGCATCTTTGGCTCGCTGTAGGAGCGGTATATTTACCGCTCCTATAGCGCCCGTTCCCATTGGAAACAATGGGCAGCGCTCCGAACCTGCCCGCAAAACGCTGCTGCAGCGGCGGTTTGCGGGCGGTATTGACCCTTTTTTGGCCGCGGGGTAAAACCTCCCCGCTAGCGGCCGAAATGCGCCGCTAAAACGCCGGTAAAGTGGTGCTAAATATAGCGCCGCTTTACCGCCAGCGCCCCACACCGCTCCAGTGTGAAAGTAGCCTAAGAGCGGCGTTATAATGTCCAGATCAGTTTAGATGCGTTTTTTATCAATGTACAGGGATATGGAAATGGTAGTGACGTAAACACACGCACTCTCTCAGGTTGAACTGGATGGACCGACGTCTTTATTCAGCCTTACTAACTATGTAAACTATGTAAAGTAGTCACAAACGTAACTCTGTGTTTAATTTGGAATTGTTTCCAGGTAGGAAGAGAAGGCTCATGTGTCATCGGATTCTATTCAAGAGTCCAGATGGAAGTCCTCTAATCAGACAGAAGTAAATAACAGGGACACACAATACCCCCCCCCCCCCTCCCCCATAAGAGTCAGATGACAAGTCATCACATTCTGCACTGAAGTGTTTGTCTGCTGAGCACTTTTCTTGCACAACAGATAAGCGTGACGGCGGTTGCACAATCGCTGACCCTTCAACTGGAGAGCCGGCCTGAGCTGGCATAAAGCCGAGTCTGTACATGTCAGAAGTTTTATTTACAGAGAAGGTAATAATACACACAATTACAAACAGGCGCTGGCAAAGTCCTCGGGGCTCGGCCCGTGTGGCCCCGCAGAATGTCACAGCTTGATAGAGAAGGACACTCCACATGAGCAGCCTTGGTCAGCCTGGGGGTTTTGCGTCAGCTGGAAGGAACTTCGGATCAGCTCTTCACAATATTCAATGGTGCTGCCTTTCACCAGCTGGAGGCTCTCCGTGTCCACCACAACATGGGCCCCGTCTGTGCCAAACACCCTGCCAAGAGAGAGAGAAAAATGTTACTGGAACATGTAGTGCCCACACAATACTGACCACTCCCAGGACCCCTGTGTGTGCCACCTCACCTGTCCTCCTCTGTCATGTCTGTATCCAATAAGAACTTATACTGGAAACCAGAACAGCCTCCGCTCTCCACCTGGAGCCTGAGGAACTCCGAGCCACTGGTCACCTCTCGTAGTCTCTGTGACAACACAAATGGGAAATGTGACAACGTGGACTTCCCCAGTGACCCCCCTATGTTCATTATTCCCTCAACCCTCCGTGTTTATAATCCCCTCAACCCTCCATGTTCACAATCCCCTCAACCCTCCGTGTTCATTATCCCCCCCCAAGTTCATTATCCCCCCCCCCCCCCCCCAACCCTCCACGTTCATTATTCCCACAACCCTCCGTGTTTATAATCCCCTCAACCCTCCGTGTTCATTATTCCCCCCCCAACCCTCCACGTTCATTATGAATGAATGAATGAATGAATGAATGATTTGTATAGCGCTACAACTGCGAACTGAATCGCCTCGAGGTGCTTGTCTGCTCTTGTTGTGATGCCATGTTATCCCCCCCCCCCCAACCCTCCACGTTCATTATTCCCACATCCCTCCGTGTTCATAATCCCCTCAACCCTCCGTGTTCATAATCCCCTCAACCCTCCACGTTCATCATTCCCACATCCCTCCACGTTCATTATCCCCCCCACCCCCCCAATCTTCCACGTTCATTATCCCCCCCCAAGCTCATTATTCCCCCCCCCCAACCCTCCACGCTCATTATTCCCCCCCCCCCCAAGCTCATTATTCCCCCCCAACCCTTCACGTTCATTATCCCCCCCCCAAACCTCCACGCTCATTATCCCCCCCCCCCACGTTCATTATTTCCCCCCAACCCTCCACGCTCATTATCCCCCCCCTAACCCTCCACGCTCATTATTCCCCCCCCAACCCTCCACGCTCATTATCCCCCCCCCCCCCCCAACCCTCCACGTTCATTATTTCCCCCCCCCCCCAACCCTCCACGTTCATTATTTCCTCCCCAACCCTCCACGTTCATTATTCCCCCCCCCCCCCAACCCTCCACGTTCATTATTCCCCCCCCCCCAACCCTCCACGTTCATTATTTCCTCCCCAACCCTCCACGTTCATTATTCCCCCCCCCCCAACCCTCCACGTTCATTATTCCCCCCCCCCAACCCTCCACGTTCATTTTCCCTCCCAACCCTTAACGTTCATTATCGCCCCCCCAATCCTCCACATTCATTATCCCCCCCCCCCCAACCCTCCACATTCATTATCCCCCCCCCATACGTTCATTAACCCCCCCCCCCCCCAACCCTCCACGTTCATTATTCCCCAAACCCTCCACGTTCGTTATTCCCCAACCCCCTCCAATCTCCATGTTCATTATTCTCCCAACAACCCCCCCCCCCCCCCCCCCCCATTTCATCATTTAAGCGGTTACATGCGAATGGAGCCTCTGACCTAGCCAATGAGCACCTGGAATTAGGGTTTCTGCAGAGTCCAGCTTGTATGCTGCCCACAGTGTTGCTGCATCCAGAGGAGGGGTTTATCTGCCTCTGAACGTAGCAAACTATCTACGCCCCATCACCCTTGTGAACGTAGCCTTATAATGATCTAAGGCAGTGATTAGCTCATAAGTTGACAAAGTGGGCCTCAAATACAGCCCCTGACATTACCATAAGGTAATAATGTTCAATATTTGTCATGCTTGAGAGGAGTGTCAGAAACCGGGGACCTAATAGAGCACAGGTGTCAAACACAAGGCCCGCGGGCCGGAAACCGGCTGCCGATCCTTGTCATGTGGCCCACAGCGCCCCCCACCCATCACTTGTAAAACACAGGAACGTCTGTGTTTACAGTGACAGCTATAGTCTCAGCGAGTCCTGGCTCTTGTTCCTGCACATGTGGCGGTTCTAGGCTATACAAGCCGAGCGCGGAGAATGCTACAGCAGAACAGGCAGCTTACAAAATGATCTCCTTACATGCCGGGTGGTTGGCAGGGCACGCAGCCACAGGCTGGAACGGAGAACATACATGCTGGATGAACCACTTGAATGCCAAACATTGAGTGCTTATCCCAAGGGATTTCACAGGGGGTGGTGGTGGTCTGGTAGTGAGGGGTAGGTGCAGTAGTTGGGTGGGTGGTGGTCTGCTAGTGGGGGGGCTGTGCGTTAGTTGGGGGGTGGTGATCTGTCAGTGGTTAGTGTGAGGACAGTAGTTGGGTGGTGGGAGACCTGGTAGTGGAGGGGCTTTAGTTGGTGGGGTGAACTGAATGCTGCATGTAGCTCACCCATGAATCCTGCACTCTGTACACAGGGCACTTTTGAACCCTGCACTCTGTACGTAGCGCAACTCCTGAACTCTGTGTGTAGTGCACTCTGTCCACAGAGCAACCCTCCACCCGTCACTCTGTCCACAGCGCAACCCTCCACCCGGCACTCTGTCCACAGCGCAACCCTCCACCCGGCACTCTGTCCACAGCGCAACCCTCCACCCGGCACTCTGTCCACAGCGCAACCCTCCACCCGGCACTCTGTCCACAGCGCAACCCTCCACCCGGCACTCTGTCCACAGCGCAACCCTCCACCGGGCACTCTGTCCACAGCGCAACCCTCCACCCTGTCCACAGCGCAACCCTCCACCCTGTCCACAGCGCAACCCTCCACCCTGTCCACAGCGCAACCCTCCACCCTGTCCACAGCGCAACCCTCCACCCTGCACTCTGTCCACAGCGCAACCCTCCACCCTGCACTCTGTCCACAGCGCAAACCTCCACCCTGCACTCTGTCCACAGCGCAACCCTCCACCCGGCACTCTGTCCACAGCGCAACCCTCCACCCGGCACTCTGTCCACAGCGCAACCCTCCACCCGGCACTCTGTCCACAGCGCAACCCTCCACCCGGCACTCTGTCCACAGCGCAACCCTCCACCCGGCACTCTGTCCACAGCGCAACCCTCCACCCTGCACTCTGTCCACAGCGCAACCCTCCACCCTGCACTCTGTCCACAGCGCAACCCTCCACCCTGCACTCTGTCCACAGCGCAACCCTCCACCCTGCACTCTGTCCACAGCGCAACCCTGCACTCTCTACGTAGCGCAGCTCCTGAACTCTGCCCTCTGTACACATCACACCAATGAACTCCGAGTTAATTATTACTTAAATTAAAAAAAAGTTATAATTAAATGAAGAGGCAATTTTTTAATATGATAAAGAGTAGATACATAGTCTTAGATATACAATTGGCCCCTTGAGGACTACCAAATTGCTGATGCGGCCCCCAGGGTCAGAGAATGTGGACATGCTACGTTTTTGGATGCGGATATGCTGCAGAAGACAATACATATCTGGGAACATTACATGAGGCTAGTAGAGATCAATGCTATTATCCTATTACCCTAATCAATGTTCCCACTACAGACCGATGTGGTCCAAGGGCCGCACATCATATTTCAAAGGGCTGCAGGTTGGGCACCAGGGATTTAATATGAAGCTCAGTTATGACAGGTTCTCCTCAAATGCAGGCTGGAATGTGTCTGATATAGGAAATGTCTCTTACTTTCACACAGCTCTCGGTGAGGAGGATCTCTCCTTCGGCTTGAGCGTCGGACTGGCTTCGGACTGGCTGACTGCATGTCAGTAAACGAGGAAAACAGATCCTATGGGAAGAGATAGAGGAAAGAGATGAGTGAGACCAGGAGATGGGGGGTCCTGTGTGTAGTGTGTCAGTATATCACCAGGAGATGGGGGGGGGTCCTGTGTGTAGTGTGTCAGTATATCACCAGGAGATGGGGGGGGGGGGGTCCGGTGTGTAGTGTGTCAGTATATCACCAGGAGATGGGGGGCCCTGTGTGTAGTGTGTCAGTATATCACCAGGAGATGGGGGGGGGGGGGGGGCCTGTATGTAGTGTGTCAGTATATCACCAGGAGATGGGGGGTCCTGTGTGTAGTGTGTCAGTATATCACCAGGAGATGGGGGTCCTGTGTGTAGGGTGTCAGTATATCACTAGGAGATGGGGGTCCTGTGTGTCAGTAGATCACTAGATGGGGGTCCTGTGTGTAGTGTGTCAGTATATCACCAGGAGATGGGGGGTCCTGTATGTAGTGTGTCAGTATATCACCAGGAGATGGGGGTCCTGTGTGTAGTGTGTCAGTATATCACCAGGAGATGGGGGTCCTGTGTGTAGTGTGTCAGTATATCACCAGGAGATGGGGGGGTCCTGTATGTAGTGTGTCAGTATATCACCAGGAGATGGGGGGGGGTCCTGTGTGTAGTGTGTCAGTATATCACCAGGAGATGGGGGGGTCCTGTGTGTAGTGTGTCAGTATATCACTAGGAGATGGGGGGGGGGTCCTGTGTGTAGGGTGTCAGTAAAACACCAGGAGATGGGGGGCCCTGTGTGTAGTGTGTCAGTATATCACCAGGAGATGGGGGGCCCTGTGTGTAGTGTGTCAGTATATCACCAGGAGATGGGGGGCCCTGTGTGTAGTGTGTTAGTATATCACAAGGAGATGGGGGGGTCCTGTGTGTAGTGTGTCAGTATATCACCAGGAGATGGGGGGCCCTGTGTGTAGTGTGTTAGTATATCACCAGGAGATGGGGGGCCCTGTGTGTAGTGTGTCAGTATATCACCAGGAGATGGGGGGCCCTGTGTGTAGTGTGTCAGTATATCACCAGGAGATGGGGGGCCCTGTGTGTAGTGTGTCAGTATATCACCAGGAGATGGGGGGCCCTGTGTGTAGTGTGTTAGTATATCACCAGGAGATGGGGGGTCCTGTGTGTAGTGTGTCAGTACATCACCAGGAGATGGGGGGGGGGGTCCTGTGTGTAGTGTGTCAGTATATCACCAGGAGATGGGGGGGGGGGGGGTCATGGGTGTAGTGTGTCAGTATATCACGAGGAGAGGGGGGGGTCCTGTATGTAGTGTGTCAGTATATCACCAGGAGATGGGGGGGGGGGGTCCTGTGTGTAGTGTGTCAGTATATCACTAGGAGATGGGGGGGTCCTGTATGTAGTGTGTCAGTATATCACTAGGAGATGGCGGGTCCTGTGTGTAGTGTGTCAGTATATCACTAGGAGATGGCGGGTCCTGTGTGTAGTGTGTCAGTATATCACCAGGAGATGGGGGGCCCTGTGTGTAGTGTGTCAGTATATCACTAGGAGATGGGGGGGTCCTGTATGTAGTGTGTCAGTATATCACCAGGAGATGGGGGGTCCTGTGTGTAGTGTGTCAGTATATCACTAGGAGATGGGGGGGGTCCTGTATGTAGTGTGTCAGTATATCACTAGGAGATGGGGGGTCCTGTGTGTAGTGTGTCAGTATATCACCAGAAGATGGGGGGGTCCTGTATGTAGTGTGTCAGTATATCACCAGCAGATGGGGGTCCTGTGTGTCAGTATATCACTAGGAGATGGGGGTCTTGTGTGTCAGTATATCACTAGATGGGGGTCCTGTGTGTAGTGTGTCAGTATATCACCAGGAGATGGGGGGGGGGGGGGTCCTGTGTGTAGGGTGTCAGTATATCACCATGAGATGGGGGGGGGGGGGTCCTGTGTGTAGGGTGTCAGTATATCACCAGGAGATGGGGGGGGGTCCTGTGTGTAGGGTGTCAGTATATCACCAGGAGATGGGGGTCCTGTGTGTAGGGTGTCAGTATATCACCAGGAGATGGTGGAGGTCCTGTGTGTAGGGAGTCAGCGGCAGCGTGTCAGGAGTCAGCGGCAGCGTGTCAGGAGTCAGCAGGAGCGTGTCAGGAGTCAGCGGCAGCGTGTCAGGAGTCAGCGGCAGCGTGTCAGGAGTCAGCGGCAGCGTGTCAGGAGTCAGCGGCAGCGTGTCAGGAGTCAGCGGCAGCGTGTCAGGAGTCAGCAGGAGCGTGTCAAGCAGCGTCAGCGTATCAGGAATCAGCTGCAGAGT
>CM053038.1:57379499-57448317 GCA_028564925.1 Lithobates sylvaticus
GAGATCTGGTGATTGTCTCTATTGGATGAGATGTGGTGAGTGTGGAGACCATTGGAGATGTGGTGAGTGTGGAGACCATTGGAGATGTGGTGAGTGTGGAGACCATTGGAGATGTGGTGAGTGTGGAGACCATTGGAGTCCAGTGACCTCATTGTCCAGTGGTGAGATGATTGGACCTTTGTGACATGGTGCATTATCCTGCTGGAAGGAGCCATCAGAAGATGGGGACACTGTAGTCATAAAGGGATGGACATGGTCAGCAACAATAAGCCGTGGGGTTTGCTCAATTGGTATTAAAGTGGTGGGACACCCTGAAAACAAAAACTTGAAAAAATGTTAGTAACAATTTTAAAATTAAAAAAAAAATAAAAAATTATTTTTTTTTACTTACCAGAAATGGCTGTTGCTAGGCAGATTGTCCTAATCTGCCTCCTCCAGCGCCGCGGTGATCTTCTCTGCTTCCGTCTTCTAGTGAATGGGGCGCGGTGTGTTATGGGAACGGTGTCCCACAACACATCATGTTCCCCATTCACAAATAAGACTCGCGCATGCGCAGTAGGCCGCGGGAAGCCGTTTCCCTTACTGAGGATGGCGGCGCTGGATCCGGATTGCCGAGGGACATCTCGGCCTCCACGACCAGTATCGCGGGCCCCCTGGGAGGGTAAGCGTACTTATTAAAAGTCAGCGACTTTTTTTTTTAGCTGCTGACTTTTAAAAAAAATTTTTCAGGCGAAACACCGCTTTAAGTAGGGGTGCACCGAATGGATTTTTTGGTGCCGATACCGAAAATGAAAAAAACACTAGGCCAAAAACTGATACAGGAATTGCCAGACAATGACCGTTTTTAACCACTTGCCGACCGGCTCCTGTACATATACGTCGGATATCTCGGTAACGGCAGCCACAGCCAAGATATCCATCTTTTTAGGAGCCGGTCCTATTTTTGATAATGGTGGTCTCTGCAGCGGATTCGCTGCGAGATCACCGTTATAGGCGGCAGGAGAGGGGCCCCTCTCTCCTGCGGCTCTACCGCGCCCTCCGCCGCTTACTGGAGCCGTCGGCATCGGGTCCTCTCTCGTGCTGGGTATGGAGACGAGTGAGGGGGGGAAGATGGCCCCCACCCATCTCCATACCATAGCAGGGCGGAAGCAACGTCAAAACGTCACTTCCGCCCATAGCTCTTAAAGGCACATTTTTTCAAATGACAAAAATCTTTTATTCACTTTTTGACCCCCAGATCTCATATTTAAGAGGTCCTGTCATGTTTTTTTCTATTACAAGGGATGTTTACATTCCTTGTAATAGGCATAAAAGTGACCCAATTTTTTTTTTTTAAAACAGTGAAAAAATAAATAAGAAAAATATTTTTTTGAAAGCGCCCCGTCCCGCTGAGCTTGCACGCAGAATCGAGCGCATACGAAAACGGTGGTCAAACCACACATGTGAGGTATCGCCGCAATCATTAGAGCGAGAGCAATAATTCTAGCCCTAGACCTCCTCTGTAACTCAAAACATGCAACCTGTAGAATTTTTGTAAACGTCGCCTATGGAGATTGTTAAGGGTAAAACTTTTACGACACAAGCTTAGATTTTAAATAAAAGGTATACGTTTTTTATATAACACATTGCTAATAGTATTAGCAAAATTTCCATGCGGTGCGCCTCTAGCAGATATGATACAGGAGATGGTCAGGGACTGCAGACGCGCTACAGGAGATGGTCAGGGGCGGCAGACGGGCTACAGGAGATGGTCAGGGGCGGCAGACGGGCTACAGGAGATGGTCAGGGGCGGCAGACGGGCTACAGGAGATGGTCAGGGGCGGCAGACGGGCTACAGGAGATGGTCAGGGGCGGCAGACGGGCTACAGGAGATGGTCAGGGGCGGCAGACGGGCTACAGGAGATGGTCAGGGGCGGCAGACGGGCTACAGGAGATGGTCAGGGGCGGCAGACGGGCTACAGGAGATGGTCAGGGGCGGCAGACGGGCTACAGGAGATGGTCAGGGGCGGCAGACGGGCTACAGGAGATGGTCAGGGGCGGCAGACGGGCTACAGGAGATGGTCAGGGGCGGCAGACGGGCTACAGGAGATGGTCAGGGGCGGCAGACGGGCTACAGGAGATGGTCAGGGACTGCAGACGCGCTACAGGAGATGGTCAGGGACTGCAGACGCGCTACAGGAGATGGTCAGGGACTGCAGACGCGCTACAGGAGATGGTCAGGGACTGCAGACGCGCCACAGGAGATGGTCAGGGACTGCAGACGCGCCACAGGAGATGGTCAGGGACTGCAGACGGGCCACAGGAGATGGTCAGGGACTGCAGACGCGCCACAGGAGATGGTCAGGGACTGCAGACGCGCCACAGGAGATGGTCAGGGACTGCAGACGGGCCACAGGAGATGGTCAGGGACTGCAGACGGGCCACAGGAGATGGTCAGGGGCGGCAGACGGGCCACAGGAGATGGTCAGGGGCGGCAGACGGGCCACAGGAGATGGTCAGGGGCGGCAGACGGGCCACAGGAGATGGTCAGGGGCGGCAGACGGGCCACAGGAGATGGTCAGGGGCGGCAGACGGGCCACAGGAGATGGTCAGGGGCGGCAGACGGGCCACAGGAGATGGTCAGGGGCGGCAGACGGGCCACAGGAGATGGTCAGGGGCGGCAGACGGGCCACAGGAGATGGTCAGGGGCGGCAGACGGGCCACAGGAGATGGTCAGGGGCGGCAGACGGGCCACAGGAGATGGTCAGGGGCGGCAGACGGGCCACAGGAGATGGTCAGGGGCGGCAGACGGGCCACAGGAGATGGTCAGGGGCGGCAGACGGGCCACAGGAGATGGTCAGGGGCGGCAGACGGGCCACAGGAGATGGTCAGGGGCGGCAGACGGGCCACAGGAGATGGTCAGGGGCGGCAGACGGGCCACAGGAGATGGTCAGGGGCGGCAGACGGGCCACAGGAGATGGTCAGGGGCGGCAGACGGGCCACAGGAGATGGTCAGGGGCGGCAGACGGGCCACAGGAGATGGTCAGGGGCGGCAGACGGGCCACAGGAGATGGTCAGGGGCGGCAGACGGGCCACAGGAGATGGTCAGGGACTGCAGACGGGCCACAGGAGATGGTCAGGGACTGCAGACGGGCCACAGGAGATGGTCAGGGGCGGCAGACGGGCTACAGGAGATGGTCGGGGGCGGCAGACGGGCTACAGGAGATCATTGCAGCCTCACCAGTGCCCATCATGCAGCCTGCCTTAGTATGTCAGACAGGATCAGGACAGGGCCGTGTTGGCAAAGCCAAGAACAGTGCTCTATCTATGGAGGAAAGCTGTCAGCACACCGCGTTAAGGAGCGGCTTGTCGGTATGATCAGCGGGAGAAGCATTATCCGTGTGCAGCGTTACCGTAAGCTTCACCGAGCGGGCTCACTGTTTCTAACAGCATGTCAAACAAGTCCTTCACTCTTAACCCCCCGCGGCGCGGAACACTGATCATACCGACAAGCCGATCCTTATCACGGTGTGCTGACAGCTTTCCTCCATAGAGCACTGTTTTACTTTCAGCCACCTCGAGGAGGGAGGGGAAGAGAGAGGTGAGGACTGGATAGGGGCGCTCCAGAATGACACCCCTGTACTGGGTGGCACCAGGGACGGGGCCCTGCCCCATTTTCGGCGCCATTATCGGCAACAATTCTCTTTCGGCAAATTGCCAAAAAGACCATTTTCGGGCAATATGTATCGGCGGCCGAAATTTTGGTGCATCCCTAGTACTAAGGGGCCCAAAGTATGCCAAGAAAATATCCCCCACACCATTACACCACCAGCCTGAACCGGTGATACGAGGCAGGATGGATCCATGGCTTTCATGTTTACACCAAATTCTGACCCGACCATCTGAATGTCGCAGCTGAAATGGAGACTCATCAGACCAGGCAATGTTTTTCCAATCTTCTATTGTCCAATTTTGGTGATCTGTGCCAATTGTAGCCTCAGTTTCCTGTTCTTAGCTGACAGGAGTGGCCCCAGGTGTGGTCTTCTGCTGCTGTAGTCCATCTGCTTCAAGGTTGGATGTGTTGTGTGCATTCAGAGATGGTATTCTGCATACCTGGGATATAACGAGTGGTTATTTGAGTTACTGTTGCCTTTCTATCATCAGGAACCAGTCTGCCCATTCTCCTCTGACATCAACAAGGCATTTTCCTCCACACAACTGCCGCTCACTGGATATTTTCTCTTTTCCCCACCATTCTCTGTAAACCCGAGAGATGGTTGTGTGTGAAAATCCCAGAAATACTCAGACCAGCCCGTCTGGCACCAACATGCAATCCTCCAGCACCCCCAAACATGCAGCCCACCCCCCGACCTGCAACCCTCCAGCACCCCCCCTAACATGCAACCCCCCCCGACCTGCAACCCTCCTGCAGGTCGGGGGGGTGGGTTGCATGTTGGGGGGGGGGGTGCTGGATTGTTGCAGGCGGGGGGTGGGCTGCATGTTTGGGGGTGCGGGGGGGTTGCATGTTAGGGGGGGTGCAGGAGGGTTGCAGGTCGGGGGGGTTGCATGTTAGGGGAGGAGTGTTTGCGGGGTCAGTGGGAAAGCAGAAGTGGCTGTGAATATGGATGGGGAAGGGTTTCGGGGTGGGGGAGTGGGAATGCAGAAGTGGCTGTGAATAGGGATGGGGGAGGGTTTCGGGGCGGGGGAGTGGGAAAGCAGAAGTGTCTGTGAATATGGATGGGGGAGGGTTTCAGGGTGGGGAGTGGGAATGCAGAAGTGGCTGTGAATAGGGGCGAAGCAGAGAACTTGTCCTCACTGTACATTGTCTCTCCTCAGCTGTTACCATGTCGCTGGGTCACATCGCACTGCTGCTGGCACTGACCGTCTTCACTGTCACTTTTGGGGAGCCGCTGGTGTACAAGGACTGTGGTGAGTCAGTATGAATATCATAAGATGGTATCAACCAGTTGTCTCCTTTACATCTCAGGGGGAGCATGGAATGTGTGTCAGATAATGGAAGAAGAGGATAATCTCAGTGCTTTGCTGGCCTTTGACTGGCTGTTTTATCATTGCAGGCGCTGAGAAGGGGAAGCTGCTGACGGTGGATGTGTCTCCATGTCCCAGGCAACCATGTCCTCTAGTAAAAGGCAGCAGCTACACCATCAATGTCACCTTCACCAGTGGTAAGTGTGATGTGTGTGCAGACACTGTATGGGTAGAGGTATTGTAGTGGATTGGGTGTAGAGGTGTTTGTAGGGGATGGTGTGTGCGCGCAGACACTGTATGGGTAGAGGTGTTGTAGAGGATGGGGTGTGTGCAGACATTGTATGGGTAGAGGTGTTGTAGGGGATGGGGTGTGTAGAGGTGTTGTAGGGGATGGGGTGTGTGCGCAGACACTGTATGGGTAGAGGTGTTGTAGGGGATGGGGTGTGTGTGCAGACACTGTATGGGTAGAGTTGTTGTAGGGGATGGGGTGTGTGCGCAGACACTGTATGGGTAGAGGTGTTGTAGGGGATGGGGTGCGCAGACACTGTATGGGTAGAGGTGTTGTAGGGGATGGGGTGTGCAGACGCTGTATGGGTAGAGGTGTTGTAGGGGATGGGGTGTGCAGACGCTGTATGGGTAGAGGTGTTGTAGGGGATGTGGTGTGCAGACGCTGTATGGGTAGAGGTGTTGTAGGGGATGTGGTGTGCAGACACTGTATGGGTAGAGGTGTTGTAGGGGATGTGGTGTGCAGACGCTGTATGGGTAGAGGTGTTGTAGGGGATGTGGTGTGCAGACACTGTATGGGTAGAGGTGTTGTAGGGGATGTGGTGTGCAGACACTGTATGGGTAGAGGTGTTGTAGGGGATGTGGTGTGCAGACACTGTATGGGTAGAGGTGTTGTAGGGGATGTGGTGTGTGTAGAGGTGTTGTATGGAATGTTGTGTGCAGACACTGTATGGGTCATCACAGATAAATTATTGCACAGTGACCACATTACAAGAGAGAGTGCAAGGTTTCGGAGCTTCACAGGACCCCTTTGTCAGGCTGTTCACATGCCTGACGAAGGGGTCCTGTGAGGCTCTGAAACTCGGCAATTTCTCTTGTAATGTGGTCACTCTGCAATAAAAATCTTTGGATGAAAGTTGAGGATCCTTGGTGTGCTGGCGAATATGTGCGTTTTTTTTTATCTGTGATTTTCCAGTAAGTAGCTGTTAGTCGCTGCAGCACCCACTACAGGTGAGCCTTGTTCCCAGGAACGTGTGCGAGGGGAATTTAGACAAGACTGTATGGGTCATGGTGTGTGTAGAGGCGATGTACGGGTTTGTGGTGAGGGTTCTGTGTAAGGAGGTTTTGCCTCAACAACTTAGTGACCATCTCTGTCTCATCTGCCAGGTGAGGCATCTCCAAACTGCAAAGCTGTAGTCTACGGTTTGTTGGCAGGAGTTCCTATACCCTTCCCTCTGCCAGAAGCAGACGGGTGTAAGAGTGGAATAGCCTGCCCCCTGAACGAAGGCACAACCTACACCTACCTCACCAAGTTGCCCATCAAGACCGAGTACCCCTGTGTAAGTAGAATTGTGTTTGTACTACATTGATGGATGCTGCCCATACCCCACCTGGGCTTTGGAAAATGTGATGCTGTCTAGTTGGCATTTGATGGGTTTTCCTTCAAACTCTGCTGTAGATTCCAAACTTGCTAAAATTAGAAAGTCCTTATTTGCATTGGTTTAGAAGAGCCTCCTAACTTTTTCAACACAGAGGAACCCTTGAAATAACTTTCCGGTAACCCTGCTAAATAGTTATTATATCTACAGCTCATGATACATTTAGTGTGATGATCATTGGGAAGAATTACCCCCCTCACAGGTAGCCAAAAAGGTCAATGGTGTCAGTGGGAACATTTGAGAGGCAGAAATTGCTCACTTCTCTATCTAGCAACCTCTGGAGGAACCCTGGTATAGAGTGTCCCAACATAGGCACTGAGAGAGACTGTGTCTGCGAACCTCCACTGACTCACCATACAGCAGGGGTCTCAAACTAGCGGCCCTCCAGCTGTTGTGAAACTACAAGTCCCATCATGCCTCTGCCTGTGGGAGTCATGTATGTAACTGTCAGCCTTGCAATGCCTCATGGGACTTGTAGTTTCACAACAGCTGGAGGGCCACCAGTTTGAGACCCCTGCCATACAGTAATTCCTAGAGCCCCATTGTGGAACACCCTCTTAGTATTCACCTGAGCCCGATCTCTATCCAGCGATGTGCATGAGGGAAGCTGCTCTCCTTCCTCATTGGCCCCTGCGGCTGTCAGTCAAAGCCAGGGACAGGGCTGAGACCCATTCTGTGTCTTATGGGCACACACAGTGGGGCTCAAGCACATATAAGTGCCCCCATAGCAAGTGGAGGGCACTTATTGGAAGGGGAATGAGCCAAGATCGCTGGAAGGGGACCCGAGAAGAGAAGGATTGAGGCTGCTCTGTGCAAAACTGTTACACAGAGCGGGTAAGCATGACATGTTTTATTTATTTTTTCCTTAAAAATAATAATCACATTTAATATCACTTCAACCACTTCAGCTCCGGAAGATTTTACACCCTCCCTGACCAGGCCATTTTTTGTTATACGGCACTGAGTTACTTTAACCACTTAAAGAGGAGTATCCACAAAAAAAAATAAAAAATTAAAAGTCAGCAGCTACAAATACTGCAGCTGCAGACTTTTTAATAATCGGACACTTACCTCTTCCAGGGTCCAGCGATGCGGGGGAACGAAGCCCTACTCGTCTCGCCCTCCGTTCGGTGGTGCCGGCATTCTAACTGTGGGCACTTAGCTGTGGCTTCACAGCCGGGCACCCAGTGCGCGAGCGGTGCCGCGCAGTCATCTGGAACCTGTCACGTGTCCCAGATGACTGACAAGAGGGAGGGGGCGGAGCTGAGCCCTTCCTGTGCCGAGGGAAAGTGATGTCACCAGCCCAGGCACTGAAGGAGGCAGACTACGAGGGACCCCCTAGCAACAGGCATTTACAGGTGAGTTAAAAACAAAAAATGTTTTTTTTTAATTTTTTTTTTAGGAATTTTAATGATTTTTTTTATTTTTATGTGCAACAACACTTTAAGGATAAGCTGTTGTACTGTGGCAGGTTGGCTCCCCTGAGCGAATCGCCGTTATCGGCCGCTTTAAGAGCTCTAGGGGGCACAGGTGTGATGCTGATGCACGTGGGCGTGATCACTCCCGACAGAGAACTGAGATCTGTCCATGTAAATGGACAGATCTTCTTTCTGTCAGGGGAGGAAATACAGATCTGCTGTTCCTACTGATTAGGAACAGCAATCGTTCTCCTCCTCAAGGCAGTACCACCCCCCCAAGTTAGAAACACTCCCTAGGTAACATTTAACCCCTTGATCGCCCCCTAGTGTTAACCCCTTCCCTGCCAGTGACATTTATAGAGTAATCAGTGGCTGTTTTTAGCTCTGATCGCTGTATAAATGTCAGTGGTCCCAAAAAAGTGTCCGATCTGTCTGCCGTAATGGCGCAGACCCACTAAAAAGACGTCCGGGAAGACCAGGACTTCAAGACGCCCGCTCAGGGTGGGAGCTCCCATCTGCGGACGTCATATGACAATGGGCGGTATTGTAGTGGTTAAGCTTGGCTGGAATACTCCCATAACATTGTGAGGCCTACTTGCTCATCTCCACCAACACAGGAGTGAGCTATCAAGCGTTTGAATCAGAGAAAAAGCTTGCTCCTGTGATGGTGGAGGTGAGCAGTAACGACTTAGGCTTCGCTTAGCAACGTCCTGGAAATATTCCAATCGCACTTTATGAGGTATGCAAATGGCTTACACCTATAGCAAGGACATTACTCATCTTTAGTCAAGGCTGCACAGCTTGTTTATCTCTACAACCACTCCTTATCTGCATAGGCAGTTTTTGTAAAGGTGAACTGGAGCATACGAAGGTGATGGCTGGGTCACAAGTGAGGTCTAGAAGCAGTAAACAATAGCCGTGCCCATATTTCTGACATGACCGATTTTATCAAGTTTAAGTGGTGGCAGCCCATGAAAAGCAGCCATTACATGGGATGATACACATCTCTGGTAACAGGGAGGGGGCTCTGCTTGTGCCATATAAAATACGTGGAAGGCGCTCCTGCTAATAAGTACAGGGCACTAAAGGGTCACTGATGGATTTCCTGTCTGCATATGCAGCCCTGTCACATAAACTATTAACCACATCAATACTGGGCACTTTCGCCCCCTTCCTTCCCAGACCAATTTTCAGCTTTCAGCACTCTCGCACTTTCACTGACAATTGCGCGGTCATGCTACACTGTACCCGAATTACATTTTTATCATTTTGTTCGAACAAATAGAGCTTTCTTTTGGTGGTATTTGTTCACGACTCCATTTTTTTAATTTTTTTTGCGGAAATTTTGAAAAAAAATAATTTTTTCTTTATTCTTTTTTAAAAGAAACCCAATAATTGAATTTTGTCATAAATTTAAGCCAAAATGTATTCTGCTACATTTTTTGGTTAAAAAAAAAAAAATCCCGTTAAGTGTATAATTGGTTCACGTGATCACGGACAGATGTACGCAAATGATCATGTACAGATGTGCGCAGGTGATCACGGACATATGTGTGCAAATGATCATTGGGACATGTGATTTTACTGTTATATATGTGGGGACATGTGTTTTGGGATCATTACTATGTGGGGACATGTGTGATTTACATTTCTAGTGACGTATGTTTACACTAGACTGGTGATCGGTGAGTAAAAAGCTGTAAAAACAGCACATACTCACTGATCACCATAGATCATCCGCTCTCCTCAGCGATCACTTGGCAACCGGCTGTTTGTTTACATCACATGACGGCCGTGATTGGACACGGCCGTCATGTGATCAGGAGGGCCAATTGCAGAGCCCTCCTGTCGATCTAAGATGCGCCGTGTCCGGGTGACACAAGTGCATTATGATCGCGCTGCTGTGTGGGAATGCGCGCGCGATCCCGCTCCTTCTGAGGGACATTCCTGAACGTCCACTCAGGAGAGATAGCCCACCCGGCCGTTTATGTGCAGTGACCGGGTGGGAAGTGGTTAAACACATATGCAGTGAGGGTAAAAAAAAAAAAAAAAAAAAATTATTTGTTCCCCTGCTGATGTTGTACATTTGCCCACTGACAAAGAAATGATCAGTCTATAATTTTAATGGAAGGTTTATTTTAACAGTGAGAGACAGAATAACAACAAAAATATCCTAAAAAGTTATGAACGGATTTGCATTTTAATGAGTGAAATAAGTATTTGATCCCCTGTCAATCAGCAAGATTTCTGGCTCCCAGGTGTCTTCTATACAGGTAACGAGCTGCGGTTAGAAGCTTAGTGGGAGTGCTCCTAATCTCAGCTTGTTACTTGTATAAAAGACACCTGTCCACAGAAGAAATCAGATTCCAATCTCGCCACCATTGGCAAAACCTCAGAGTTGTCCAAGGATGTCGGGGACAAGATTGTTGACCTACACAAGGCTGGAATGGGCTACAAGACCATCGCCAAGCAGCTTGGTGAGAGGGTGACAACAGTTGGTGCGATTATTCACAAATGGAAGAAAAACAAACTGTCACTCTCCCCCGGTCTGGGGCTCCATGTAAGATCTCACCTCGTGGAGATTCAATGATCATGAGAACGGTGAGGAATCAGCCCAGAACTACACGGGAGAATCTTGTCAATGATCTCAAGACAGCTGGGACCATAGTCACCAAGAAAACAATTGGTAACACACTACACCGTGAGGAACTGAAATCCTGCAGCGCCCGCAAGGTCCCCCTGCTTGAGAAAGCACATGTAGAGGAATGTCTGAAGTTTTTCTAATGAACCTCTGAATGATTCAGAGGAGAACTGGGTGAAAGTGTTGTGGTCAGAGTAGACCAAAATCAAGCTCAACCTCAAGAACACCTTTAAACACGGGGGTGTTTTTCTGCTAAAGAGACGATAGACGGGGGCCATGTAACAATAAATCTTGGGTGAGAACCTCCTTCCCTCAGCCAGGGCATTGAAAATGGGTCCTTCGGAATGACCACAAACACACGGTCAAGGCAACAAAGGAGTGGCTCATGAAGAAACACATTAAGGTCCTGGAGTGGCCTAGCCAGTCTCTTACCGTAACCCCATAGAAAATATGGAGGGAGCTGAAGGTTCGAGTTACCACACATCAGCCCCAAATCCTTAATGACTTGGAGAGGATCTGCAAAGAGGAGTGGGACAAAATCCCTCCTGAGATATGTGGAAACTTGGGGGCCAACTACAATTAACATTTGACCTCTACTTGCCAACAAGGGTTTCTCTACCAAGTCATGTTTTGCAAAGGGGTCAAATACTAATTTCGCTCATTAAAATGCAATCAGTTTAACTTTTTTTTCCAAATGCGTTTTTCTTGATATTTTGTTATTCTGTCTCACTGTTAACCACTTGCCGACCGCCGCACACAGATGTACGTCGGCAGAATGGCACAGGCAGGCAAATAGGCTTACCTGTACATCCCTTTGAATTTTCTTCCCATCAGGCGCGCTGCCACGGGTCCCAGGAACTCTGTTTGATGGCAGCCCGCGATTGCAGTAAGGAGAGGCAGAACGGGGAGATGCCTTTTGTAAACAAGGCATTTCCCTGTTCTGCCTAGCAACAGATCTACTGCACCCTGTCATGTCAGTGGTAGCCCATCCCTACAGTTAGAACACCTCCCTAGGACACACTTAACCCCTAGATCGCCCACTAGTGTTTAAACCCTTCCCTGCCAGTGTCAGTTACACAGTAATCAGTGCATTTCTATAGCACTGATCGCTGCAATGGTCCTAAAATAGTGTGAAGTGTCCGCCGTAATGTTGCAGTCACGATTAAAAAAGGAAAAAAAAAATAAAAAAAAAAAATCGCAGATTGCCACCATTACTAAAAAACGCCATAAATCTATCCCCTATAACTTTTGCGCAAACCAATCAATATACGCCTATTTTTTTTTTTAAATCAAAAATATGTAGAATACATAATCGGCCTAAACCAAGAAAAAACATTTTTTATAAATTTTAGGATATTTATTATAGCAAAAAGTAAAAAAAAAGATTTTTCAAAATTGCCACTCTTTATAGCGCAAAAAATAAAAAAACTGCAGAGGTGATCAAATACCACCAAAAGAAAGCTATTTGTGGGAGAAAAAGGATTCAATTTCGTTTGGGTGCAATGTCACATGACCTCGCAATTTTCATACCCTGGCAGAATTTTGATTTCTTGCCATTTTTCAGAGAATATGAATGATAACAAAAACATTTCTTTCACTCATGGTTAGTGTTTGGCTAAAGCCATTTATTATCAATCAACTGTTTACTCTTTTTAAATCATAATCACAACAGAAACTACCCAAATGACCCTGATCAAAAGTTTACATACCCTGGTGACTTTGGCCTGATAACATGCACACAAGTTGACACAAAAGGGTTTGAATGGCTATTAAAAAAAGGTAACACATCCTCACCTGTGATGTTTGTAATTAGTGTGTGTGCAAAAGGTCAATGAGTTTCTGGACTCCTGACAACCCTTGCATCTTTCATCCAGTGCTGCACTGACGTTTCTGGATTCTGAGTCATGGGGAAAGCAAAAGAATTGTCAAAGGATCTGCGGGAAAAGGTAGTTGAACTGTATAAAACAGGAAAGGGATATAAAAAGATATCCAAGGAATTGAGAATGCCAATCATCGGTGTTCAAACTCTAATCAAGAAGTGGAAAATGAGGGGTTCTGTTGAAACCAAACCACGGTCAGGTAGACCAACTAAAATTTCAGCCACAACTGCCAGGAAAATTGTTCGGGATGCAAAGAAAAACCCACAAATAACTTCTGGTGAAATACAGGACTCTCTGAAAACATGTGGTGTGGCTGTTTCAAGATGCACAATAAGGAGGCACTTGAAGAAAGATGGGCTGCATGGTCGAGTCGCCAGAAAAAAGCCATTACTACGCAAATGCCACAAAGTATCCACTTACAATACACCAAACAGCACAGAGACAAACCTCAAACCTTCTGCCACAAAGTCATTTGGAGTGATGAGACCAAAATTGAGCTTTTTGGCCACAACCATAAACACTACATTTGGAGAGGAGTCAACAAGGCCTATGATGAAAGGTCCACCATTCCTACTGTGAAACACGGAGGCGGATCGCTGATGTTTTGGGGATGTGTGAGCTACAAAGGCAAAGGAGATTTGTTAAAAATTGACGGCAAGACGAATGCATTATGTTATCAAAAAATACTGGAGGAACATTTGCATTCATCAGCCAGGAAGCTGCGCATGGGACGTACTTGGACATTCCAACATGACAATGATCCAAAACGCAAGGCCAAGCCGACCCGTCATTGGCTACAGCAGAATAAAGAGAAGGTCCTGGAGAGGCCATCTTAGTCTCCTGACCTCAATATCATTGGAGCCACTCTGGGGAGATCTCAAACGTGCCGTTCATGCGAGACAGCCCAAGAATTTACAGGAAATGGAGGCTGTGTGCCAAGAGGAATGGGCAGCTTTACCATCTGAGAAGATAAAGAGCCTCATCCACAAACACCACAAAAGACTTCAAGCTGTCATTGATGTTAAAGGTGGGCAATACACGGTATTAAGAACTGGGTATGTAAACTTTTGATCAGGGTCATTTGGGTAGTTTCGGTTTTCATTATGATTTAAAGAGTAAACACAGTTGATTGATAATAAATGGCTTCAGCCAAACTCTAACCATGAGTGAAAGAAAAGTTGTGTTTATCATTCATATTCTCTGAAAAATGGCAAAGAAATCTAATTCTGCCAGTAAACTTATGAGCACACCTCTGTGTGTAAAATATATATAAAAGTGTGCGATTGTGTATAGAAATAAAATTCCCACATTGGGTATCTAGTAAAATTGGGGTTCCCACCATTTTGTGGTCACATGACTTCTTCCCACCCCACTGTGCCCTGTGATTTGAGCTGTCATTGTGTCGCCCGCAGGTGAAGCTGGTCGTTGAATGGGAGCTGCGTGATGCCGACAACAAGAATCTCTTCTGCTGGAAAATCCCAGTCCAGATTGTGGATGGCTGAACCCAACCCAAGTCTTTGCTATTGGCGTTATTTGCTATCGTTTAACCCTCTAATGTCTGTCTAGGATCTGCTTTCTTCTGACTGCTGTGCAGTTGTAACATTTCACACTCGTAAATCCAAGAACAGTGTTTGCATTTGATAAGTTTTTATTGAAAAATAATTTTAAATTGATACTCTGCTGATTTAACATTTGTTTCTGGAGTTGTTGCTGACCTTTTAAAAGCCAATAAAAAGTATTATCTCAGCTGCTGTCTCTGTCGTCAAACAACATTTTATGGGTCATTTTAAACCCAGTGCCTGACAGGTAATGGTTTCCACCAGGCATTCTGTCCTCCCGTGGGGAACATTGTGCTTCTTGGTATGACTTGTTTTCTGGAGTTCAGTGTCCGAGTCCCAGTCTGTGTGTGCTCAGACCATCCCGAATCCTTCACAGCCCTCACTGATGGCAAGCTTCAGCATGCGGTGCATCTCCTCGTACGAGTCATAGGTGGGTAGACACAACTGGTTAAAGCTGCAGAAGAGAAAGTAGAACCTCATGGAGATAAACACAGACCACGTCAACCCAACTTCCTGCCTTCATCTCAAGCCCACCTCGTCCCTGGCCTCTGGGAAGATTTTTTTTTATATTATTTTATTGACCAATAAAATTTAAAACAATTTTCGCAAAATCTTTGGTGAGAGTGGTGATCTATTTAAAGTCCCAACCACAGGGGTTTTTTCTTGTCTACTTAAAGGGATGAGATCACCACGTGACATACCCATCTCACCGGGGGAGCTCGCCTTTAATCTTTTCCTCTGGAAAGATTTGGAGTTTTCTAACATCAAATGGAGGACAGAATTCCAATTCACCCATTGCCAGGACATAGATGTCCGTGGATAACCCTTCCCCTGTGCTATGCTAAAAACCAGCAACGTTTCACTTCCTCATTGCAATCTCTGTTCCCTAAACTGGTAGACAAAACACACGGCGTAAACAGCTCAGATCTCCACAGGGAGGGGTGAGTGTGTATATATAATTATAAAAAAAAGTCACGGAAGGTGCTGCATGGTTTAACCACCTGGGATCCGCGCTATAGCCGAACGACGGCTACAGCACGGATCTAAGATGCCGGGACGATGCACTCTGATCAGCGAGGGATCACAGATCCGAGTAAGGGTCGATCCCGACCCCCTTACCACGTGATCAGCTGTCAGCCAATGACAGCTGATCATGTGATAATAACAGAGCCGGTAATCGTTTTTTTTCCTCCTCGCGCTGACAGCCCCTCTCACTGCAATGTGCCCAGGGTCCACGGTGCCCACCTTTGCCCTAATAAAAGTGCCACCTACCAGTGCCTACTAGCTCCATCTGTCAGTGCCCACAATGTGCCTGTACAGTGCTGCACATCAGTGTCACCAGTGCTCAGTGTCCCCTACCAGTGCCATCTTTGCTGTGCCCATCAGTGCAGACTTAGCTGTCCCCACCAGTGCAGCCTATCAGTGCACACCAGTGCTGCCTCATCAGCGCATATCAATGAAGCAGAAAAATTACCTGTTTACAAAAAATTTATAACAATATATTAAACATGATTTTTATTTATTTATTTTTTTCCATCTTTTTTTTTGTTTAGCAAAAAATAAAAACCCCAGCTGTGATTAAATACCACCAAAAGAAAGCTCCATTTGTGGGGAAAAATTTGGGTACAGTGTTGTATGACCACGCAATTGTCATTCAAAGTGAGTCAGCGCCGAAAGCTGAAAATCGGTCTGGACAGGAGGGGGTTTAAGTGCCCAGTAAGCAAGTGGTTAAAAAAAAAAAAAAAAAAAAAACACACACGAAAGCAAAACAAGTTAGGCTTTGTTGTTAAAAGGGGTTACTAAACCCAGGAGCCTGCATTCGCTATATATGGTCTCCCACAGAACTGCAATTATTTTAGTAAATAAAAACTGCTAAATAACTTTTCTCATCAGCAGTATATAGCATCTTGTGACTACTATCAGTGTCTGGTTAAAGCTTATAGTCACATTCTTCTCTGACTGTCCTATGAGGCTGCAGAACCCCTGACCCTGTTTCTGGACAGTGGTGATAACATGCACTCCCAAGGGAAAAAAAATAAATAAAAACCTCTAGCAATACACACCAAACTGAGCATGTGCAGAGTGACCTCAAAGGCTCTGTTCCATCAGGAGATAAATTGGGGGACAGTGGAAGGGGAGGATCAGAGAATACAGGATCAAAAACAGGCTTGGCACAATGCAGAGTATTAACCGCTTAGGTTTCACAGTGAGTATAATAAGCATGTTTTACTGCATATACAGACTTATTTTACTGGTTGTGTGTTTAATAACACTTTAACCACTTCAATACCGGGCACTTTCACCCCCTTCTTGCCCAGGACAAATTTTCAGCTTTCAGAGCTGTCACACTTTGAATGAAAATTGCGCGGTCATGCAACACTGTATCCATATGACATTTGTATCATTTTTTTCCCCACGCAAATAGAACTTTCCTTTTGGTATTTAAATCGCTGTGTTTAATTTTAGCTTAATAAAGAAATATGAAAAAATACCAATTTTTTCCTTTGTTTAAAATGTTTTGTAAATAAGTAATTTTTCTCCGCTGACGAGGCAGTAAAATGCAGCACTGACTGGCATCACCGATGGGCACTATTGGGGCTGCATGGATAATTAGGGCATCGATGATCAGTGCCCTGATTATCTGTACAGATCTCCCCTGGGAGGAGATGCAGTTGATTGGCTCTCCGCTCCTCACACAAGAGGGAGGAGAAGAGCTGCTGATTTTATCATCCAATCATGTGCAAGCAAAAATGCAGTTTATTATTTTCCTTGCATGTCCCCCTCGGATCTACAGCGACTGCACTTCGAAGTGTCCTGATTTAGGTGAAAGGGGAAAAAAAAAAAACACCTTCAGTAAGAAAGAGGGCTGAGGCCTCAACACCATTATTTTCTGGTGAAGAACCAAGAATGTCCCCTTTCAGGAGAGCACTGCGGGCCTTTCAAGCCAAAAGTAATGGCAACTAAAAAGACAAACTTGCATGCAAGGAGTAACAAGGGGATCTCTCCTAGAGGTTCAAAATTAGACGTTTGCAAAACAGACAAGACCAAGTTCAGGTCCAATGGTGAGAAAAGGGGGCTGTGCAGGCAGAACAATCCCCACACAAAGGTAATGAAAATTAAGCCCTCTGTATCCATTTATGTACAATTAAACTATGATGGTCACATTCATAAATAAGGAACATTTTAAAAACCTTTAGAGTTGTACTTAAATGATGGACCCCCCCCAATGATGTGCACAAGGATAACCAATGTGTTATGTCACAGGTCACTGATCTCCAAACTGCAGCCCTTTGCATACCCTTATCTGGCCCTTGGGACACTATTCCTCCCACTGACCCCCCAACGATGGGACACTATTCCTCCCACTGACCCCCCCAACGATGGGACACTATTCCTCCCACTGACCCCCCAACGATGGGACACTATTCCTCCCACTGACCCCCCCCCCCAACGATGGGACACTATTCCTCCCACTGACCCCCCCCCCCAACGATGGGACACTATTCCTCCCACTGACCCCCCCAACGATGGGACACTATTCCTCCCACTGACCCCCCAACGATGGGACACTATTCCTCCCACTGACCCCCCCCCAACGATGGGACACTATTCCTCCCACTGACCCCCCCAACGATGGGACACTATTCCTTCCTCCCACTGACACCCCCCCCCCCCCCCCCCCCCAACCATGGGACACTATTCCTCCCACTGACCCCCCCCCCCCCAACCATGGGACACTATTCCTCCCACTGCCCCCCCCCCCCAACGATGGGACACTATTCCTCCCACTGCCCCCCCCCCCCAACGATGGGACACTATTCCTCCCACTGACCCCCCAACAATGGGACACTATTCCTCCCACTGACCCCCCAACAATGGGACACTATTCCTCCCACTGACCCCCCAACAATGGGACACTATTCCTCCCACTGACCCCCCAACAATGGGACACTATTCCTCCCACTGACCCCCCAACGATGGGACACTATTCCTCCCACTGACCCCCAACGATGGGACACTATTCCTCCCACTGACCCCCCCCAACGATGGGACACTATTCCTCCCACTGACCCCCCCCCCCCCCATGGGACACTGTTCCTCCCACTGACCCCCCCCCCCCCATGGGACACTATTCCTCCCACTGCCCCCCCCCCCCCCAACCATGGGACACTATTCCTCCCACTGACCCCCCCCCCCCCCAAACCATGGGACACTATTCCTCCCCACTGACCCCCCCCCCCCCAAACCATGGGACACTATTCCTCCCACTGACCCCCCCCCCCCAAACCATGGGACACTATTCCTCCCACTGACCCCCCCCCCCCCAAACCATGGGACACTATTCCTCCCACTGACCCCCCCCCCCCCCCAACCATGGGACACTATTCCTCCCACTGACCCCCACCCCCCCCCCAACCATGGGACACTATTCCTCCCACTGACCCCCCCCAACCATTGGACACTATTCCTCCCACTGACCCCCCCCCCCAACCATGGGACACTATTCCTCCCACTGACCCCCCCCAACGATGGGACACTGTTCCTCCCACTGACCCCCCCCAACGATGGGACACTGTTCCTCCCACTGACCCCCCAAACCATGGGACACTGTTCCTCCCACTGACCCCCCAAACCATGGGACACTGTTCCTCCCACTGACCCCCCCCCCCCCCATGGGACACTATTCCTCCCACTGCCCCCCCCCCCATGGGACACTATTCCTCCCACTGCCCCCCCCCCCCAACCATGGGACACTATTCCTCCCACTGACCCCCCCCCCCAACCATGGGACACTATTCCTCCCACTGACCCCCCCCCCAAACCATGGGACACTATTCCTCCCACTGACCCCCCCCCCCCAACCATGAGACACTATTCCTCCCACTGACCCCCCCCCCCCCCCCACACCATGGGACACTATTCCTCCCACTGACCCCCCCCAACCATGGGACACTATTCCTCCCACTGACACCCCCCCCCCCTCCAACCATGGGACACTATTCCTCCCACTGACCCCCCCCCCCCAACCATGGGACACTATTCCTCCCACTGACCCCCCCCAACCATTGGACACTATTCCTCCCACTGACCCCCCCCCCCCCAACCATGGGACACTATTCCTCCCACTGACCCCCCCCCCAACCATGGGACACTATTCCTCCCACTGACCCCCCCCCCCAACCATGGGACACTATTCCTCCCACTGACACCCCCCCCCCCAAACCATGGGACACTATTCCTCCCACTGACCCCACCCCCCCCCCAAACCATGGGACGCTATTCCTCCCACTGACCCCCCCCCCCAACCATGGGACACTATTCCTCCCACTGCCCCCCCCCTCCAACCATGGGACACTATTCCTCCCACTGCCCCTCCCCCCCCAACCATGGGACACTATTCATCCCACTGACCCCCCCCCCAACCATGGGACACTATTCCTCCCACTGACACCCCCCCCCCCCCAACCATGAGACACTATTCCTCCCACTGACACCCCCCCCCCCCCCCCCCAAACCATGGGACACTATTCCTCCCACTGACCCCCCCCCCCCCCCAACCATGGGACACTATTCCTCCCACTGACCCCCCCCCCCCCCCCCCAAACCATGGGACACTATTCCTCCCACTGACCCCCCCCCCCCAAACCATGGGACACTATTCCTCCCACTGACTCCCCCCCCCCCCCCAAACCATGGGACACTATTCCTCCCACTGACCCCCCCCCCCCAAACCATGGGACACTATTCCTCCCACTGACCCCCCCCCCCCCCCAACCATGGGACACTATTCCTCCCACTGACCCCCCCCAACCATTGGACACTATTCCTCCCACTCACCCCCCCCCCAACCATGAGACACTATTCCTCCCACTGACCCCCCCCCAACCATGAGACACTATTCCTCCCACTGACACCCCCCCCCCCCCCCCCCCAACCATGGGACACTATTCCTCCTCCCACTGACCCCCCCCCCAACCATGGGACACTATTCCTCCCACTGACCCCCCCCCCCCCCAACCATGGGACACTATTCCTCCCACTGACCCCCCAACAATGGGACACTATTCCTCCCACTGATGGGACACTATTCCTCCCACTGATGGGACACTATTCCTCCCACTGACCCCCCCAACGATGGGACACTATTCCTCCCACTGACCCCCCCAACGATGGGACACTATTCCTCCCACTGACCCCCCAACGATGGGACACTATTCCTCCCACTGACCCCCCAACGATGGGACACTATTCCTCCCACTGATGGGACACTATTCCTCCCACTGATGGGACACTATTCCTCCCACTGATGGGACACTATTCCTCCCACTGATGGGACACTATTCCTCCCACTGACCCCCAACCATGGGGCACTATTCCTCCCACTGACCCCCAACGATGGGACACTATTCCTCCCACTGACCCCCCAACGATGGGACACTATTCCTCCCACTGACCCCCCAACGATGGGACACTATTCCTCCCACTGATGGGACACTATTCCTCCCACTGATGGGACACTATTCCTCCCACTGATGGGACACTATTCCTCCCACTGACCCCAACCATGGGACACTATTCCTCCCACTGACCCCCAACCATGGTACACTAGGAGGAATAGTGTCCCATCAGTGGGAGGAAGTGTGTCCTGTCGTTGGTGTCAGTTGTAGGAATAATGCCTCATATCATTTCCTCCCACTGACACCAACAATGGGACATTATTCCTCCCACTGATATGAGGCATTATTCCTCCACAGACACCAACAATGGGACATTATTCCTCCCACTGATATGAGGCATTATTCCTCCACAGACACCAACAATGGGACACTATTCCTCCCACTGATGGGACACTATTCCTCCCACTGATGGGACACTATTCCTCCCACTGATGGGACACTATTCCTCCCACTGACCCCCAACCATGGGGCACTATTCCTCCCACTGACCCCCAACGATGGGACACTATTCCTCCCACTGACCCCCCAACGATGGGACACTATTCCTCCCACTGACCCCCCAACGATGGGACACTATTCCTCCCACTGATGGGACACTATTCCTCCCACTGATGGGACACTATTCCTCCCACTGATGGGACACTATTCCTCCCACTGACCCCCAACCATGGGACACTATTCCTCCCACTGACCCCCAACCATGGTACACTAGGAGGAATAGTGTCCCATCAGTGGGAGGAAGTGTGTCCTGTCGTTGGTGTCAGTTGTAGGAATAATGCCTCATATCATTTCCTCCCACTGACACCAACAATGGGACATTATTCCTCCCACTGATATGAGGCATTATTCCTCCACAGACACCAACAATGGGGCACTATTCCTTTCACTGACACCAAACGATGGGACACTATTCCTCCCACTGATATGAGGCACTTTTCCTCCCCCTGGTATAAAATGATGGAACACTATTCCTCCCACTGGACACCAACATTTACCATAGTGCCAAAAAAGGGACATTGTTTACTCCCCCTGGCTGACTCCATATCTTTGTCTTATAGTAAAATGCACGCTAACCTGTGTTGGGGGGGTGGGGGAAGTTTTTACACATTCCCTAGTGCTGTGCAGAGAACCAGGCCAATCACAGCAGTCTCTGCACCAGAGGATCTTATGCCCCACCAAAGTTACACACTATTATTATTTAACATTTGAAAAGCTGACATATTCTGTAGTGCTGTACAGCAAACACCGAGCTATTTAAGTGGTCACAGTGGCACACGAACTTACCAGGTGTGAGCAGTGGGTAGTGTGCCATGGGTGGGGGATCCAATGATCTGAAAGCTTGGGCACAGGGCAGCGAACCCCCCTGGTGGGAGCTGGGAAGATCCTGTAGTAAACTGTAGTAGACGGGCTAGTTCCTCCTGTGTGAAGCTGGAAACCACAGCCCAAAACCAGCTCATCACCTGCCCGGGGAAAACATACCAGATCAATCAAACCGATGAAAGCACAGCTCAGCTGACTACGCATAAATGCTGAACAAAGCGCACAAGCATACATTACACAAAGTGCTTACCTTTTCTCTGAAGTGCCAAGATCCTCCAATGACCACAGCATGGGCCTGAAAGTCCTGCACAGCGATGTGCCCGGTGCCACACATGAGGAGCTGAGGAAACAGAGAGCAGGGTATGACTCAGAACACTCAATATGCAACGAGAGATTCCCATACAGTCAGGTTATACAGCTGGCTAGAAGAAAAATTGGAGACTAGTAAATATAAAATTCCTAAACCGGCCTCTGTATAACCCTTCCACAACCTGGCATGTCTCAGTTTTTAGTGTGCCAGGCAGTTGGACATCTTGTCTTCAGTCCTGCTAGCCTTTCGTTTAATGCCTCACTACATTGAGGCTTCAGCTGGTTTCCATACAGCAGCTATCTACACCGACATTTCATCAGCATTAGGTTTGTCACACCCGGACCCTCAATGGGGTGTGTGGGGCACATCTGGAATGGGACTTTTGGGTACTGGGCTCTGCGTTGTGATGCTTTCCATAATGGTCTGCAATGTGTTAGCCACAGAGCCCTTTTCAGGTCCAGAGCTATGGCCCAGGCCCAGGGATTTATGAAGACTCACTCCATGAGTAAGAATGTTCAAGCTAAAGCATCCAGAGCTAACTGCTTGCACCATTGGCCTCAAAATTTCCTTCTACCGCCGATTCTACCACACTATGGAATAATGCTGAGGGACCAAGCTCTGACATCATTCCTTGAGTGGAGTTGCTCTGCACTTTACTTCCTGCCATTCAGCCTAGAGGAAGTACCACGTGGATCTTACGTCTATTTCCAATGCCCCCCCCCCCCCCTACAGTGACCTAGTCACCTCTGCCCACCTAACCTACATCAGCACCAGCTGCCTGGATTTTGCGCATAGCAGTATCACCGTTGCATTGACGTAACAGGTGGTCACGCCGATACAGAGGAGAATATCCCGCGCCTACGGGTGACTCGAGCCCATAATTCACTAGTGGTTCTGGGGGAATTGCTCTGCACCCTCGTAATGAACCAGCATCTGTAATCCAGATTATTTGGCTGTGTGCGTTACACTATTTGGGCACCCGGCAGGCAAAGGCACTACACATGCTCCAGCAGTCTATCTCTGAAGAGACTGGAAGCACCCTAAAGCAGTGGTCATCAACCCCTGTCCTCGGGGCCCACTAACAGGCCAGGTTTTATGTATTACCTTGGGAGATGCAGACTAGAATACTGCAATCACTGAGCAGCAAATTATATCACCTGTGATGTATTTCAGTTGTCTTGCAAACCTGGCCTGTTAGTGGGCCCCGAGGACAGGGTTGATGACCGCAAGTACCACCCGGGGGACAGAAAACCTTGTCAGGGAAACCCCATTTGGAGTAATTTTCATCAGAAATATACATACCTGGGTAAATATTACATAATACAACATGGTTTATGCCTCTATCTCCAATTCAAATAGAGGTTAATATATGAAATATAAATATTGTTGCAATATGTATGTTTCTTACCTTTTTCTTTTCTAAATAGACAAAATCACCTCTGAGGAAGACCCACACTAATATGGGTCGAAACGCGTCAGGTTTACTTTTACTTCTACTTCAACTTATGTTGGCTGTGTCCAAAAATATTTTACTGTAAAAGTCTGTTTGTCTATCAGTGTATTTTTATATCCTTTCTGTTGTATTTTATTATTCCCATTTGGGACCCATGTTTTATACCCAATCTTCAATAAAGATTTATAATTTAGATAATACGCTGTATCATACATAATTTTTTCCATATTGCTGCCTAAAAACCCCATAAACCCTTTTTGGGGGGATTTTTTCCTTTTTGCCATACCTTAGGGGTGAGCAGCAACCAAACCATCTCCAGCTGTGTGTCTTTCCCTTTTTTGATGACCGCTGCCCTAAAGGGTCCTGAGCTCCACCTGAGAAAGTGTCTGAACTTTTCTCCTTTGAGAAGGAATATGTTAAACTGTGGTCTGTTCCCATTGTGGACACACAAGTGACCCACCTAAACAGAAACACCAGGCGACTGGTTGAGGGCATACTTACCTCTCTGAATTTCATAAACAGGCAGTTAAATGTCCCTCCTTATGTTCCATTTTGAATGGCTGGTGTTGTCCTCGGTCCCATGTTGGTGGTCATTTTTTTTCTATCAAACTGTGCCAACAAGGGGTGGATAGGCCCTGTTTTATGCAGCAGACAGAGCAAACGTTTGGAGCCGTGTTCTTTAGTTGTGTCAGCTCGTTGCAAGCATCTAAACGTTTTGCCTGGGTCCAATATCTGTAAAATGTGCAGACCACGCTTGGTTGCATTTTAGGAATATTGATGCCAAAACCAAGCAGTATCTGACCTGCTTAGCCTTTACCTAATGTCATGACTTTGGCGCTGCTCTTAAAACTGAATAGCAAGGCCAGAGGCGTCCATAGGAAGCTCCTACATCGATGTAGAGGGCTTGGGGGGGGGGGGTGGATCATCTTCTTCTGCAGTAGGTACCTGATAGAGCCCGACTCCCACTCTGCCTTCTGTATGAAGGTGCAGCCCCATTTCTACAGCTGGAGTGCTGATTATGCGTCCTGATGGGTCCTTGGGCAGTGAGCCACTGCTGTATTTTGGAAGCAAAACAACCCTCAAGCTAAGTCCTCTTCTCTGAGCCCCCTTCAGTTGCACTTCATCTATGAGGGGGGGTCACACAGCGTAATCTCTATGAGAGTGCATACATAAACGCTATACAAGAGTAGCGCACAATGATCTCTATATAATGGGAGCAGGGGGTTAAACAGACATCTACATCAGCAAATTTAACCCAAGGCGAGTTCTTTTAAAAAAAAAAAAAAAAAAAAAAAAAAAAAAAAGGGTGCATGAACCCCCCCCCCAGAGTGAATAACCCCCCCCCCCCTTCACACTCCCCATCCCCCACCAAGTGTGCAGCATGACCCCCTGACACTGACCCCCTTCCCTACCAAGGGTGCATGACCCCCTGACACTCCCACCCACCCCCCCCCCAAGAGTGCATGACCCCCTGACACTCCCCCCCCCCCCCAAGAGTGCATGACCCCCCCCTGACACCCCCCCCAAGAGTTCATGACCCCCCCCTGACACTCCCCCCCCCCCAAGAGTTCATGACCCCCTTGACACTCCCCATCCCCCACCAAGAGTTCATGACCCCCTGGAAACTCCCCACCAAGAGTGCATGACCCCCCCCCCCCCCAAGAGTGCTTGACCCCCCTGACACTCCCCATCCCCCCAAGAGTGCACGACCCCCCTGACACTCCCCATCCCCCACCAAGAGTGCACGACCCCCTGACACTCCCCATCCCCCACCAAGAGTGCACGACCCCCTGACACTCCCCATCCCCCACCAAGAGTGCACGACCCCCTGACACTCCCCATCCCCCACCAAGAGTGCACGACCCCCCTGACACTCCCCATCCCCCACCAAGAGTGCACGACCCCCTGACTCTACCCATCCCCCACCAAGAGTGCACGACCCCCTGACTCTACCCATCCCCCACCAAGAGTGCACGACCCCCTGACACTCCCCATCCCCCACCAAGAGTGCACAACCACCTGACACTCCCCATCCCCCACCAAGAGTGCACGACCCCCTGACACTCACCTCCAACTCATTCTCATCAAAAATGCCAAGAAGGTTGTCTGGGATGAGTTCATTCAGCCCTGTGAGAAGAAAGAACAGCTCAGAACACAATGACTCCAACTTACACACAGAGATGGCCTTCTAAACAAGATGGCTCCACCCAACAGACATCCCCAGGCTGGGTTCATAATGGCTCTACACACTAAAGCCTAATACACCACTAGTTTTAAAAACCGACAGCTCCAGTCGGAGCCGCTGTACTAAAATCCGATCTTAGTACATCGCTCTCCTCTGCGGTTCTATTGTTTTCTGAAAGGGGGGACGGACCCCCGCCAGAAAACTGCTGTTTTTTCAACTGCTGTTTTTTCAGCATGCACGGCCCGCTTCTGTTGGACCAAGCTGCCATACACATGGGCTGAATATTGGATAGTTTTGATTGAACCGGCCAATGTCGCCTAACATTTGGTCCGTGTGTACGAGGCTTTAGGGCAGAGGTCTCAAACTGGCGGCCCTCCAGCTGTTGCAAAACTACAAGTCCCATCATGCCTCTGCCTGTGGGAGTCATGCTTGTAATGGTCAGCCTTGCAATGCCTCATGGGACTTGTAGTTTTGCAACAGCTGGAGGGCCGCCAGTTTGAGACCTCTGCTTTAGGGGCTGCCTCAGAACAAGACAATTCCACCCACATTCATCCGATTTCCCTCACCTTTTAAGAAATGTTCCACCTCCTCCCGCACCTGATTGCACAATCGGTGCTGGGCTAAAAGATTTAGATAATAGATCTTGTTCTCATTTGTGACAGGAATGTGAGCTCCGCCCGGAATCAGCTCCACCACCTACAAAAAAGAAATCCAGACAAGAGAACATTAATCCCGCATAGGAATGTCCTACCAGGCCAGGCCTCCGTTACATGATTACTACTAGAAGCTGAATGAACAGACGCTGACCTTTTCCAGCTGACCCCCGCGCCCATATTTCTCTTCTGCGAAAGCCAGATCTGTATCTGTGACATCATGAGTGAGGAGATAGAGGACCTTGGACTGGAAGAAATCCGGGTCATCGGTCTCAAAATACTAAAATACAGAAACAAGGGAGAAATAGTTCTCATCATCATATAGTATGTACCACCCATACTGCCTCTCATGCTGTGCTGTCACTTTTTTTATTTTATTTATTTTTTTTAAAAAGGACTTTCAAGTTAGACCCCTTTCACACTGGGGCGTTTTTCAGGCGCTTTAGCATTAAAAAAAGCGCATGTAAAGCGCTTGAAAGAAGCCTCATCTGCAATTCCAATGTGAAAACCCAAGTGCTTTAAGAGCCCTTTCACACTGCTAGCGCCCGAAAAACACTCGTAAAGTGCCGCTTAAACTAGCGGTGCTTTACCAGCGTTTTTCGAGCGCTAGTGGGGCGCTTTTAACCCCTGCTAGTGGCCAAATAAAGGGTTAAAAGCACCCACAAAGCGCTGCTGCTAAAAGCGCTTTTCAAGCGTTTTCAGGCGCTTCCCATTGATTTCAATGGGAAGAGGTGCTTTAGGAGCCGTGTATTCACGCTGCAAAGGGGCTGCTTGCAGGACTTTTTTGATGCCCTGCCAGCGCAGCGCCTTGGTGTGAAAGCACTCGGGCTTTCACATTGGGATTGCAGTTGCGGCTTCTTTCAGGTGCTTTTTTTTTTTTTAACGCTAAAGCGCCTGAAAAACACATGAAATACGCCCCAGTGTGAAAAGGGGCTTAGTATTAGGCCCCTTTCACACCGAAGCGTTTTTCAGGCGCTACAGCGCTAAAAATAGCGCCTGAAAAAAGCAGGTCCTTTCACTCCAGTGTGAAAGCCGGAGGGCTTTCACACTGGAGCAGTGCGCTAGCAGGACGGTAAAAAAAGTCCTGCTAGCAGCATCTTTGGAGCGGTGTATTCACCGCTCCTACCCATTGAAATCAATGGGACAGCGCGGCAATACGGCCGGCAAAGCGCCGCTTTGCTGGGGGTTTTAACCCTTTTTCAGCCACTAGCGGGGGTTAAAACCGCCCGCTAGCGGCCGAATACCGCTAATACTGCTAAGACGACGGTAAAGCAGCGCTAAATATAGTGCTGTTTTACCGCCGATGCCCGCACTGCCCCAGTGTGAAAGGGGCCTTAGTGTGAGTGCGTTTTAGGTATGCATTAAAAAAAAAATAATAATAATAATAAATAATAATAATAATAATAATAATAGTTCCTGGGCTGTACTACGGGTACAAACAACATACATATATGTGAGATTGTTCTTTGGTGGTTAATTATGGTATTAGCAAGAAATTCACAGCTAAATTCAAAAATATTTTTATTTATTTTTTTCCACTAAATTTGGGCCAGTTTTCCTTTGATAATTTCATGAGATATTGTTACCTATTACCACCAAAAGGAAAGCCCAATTTTTTTTTTTTTCAGAACACACACACACACACACACACAAAACTCATAATCCCCCTAGATACACAAAGTAGTAGCGATTATATGTACAGCTTTACTAAACACATGTCAAAGTTGCAGTTGTTTTCCCCTCAGTCACTAAGGGGTTATTACGGCAAAGAATGGCATTGTGAATGGAATATTCCTCCTTGCTACAATTCAGCTTTAAGAGTTGGGAGCCTCGTCTCCTCACACATCCACCCTCATCTCCTCACACATCTAGGACTCATCTCCCTTCCCAGCCATGGCCACCTTGAACCCTACATGACCAGTCACAATACTGAAACCATATTTAAAACATGTGCTGTAAATATAATGGATGCAATGAAGTGATCCAACCTGTGCAGTAATGCCTTTAGTAAATTTATATAGTCCCCCCCCCCCCCCCCCCAACTGCAGAACATGATCGCTTGGGTTCTTGTTGTACCTTATAGTGCATTCGAAGCCCGATGATCTGAGCCAGGAAAGAGCGGGTGAATCGGGCCCTCACCAGCTGTTCATATCCTCCTCCCTGACATGATTCAAACAGGCACTTCCCGACCACCCGGCCAGCAAACTCATACAGCTTCATGCGGAGCCCAGGAGGCCTGCAGGGGTTGGGGTGAACCTGAAAAACATTACCATACATAGAAAATACAGGGAACACTTTTTTGGGGGGGGTTGGAGAAAACATTATCTCCCCCATAGACCACAACCACTCATTTACATTGGCCACACCCTCACATTGGCAGAGGGGGGGGGGGGTGCATGGGGTGACAAGAAGCTGAGGGACTGTCCAGGCCCTTTGAGGGCTATGCATAGATATAAAAAGGTGGCAGCGAGGACTCACCAGGCCCTGGGTATTGTCACTGAAGCGAGTGAAGAGTTTATTGTTTGTATCAAATAAAGCTTTACAGATCAATTCAAACCACTCTCGGCGCGGTCCACCCCAGTCCAGAGCTGCAGACAAAGCAATAAAAATAAGATATAAAGACAAGCCATGTCATTGCATATATTAGAGTTTAATCATCTGCTCCACCCACAACCTACCTTCTTCATCCTGGAAAATCACTTCAAAGTTTTTACTCCAGTCAGACACAGAAAAGTTTCTTGTTGTTCGAAGAGACTATGATGAAAAGAGAGAAAGGGGTTATCCAGAAAACAGCTTCATCTCCACAGCAACAGCGGGGAGGGCCTTGGGGGCTGCAGCAGGCAGCAACAGGAAGGGAGGGCCTTGGGGAGAACGTTGGGGGCTGCAGCAACAGGAAGGGAGGGCCTTGGGGACTGCAGCAACAGGAAGGGAGGGCCTTGGGGACTGCAGCCGGAAGCAACAGGAAGGGAGGGCCTTGGGGGAGGGCGTTGGGGACTGCAGCCAGAAGCAACAGGAAGGGAGGGCCTTGGGGAGGGCATTGGGGACTGCAGCAACAGGAAGGGAGGGCCTTGGGGGCTGCAGCCGGCAGCAACAGTAAGGGAGGGCCTTGGGGGCTGCAGCCGGCAGCAACAGTAAGGGAGGGCCTTGGGGGCTGCAGCCGGCAGCAACAGTAAGGGAGGGCCTTGGGGGCTGCAGCCGGCAGCAACAGTAAGGGAGGGCCTTGGGGGCTGCAGCCGGCAGCAACAGTAAGGGAGGGCCTTGGGGGCTGCAGCCGGCAGCAACAGTAAGGGAGGGCCTTGGGGGCTGCAGCCGGCAGCAACAGTAAGGGAGGGCCTTGGGGGCTGCAGCCGGCAGCAACAGTAAGGGAGGGCCTTGGGGGCTGCAGCCGGCAGCAACAGTAAGGGAGGGCCTTGGGGGCGGCAGCAACAGTAAGGGAGGGCCTTGGGGGCTGCAGCCGGCAGCAACAGTAAGGGAGGGCCTTGGGGGCTGCAGCCGGCAGCAACAGTAAGGGAGGGCCTTGGGGGCGGCAGCAACAGTAAGGGAGGGCCTTGGGGGCTGCAGCCGGCAGCAACAGTAAGGGAGGGCCTTGGGGGCTGCAGCCGGCAGCAACAGTAAGGGAGGGCCTTGGGGAGGGCGTTGGTTGGGGACTGCAGCAACAGGAAGGGAGGGCCTTGGCGAGGGCGTTGGGGACTGCAGCAACAGGAAGGGAGGGCCTTGGGGAGGGCGTTGGGGACTGCAGCAACAGGAAGGGAGGGCCTTGGGGAGGGCGTTGGGGACTGCAGCAACAGGAAGGGAGGGCCTTGGGGAGGGCGTTGGGGACTGCAGCAACAGGAAGGGAGGGCCTTGGCGAGGGCGTTGGGGACTGCAGCAACAGGAAGGGAGGGCCTTGGGGAGGGCGTTGGGGACTGCAGCAACAGGAAGGGAGGGCCTTGGGGAGGGCGTTGGGGACTGCAGCAACAGGAAGGGAGGGCCTTGGGGAGGGCGTTGGGGACTGCAGCAACAGGAAGGGAGGGCCTTGGGGAGGGCGTTGGGGACTGCAGCAACAGGAAGGGAGGGCCTTGGGGAGGGCGTTGGGGACTGCAGCAACAGGAAGGGAGGGCGTTGGGCACTGCACCCAACAGGAGGGGAGGGCGTGGGGACTGCACCCAACAGGAGGGGAGGGCGTGGGGACTGCACCTAAGAATGAGATAATGAAGCTACTCACACTCTCCAGCAACGAGTGCCTGTTCACTCTTAGGACTATCTTGCTGCGGTTCTTCTTGCAGTGGATGTTTTTGAGCTCTTTCTGGAAGAAGGCAACCTTATCATGGAATGTCTCAGATCCACCTAGAACAGGTGACACAAGATGACCCCATCAAAATCTAAATCTATTTATCCAATCTCCAAGCCCAAGGATCTCCAAACATTCTAAACAAAGGGCCACTTTATTATCCTTCAGACTTTAGGAGGGGTCAGACTTTGATCAATAGGAGTAGAAAATGTCCTGGGGTTGGTAACAATGCCCCATCGTTGGCTACAGTGGGAGGAATAGTGCCCCATTGTTAACCACTTCCCGCAAGGAGGGCATACATGGACGTCCTCGCGTTTCAGTGGTTGTACCGGGCTGATGCCTGCACCCACAGGCATCAACCCAGTATTGTTCTTTTCAGCCAGAGATTCCCTGCACCATCATAGCGGCAGCTCTGATGTCCGTCCCCCCCTCACCCCCTTCTACCAATTCACACATGCGATCGGCGAGCCGGAGAAGGAATCCACCGCCGCCGGAAGTTGACCATAGAGATTTCCGAGGAATATATGGTCCCCGATCATCTCTATGACTCTCGGAGGCCCGGGCACGACATTATGAAGTCACATTCGGCCTGGTAGTAAAGTAAATACTACCGTGTACTTGGGTGGAAAGCCGAGATCGTCCCGTTTTATTTTAATTATTTTATTTTTTTATCTCAGGCTTTCCAGCCTGAAGGAGAGATGTGACCCAAGATCTCTCCATAAAGAGGACCTGTCCTGCCCTATTCCTATTACAAGGGGATGTGTACATTCCTTGTAATAGGAATAAAAGTGTTCAAAAAAGAAAAAGTAAAGTGCCCCCTGTCCCCGCGAGCTCACACGCAGAAGCAAACGCATACGTACGTCACGCCCACATATGTAAACGACGTTCAATCCACACGTGTGGTATCACTGCGATCGTTTGAGTGAGAGCAGCAATTATATCCCAAGACCTCTGTAACAGGTAGCCAAAAAAAAATAAAAAATTTAAGTGCCATGTTGGGTAACTTTTTACTCGGCTTAACATCTTTTTTTTTTTTTTTACAAACAGGAGTGCTTTATTGAGAAAAGATTGTGCAGTACAAAAACACACGAAATCATCGTTAGTACATCAGTTACATTCAGTACAGACATATCTTGAAGTAGGGACAGTCTAATACAGCAATCAAGTACAGAAATATTTATGCAAGATACTAATCTGATCATTACTCATGCACAACATTCCAATCCACGATAAAATCACCATCTCGGTGTTCAGGTATCTCACTGGAGGAAAGACTGAGAGGGGAGCGGTAAGGAGAAAATGGGAAGGGAGGGGGGGGGGAGGGCTGTAGGCGAGGGTTAAGATCAGGGTGACCCAATAGGATAAAAGAGGAGAGCTAGTGGAGAGGGAGGGGGACAAGAGAAGGGAGGACTGCAACCCAGACCTTCACCATCTAGATCAGGGGTCTCAAACGGAGCGGTAAGGAGAAAATGGGAAGGGAAGGGGGGGGGGGGGGGGGAAGAGGGAGGGAGGAAGGAAGGAGGGGGAGGGAGGAAGGAGGAGGGAGGGGGGAAGGGCTGTAGGCGAGGGTTAAGATCAGGGTGACCCAATAGGATAAAAGAGGAGAGCTAGTGGGGAGGGAGAGGGAGGGGGACAAGAGAAGGGAGGACTGCAACCCAGACCTTCACCATCTAGATCAGGGGTCTCAAACTGGCGGCTCTCCATCTGTTGCGAAACTACAAGTCCCAGCATGCCTCTGCCTGTGGGATTCATGCTTGTAATGTCTCATGGGCTGTCAGCCTTGCAATGCCTCATGGGACTTGTAGTTTTGCAACAGCTGGAGGGCCACCAGTTTGAGACCCCTGATCTAGATAGATGTCCATGGTAACCATACTTTGTCATATTTCCAAGGACATCCTCGACTAATATATGTCAGCTTGTAAAGGGGGAGAGCAGCATTGACTTTAGCTTCCCAAGTGGCTACCGCCGGAGGAGTGGGCGAGGTCCATCGACACAGTATTTCTTTCTTAGCATAAAAGAGAAGGTATGAAATCAGTAGTTTGCTATGATGTGATCGTTGGTCATCATCATGTATCCCCAGCAAGGCTATCTCCGGTGACATAGGGACTGACAACTCCAGGCGGATTTTTAATTGGTCAAAAATATCTGTCCAGTATGTGGAGAAAATGGGGCATTCCCAGAACATATGTAAGTAGGTTCCTAGTTGTGTCTTACACCGGGGGCAATGAGGGTCTCTACCAGGATATATTCTGGCCATGCGCGCTGGAGTGAAGTATACCCTGTGGAGGAACTTGGTTTGGATAAGTTTATCACTTGCCGCAATGACAAGCTTGGGGCTCTGCTCCAGGCAGTCCTCCCAGTCTTCCCTTTCTAATGTTGGTATATCATGTTCCCACTTTTCCCATAGCCTATCCATTTTCTTGAAGTCTTTGGGTAATAGAGTGCTATACAGCACTGATAAAGGCTTCTGTAGATCATCGTCAGACAACAGGTCCTCCACTGGATCCAGTTGCAACACTGGAGGAGTGGGGAACTGGGCCCTAACTGCATGTCGGAGCTGGATGTAACGAAAGTACATCCATCCCGGCAAGGCAAATCTATTAGTTAGCTGAGAGAACGTCAGCAAGGTGCCCGAGGGCATAATATCTCTCAATGTCCTAATACCAAACCTCGCCCACACCTGAGGGTCAGGCACTGATTTCAAGTGAGGCAAGTTCGGATTCCCCCAGAGAGGTTGAACTGGAGGCCAGCATTCCGGTTTGGAGAAATCTACGTCTAGCCCTAATCCACACTCTGACAGTCGCCCTAGTGGGACCCGGCAGGTCACTATACGCCCTTATGCCCCTGTACGCCAAATTTTGCAGATCTTGCTGGGAGCCTCCAGACAAACCGCTGCATTCGAGCGCCTTGCCCCGAACCACCAGTGCGTCGTAACCAACATTGCTGCCCAATAATAAACCTGGAGATTCGGGAGAGCTAGACCCCCAAGCTGAGTTGGTAGATGTAATGTGGACTTCGCCAGCCTCGGAACGGCACCATTTCACAAAAAGGACATGATGCACTTATCCATTTCCTTAAAAAAAGCTGGCGGAATCCATATTGGGCTATTCCAAAAGAAGTAGTTGAGTTGAGTTTAGGCAATATAATCATCTTGAGGATACTTATACGACCTATGAGGTTTAGTGGGAGACTAGACCAGGAGCGACATTTGTCCCTGAGTAGTCGGAGTTGCGGAGTCACGTTTAAGGTGTAGTATTGTGCAGCGTCTCTGGCGACCCTGATCCTAAGGTATTTAAATTCCGACATCCACATAAATGGTGTGGGGCCAGAAGTGGTTCGGGCATGGTCATCTAATGGGAATAGGACTGACTTTGTCCAATTTATACGAACACCAGATAGTGAGCCAAACCAATCAAACAGCTCAAGAGCGCCCGGCTTAACATCTTTAACACAAAAAAACAAAAAATAAATATTGGGCTAACTTTAGTGTTTTTTTTTTAATTCATAAAACAGTTTCTCCCAGCCCCCACCCCCAAAAAAAAAAAAAAAAAAAAAAAAAAAAAAAAAGGGAGGAGGTTTGAAAAGTTGCTGCGACAAATACCATGCGACATAAAAATTTTTTATTGCCTAAGGTCTCTGCTTTAAAAAAACAAAAAACACACACAATGTTCGGGGGTTCTGAGTAATTTTCTAGCAAAAAAAAATTTTTGATTTTTGTAGGAGTGAAGTGCCAGAATTGGCCTGGATGGGAAGTGGTTAATGTTAGTGGGAGGAATAGTGCCCCATAGTGGGAGGAATAGTATGGGAGACAGTGGGAGGAATAGTGCCCCATAGTGGGAGGAATAGTATGGGAGACAGTGGGAGAAATAGTGCCCCCATAGTGGGAGAAATAGTGCCCCCATAGTGGGAGAAATAGTGCCCCCATAGTGGGAGAAATAGTGCCCCCATAGTGGGAGAAATAGTGCCCCCATAGTGGGAGAAATAGTGCCCCCATAGTGGGAGACCGTGGGAGAAATAGTGCCCCATAGTGGAAGACCGTGGGAGAAATAGTGCCCCATAGTGGAAGACCGTGGGAGAAATAGTGCCCCATAGTGGGAGACCGTGGGAGAAATAGTGCCCCATAGTGGGAGACCGTGGGAGAAATAGTGCCCCATAGTGGGAGACCGTGGGAGAAATAGTGCCCCATAGTGGGAGACCGTGGGAGAAATAGTGCCCCATAGTGGGAGACCGTGGGAGAAATAGTGCCCCATAGTGGGAGACCGTGGGAGAAATAGTGCCCCATAGTGGGAGACCGAGGGAGAAATAGTGCCCCATAGTGGGAGACCGAGGGAGAAATAGTGCCCCATAGTGGGAGACCGAGGGAGAAATAGTGCCCCATAGTGGGAGACCGTGGGAGAAATAGTGCCCCATAGTGGGAGACCGTGGGAGAAATAGTGCCCCATAGTGGGAGACCGTGGGAGAAATAGTGCCCCATAGTGGGAGACCGAGGGAGAAATAGTGCCCCATAGTGGGAGACCGTGGAAGAAATAGTGCCCCATAGTGGGAGAAATAGTGCCCCATAGTGGGAGAAATAGTGCCCCCATAGTGGGAGAAATAGTGCCCCCATAGTGGGAGAAATAGTGCCCCCATAGTGGGAGAAATAGTGCCCCCATAGTGGGAGAAATAGTGCCCCCATAGTGGGAGAAATAGTGCCCCCATAGTGGGAGACTGTGGGAGAAATAGTGCCCCATAGTGGGAGACCGTGGGAGAAATAGTGCCCCATAGTGGGAGACCGTGGGAGAAATAGTGCCCCAAGTAATATAGGGTTTAGTATATGAGAATGAACCTTTAATGGGCTGCGATAGTGGTCTCCTCTAACCTCTATCATAGCCCATTAAAGGTTTATTCTCATATACAAAACTCTATACTGCCGCCACTATACCACACCAGACCTGGTATATCCCTGTAAACCTCACTCATTCTGTAACACAACATCCACACCCCTTGGAAAGATCCGACTCCCTATATCATCCTGCAGAGATCTGCATAGGATCTATTTGTTTAAACTCACCGATATTCAGGTGAAGGAAACGTGTGAAGGTGGCAGCCATGACATTGCGGTCTTTGCAACTGACTTCTATTGGCGGCTGCAGGCCATCGTCCACTTGTAGAGAGAGCAGACCATGCAGAGGGTCCGGGGGGAGGTACAGGAACTGCACACAAAAATACAGCCACAAGACATTAATCTGAGACTTCCTGCCTAGCAAGGGGCCAGAAGAGTCTAATACAAGTAGGTTGTGATAAGTGGAATGGCATGAAGAAAAGCGGCATTAAGCTGGGCACCAGGTGTAAAGTTCAATAAGAGGAAGGTGTGATATAATGAAGGCGATAGACAGAGAAGGGCTATACAATGAAGGTGTGATTATAATGGAGGAGATAGAAGACAGAGAAGGGCTATACAATGAAGGTGTGATTATAATGGAGGAGATAGAAGACAGAGAAGGGCTATACAATGAAGGTGTGATTTATAGAAGTGGGAGACACAGGACAGGGAAGAGCCTTACGAGGAAGGTGCGATATATAAAAGGTGAAGGACACTGGAAGTCTCTATCTCACCTTGGTCCCAGGACATACTCGGAAAGTGAAGAGCCTCCACGGAATAATACGAAGGTAAAATTCTTTGACTGACAGTTGCTGCAGTAGAACATACAGACATTCAGGTCATTGGCAGGATGGGAGAGGCTCTACGCACCAGGCAAGTAGGACTCACCTTCGGGGAAATGTAAAAGTACACCTTTTTAAGTTTCTTCATTCTTTCCAGGGAGCTCCCATTACAAGACGTTGTTCGATCCTCTTTCGGGCTGGTGGATGACGGACTTTGCGGTCCAGAGACATTGGGTGGACTGGAGGGCGGGTAGAGGTAACCCTCGAAGAAAACGCCAACTCCAGAGCGTAAAACATTATTATCCACAGCGGCTTTCTCCTCATCTGGAAGGGAACATACACAGCATGATGCACATGAAAACGTGATGGACAGAATAAAACGCAACATGCAAGGTGCACAGCATGGGACAAAAGTACTGTATATACTCGAGTATAAGCTGACCCGAATATAAGCCGATGAACCTAATTTTACCACAAAAAAAAAAAATGGAAAACGTATTGACTCAAGTATAAGCCTAGGGTGAGCAATGCGCAGCTACTGTAAGTGGAAAAGACGGTCAACAATGCCCATTTGCAGCCTCACTGTGCCCATTTGCATGCCATAGGTCCCCTGAACTTCAAACTTGGTAGTTAAGGCTTCCTAGATGCCCCTTAGCTGCAGCCAAAAGACCCAAAGGGTCCCGAAATGACATTGCTGCAGGTGGACACAGTTGACTGACTTTGGGCCCTGTATCTCGGGGCCACTTGGTGCTAGGAACCCCAAATTTTTGGTTACACTGGGTTTGCACACCAAATTTGGGGTTACTAGTCCCAAGTGGCCCCCGAGATACGGGCCCCAAAGTCGGGTCAGAAAATGTCAAGCACTTTTCTGCAGCAGAGAATGACATTATCTGAACCGACTTTGGGGCCCCGTATCTCGGGGGCCACTTGGTGCTAGGAACCCCAAATTTCTGGTTACACTGAGTTTGCACACCAAATTTGGGGTTCCTAGTCCCAAGTGGCCCCCGAGATAGGGGGCCCCAAAGTCGGGTCAGAAAATTTTATTCTCTACTGCAGAAAAGTGCTTGACTCGAGTATAAGCGAGGGGGGCACTTTCAGCACAAAAAAAAAAAGTGCTGAAAAACTTGGCTTATACTCGAGTATATACGGTAAACTAAAACTGTAGAGTGCAAAATCTGATGTAGCTCTACATAGAAATCAGCTTCCAGTAGATCGCAGCTGGTGGTAGATTGCGGTCTGGGCTTGCTGAGCCGCCATCCCAGAGCATCAGGGTGCAATGCAGAGTGACTACTTGTAAAGTTGGAGGTGTAGTAGGGATATGATCAACATGTACAAATATATAAGGGGGTCCATATAGTGAACTTGGTGTTGAGGTATTCACTTTACGGTCAACACAGAGGACAAGGGGGCACTCTTTACATCTAGAGGAAAAGAGATTTCATCTCCAAATACGGAAAGGTTTCTTCACAGTAAGAGCTGTGAAAATGTGGAATAGACTCCCTCCAGAGGTGGTTCTGGCTAACTCAGTAGATTGCTTTAAGAAAGGCCTGGATACTTTCCTAAATGTACATAATATAACTGGGTACTGACATTTATAGGTAAAGTTGATCTAGGGAAAATCCTATTGCCTCTCGGGGGATCAGGAAGTGATTTCTTCCCCCTGCTGTAGCAGATTGGAGCATGCTCTTTTGTTTTTTTTTTTTGCCTTCCTCTGGATCAACTGTGGGTATAGAATAGGATATATTGGATTGTACAATATTTTTATTTTTATTTATTATTTCTTTTGTTTTATGGTTGAACTGGATGGACTTGTGTCTTTTTTCGGCCTAGCTAACTATGTAAGAGCCGCATAAGCTGATGCCTCCTCTGTAGTGCCAGCTCCTGTCCCATGCAGAGTGATACCAACCGCACTCCACCTGTTATCCCGGCTAGCGGTCTCCAGAGTGGCGCCAGCAGCAGGAAAGAAGAGATCATCAGGTCAGTGTGAAGCAATACACCAGGCATAATGGTATAGGGCTGCTTTCACACTGATGTGCTGCGGTTTCCCCACACCGCGGGTGCGGTGCAGTGTACCTGTGGGTTTGCTGAGCTTAGCCATAGACTTGTATTATATCCTGTGTGTTTGGTGTGCTTTCAGCGCACCACCCCTGCATGATATAATAGAAGTCTATGGCAAAGCACATCTAACCCAGGGATATCGCAGGTAAACTGCAGCACATCAGTGTGAAAGCAGTCTTATAAAGAGGCTCAGAACAGTAAGGGTTCACATTTACATTGGTGGTGGTAAAAACCCCATTAGGTAAAACATTATTTTTACCACCCCCGCCCCAACCGCACCCTCTTTAGCTGCAGTGGCGAAGAGGGTACACATGCCGCAGTAGGAGTTATACGCCCTGTCATGGTTGGTGGGTGTAGCATTTGCCAAGCATGACCCATTCACATGAATAAGGCCACTCTGCAATTGCCCTGCAATCTTGTGCTGTACAGCAAACAAGGGGTTAAAGCAGGCAGCGTTTTTTTCTGCGATCTCACCAGCTGCAATTGCTGGGCGCTTGCAGAGTGGACCCATTTACTTTAATGGGGCACTATTGGCAGGTGGGAGCACCCACCAAAAGCAACAGGGGGCTTAATTCCTGCTGCAGTGTGTGTACACCTTTGGCTGCTGCCTCATGGGACTGGGGGCAGTAAATCTGCACGGTTTTACTGCCCCCCAACTTGCCGTGTGAATGAGCCCTAAGAGTGCCGCTGCCGAATGCAATTAAGAACTTGTTTACAAGGGCATTAGGCACTGCTGCGCCTCTAAAAAGCGATCCGAGTGCGTTTGACAGGTGGTGAGGAAGCAATACAGTATGTTGCCTCCTCACCACCTGATTTAAACCCACGACTGCCGTGCAATGCACGCAATTGTGACACAGTATTACAGCAATTAGAGGTTTAAATCAGGTGTGAGGAGGAGACACTGTGCCCAGTGATCTTTGACTTCTCCCATGTTTTTCAAGTAGATCTCCACCTCTTTAAAGTGGAGGTCCGCCCACCACTGCAAAAATTAAAAGCCAGCAGCGGCACATACTGCATCTGCTGACTTTTAATAATCGGACACTTACCTGTCCAGCGATGTCGGCACCGCAGCTGAGGTTTCCATCAACTGTGGGGTGCATGCCACCTCCACTGTGAGTGAGGGAACCCGGCAGTGTAGCCTTTCGGCTTCACCCCGGGAACCCTACCGCGTATGTGCGAGGCTCCGCTCCTCTCCTACTGGCCCGGTGACAGGGGGAAGGAATATTATCAGACTCCGAGATCAAATTTTTTTATTTAAAAAAAAATAAATAAACAAGGTCTTCCTTAAAAAAAATAAAAAAAATGTATTTTAAGAACGTTCGTTCAATTTTCGAATTGTTAGTGGGGTCAAATCGACATTTTCAACCACAGTGACGGGAAAATTAGTAAAGAATAGAAAACTTCTTGGTCAAAGGAATTTTCAGACAGTGTATGTGGATTTCGTTCAGAAATTACTTAAAACAGAATGTTAAAAACAAGTCAAAATTTCAAACCACATTCTTTCATTCGGCGAATGTACAAAGATTTTTCGTCTGAATATTCATCCGTGTGGCCAGCATAAGGCTCGATACACACCTATGCAGTTTTGCTTTTGATGTGTTTCTTCAGTGCTTTTTGCTGTGCGTTTTGACTTTTGCGCACGTGATTTTTCTGCGATTTCCGTTTTTGCTTTTTTTTTTTGGCCAATTTGTTGGGCAAATAAAAAATTTTTTTAAATTGATGCAAAAAACCCATTACATGCTTTTCTGCAGCTTCTCCATTGAAGTATATTGAACCAAAAAAAGCACAGTGTTGCGGTAAAAAAAAAAGTCCCTGACCCTTTCCAAATACGCAGTCGCTGAAAAAAAAAAAAAAAAAATGTGAAAGTGTCCCATAGGAAGCCATGTAAATGAACTGCAGTGCATTTCTGCAGTAAGCACAAAAAACAAAAACAAAAAAAAAAAAAACATAGCTGTGAACCAGGTCTAAGACGTTTAGTAACATAATGGGGTTAAAATTTTTTTTAATAAAAATAAAAAATTAGCCCTTTATAGTACAAAAAAATAAAAAAATACTGTAGAACTGTGAAAGTAATATTTACAGTATACGATTATTTGCTCTTTGTACTATAAAGGGCTCATTTTATTTTAACCCCCCATTATGTTACTGGCCGATTAATCGATTATGAAAATAGTAATCGATTAATTTCATAATCGAATAGTTATTGATTTTTGATTAGTTATTTCAGCCCTAATTGAAAACGAAGAAAGAACACATCAATAAAAACACACACACACACACACACGCCATATATACTCGAGTATAAGCCGAGTTTTTCAGCACATTTTTTTGTGCTGAAAGTGCCCCCCTCGGCTTATACTCGAGTCAAGCACTTTTCTGCAGCAGAGAATGACATTTTCCGACCCGACTTTGGGGACCCGTATCTCAGGGTCACTTGGTGCTAGGAACCCCATCTGGATATGTTGTAGTGCTAGTTCCACTGGGTTTACATACCAAATTTGGAGTTACTAGCACCAAGTGGCCCTGAGATACAGGGCCCCAAAGTCGTGTCGGAAAATGTCATTCTCTGCTGCAGAAAAGTGCTTGACATTTTCTGACCCGACTTTGGGGCCCCCGTACCTCGGGCCACTTGGTGGGGTTCCTAGCACCAAGTGACTCCAAGATACGGGGCCCCAAAATCGGTCAACTGTGTCCATCTGCAGGAATGTCATTTCGGGACCCTTTAAGTCCAGAGACCCCAAATTTTGGCTGCAGCTAGGGGGCGTCTAGGAACCCTTAACTACCAAGTTTGAGGTTCGGGGGACCTATGGCTGCAAATGGCATTGTTGACCCTCTTTTCCACTTACAGTAGCTGCGCATTTCTTACCCTAGGCTTATACTCGAGTCAATAAGTTTTCCCAGTTTTTTGTGGTAAAATTAGGTGCCTCGGCTTATACGGGGGTGTGTGTGTGTGTGTGTGTATGTATATATATATATATATATATATATATATATATATATATATATATATATATATATATATATATATATATATATATATATATATATATATAAAAAAAAAAAAAAAAAAAAAAAATGCTGAATTGTTCTACTTTTTTTTTCTGGAACTGGAAAGTATTGGAACTGACCGCACTGTTGGGAACTTTGCATTGAAAACCCATATAACCAACTATCCAGGCGTGTTTGATGCAGAAATAAAAAAAAAAAAAAAAAGACACTGGATTGCATGTGGTGTAAACTGGCCCCAAGCACAGTAAAATTGCGTGCGTTTTCAGCGCCATTACCGGCACCTTTTTCTCCAGCGTCAAAATGACGAAAACACAATTTTTGGCCGCTATGTTTCGCAGCATCTCTACTGTCCTACAGCAGCTACTTACATTCTTCCCTTTTACGCCAAACAGACATCTAGAAGCAGATCGGGTGCTGGGAGCAGATCATACAGTCCTTCTTTCAGACACAGAAGATTGCCAAACCTTGAACTCACCGCTCAGGACAATGATGTTGAAGTGTCCGTTGCTGACAGGGTGGCCCTGGTAACGCAGGGTGGCCTGGAAACATCCAGTCTGTAGTAGAGTCAGGTGAAGAAGGACCCGGTTTTGCTTCCCGCTACACACAGCGGTTTGGCAGCAGCCATCAGCCATCCCCACAACGCCAAGCTACGAGAACAAAACAAAAAAAAAAAAAAAAAGGAACGTTGGAAACCAAAATATTGACTGAGAATAATCTCCATGTTATGACAGAGGGGGGCGCTCACCTCACTGAGTGGCAACGTGTAGCTCTCCAGCTCTCTCAAACTATCATTGGTGGGATTCCCATACTGGTCACACGGAGCAATATGGAGGGTGTGCTGCTCTCCACAGGTAAGTACGAGGGTGGAGAAGTGGCCGGTGATCTGTGTCTTTGCTGGATCCACAACACCTGTGAGAAAATAGCAGTGAGAAGGACTGCCAAAAAGCATACCCCCAACAACACACAACTCCGCTTCTACTGCATCTACTGCCCCTTGCCTGGGTGGAAGACCTTGTAGTACGGACTGTGGCCAACATTGAGACCTCCAACACTGATGGTGATCTGGTATCTCCCAGACTTCCTCACAGTAAAAGCTGCCTTCACCACGTTTCTCAGGGGATCCTGGAGAACCTCCAGAGTGACCGGGACCTCCAGGGACAGTTCTGTGTGGGAGATGTGGACTCGCAGAGACATGGTACCACTAATGGGGAAGGGGTGACCGTTCCTGTAGAAGAGCTGTGGAGAGAAGCAGAGGTCAGCACAGACACAGACACACACAGATACAATCGGAAAGATGCGGCCTGTTCACTCTTACATGGACTCGAAATCCCATGGGCTGTCCAACCTCACATGGCTCACTCCAGTCCCAAGAGACCTGACAGGAGCGGGGCTCCAGGTATTTCCCCCGTACATAGTTGTAGATGGTACGCTCCGACCCACGTCCACGTCCCTCATGGTGCCAGAAAGTGAGGACTCGGGAACTGAGCTCAAACAGGAACTTAATGGTGATGAGAAGGACACACATCAAGCCTGTAACGCTGCCTGTCCAAAGACAAATATAATGGCTGCATGAGGCCAAAGCTCAAGCTAAGGGGGGGGGGGTACATAAAAGAATAAAAAAAAAATAACACAGAGAAAGAGGAAGATGAAAAAAACCTTAGTTAGACTTACCGGTGACGGTATTTCTACGAGCCTTTCAGGACAGCACCTTGGAGAGAGCGCAGCTCCGCCTTTACCCAGGAAACACTGCGTGACAACGCCCCTTTTTAAGATCAGCTGCTTCCACCATGCCTTCAGTTGTTATCGAGAAATCCTCCGACATGCTGGAAAATATAAGCAGACAGTTACCATGCCCTATAAATATACATTATACATCATAACCTAGGGAGGGAAGTAGGCTGCTGTCCTGAAAGGCTCGTAGAAATACCGTCACCGGTAAGTCTAACTAAGGTTTTCTCTCTTCGCCTTTCAGGACAGCACCTTGGAGAGGATAATCAAGAAACTTACTTCAGGGTGGGACCACTGCCTGCAAAACCTTTCTCCCGAAGGATTGGTCTGAGGCTGAGAGCAGATCCATGCGGCAATGCTTTATAAAAGTTTGAGAAACTGGACCATATGGCAGCCTTACAAATTTGCTCAGGCGATGCTCCGGCCTTTTCTGTCCATGATGCCGCTACTGCTCTGGTCGAATGGGGCAAGATTCCTTCTGGAGGCTCCAAACCTAGAGAGGCGTATGCTCCTTTAATAACTTGCTTTAGCCATCTTCCAAGGATGTTTTTGGAAGCTTTACATCCCTTGTGAGCGCCCTCCATTAGAACAAAGGGTGAGGATGATTTTCTAAAGTCCCTTGTTATCTCCAGATACTTAAGAAGATATCTCCTGACATCCAGGGTATGGAAGGCTTCTTCTCCTGGCCCCGACGGTGAGGGGCAAACTGTAGGGAGAATAAACTCCTGTGCCCGGTGAAAATGCAGGGCTCACCTTCGGTAGAAAGGCTGGGTCTGTTTTTAGGACTACCCTATCTGGTAAGCATCTCATGAAGGGCTCCTTAATTGATAGAGCTTGTAACTCGCTGCCTCTACAGGCTGATGTTACTGCCACCAACAACACAGTTTTAAACGTTAAAAACTTAAGTGATGATCCTTCTATGGGTTCAAACGGAAGCTTTGTTAGCCCTTGAAGAACCAAAGATAAATCCCATTTGGAAAAAATAACCACAGAGCTAGGCTTTACTTTAGCCATAGCTCTGAAAAAACGAATTATCAGGGGCTCCCTTACCAGGGTTCTTTCAAAAAACCTAATAAAGCCGCTACCTGCGTCTTGAGCGTACTAGCTACTAGGCCTTTCTCCAATCCTTCTTGAAGGATTTCTATAACTGAAATTGTACTAGACAAACTAAAGTCCTTTCTGGAACACCATGTATTATATACTTTCCAGACCTTAAAATAAATGTCTGTCACCTTCTTCCTACTTGCAAGGATAGAGATGAGTTTTTCTTATAGGCCCTTTTGTCTTAGGATTTGTTCTTCAGAAACCAAGCTGCCGGGTTGAGAAACGTTGGATCTGGATGAAAAAACGTGCCCTGACTCAGTAGATCTGACCTGCTAGGTAACTTCCAAGGAGGTTTTACTGAGAGGTTCACTAGGGTTGCAAACCACGGTCTCTTTGGCCAATAAGGAGCTATCAGAATTAGTTCCGTGGATTCCAGTCTGAATTTGGCTAATACCCTTGGAATCAGTGCAAATGGGGGAAAAGCGTAGGACAGATAGAAATCCCATCTGTGGGCCAGAGCATCTATCCCCAGAGCTTGATCTGTTCTCTGGGGGGAGAAGAACACTGGTATTTTTGCATTTTCTTGTTTTGCCACCAGGTCCACCTGAGGACAACCCCACCTCTTGGCTATTGTCTCGAATAGATCCTGATTCAGAGACCACTCTGCTACTCTTAATTTTTCTCCTGCTGAGGAGACCTGCCAAGGCGTTTTCCGTCCCTTTTAAGTGGAACTGCCGATAGGGAGACCAAATTGTTCTCTGCCCATCTCAGTATATGGCAGGTTAACTCCAACAAAGTTCTGCTTTTTGTGCCACCCTGTTTTGTTAGGTATAACACTGCAGTCATATTGTCCGACCAAATCTGGACATGCTGACTTCTTAGAAGTTCCTGGAAGGACAGAAGACTCAGATGAAATAGCCTTAAACTCTCTCCAGTTTAATGACCTACTCGCTTCTGGCTTGGACCAACCCCTCTGGAATAGTTTGTTCTTCCAGGTGGGCTCCCCCCCCCCCTGCGCTGGCATCTGTAGTCAGCCTTTGGGTTACTGGGAAGGACCAATGGAGACCTTTTGAGATGTTTCTCTGGTTCCTCCATCACCAGAGTCATCTTTTTGCTCTTACCCCTATGACGAACTTTTTCCTCCAGAGATTTCTGGAAAGACCAATTTGTCAACATGTCCGCCTGCAGCGGACGAGCATGCAGTCTGGCCCGCTGTACTGCGGGGATTGCTGCTGTCAGTAGACCCAGAGCCGACATGGCTTGCCATACTGAGAACCTTGAATTGGACTGAAGTGCCTTCAGAGCTGTTTCTATTCTTTCTTGGGGTAGACCCATCTTCTGATCCAGTGAGTCTATTTCGTACCCCAGAAACCTTACTCTTTGGGCAGGCTTTACGTTGGACTTCTGAATATTGAGAAGCCAACCCAAGCCTCTTATATGTGCCTGAGTCACTTGAAGATTGACTTCCACCTGACTTTTTGAGTCGGCGAAAAATAGCAGATCGCCCAAGTAGAGCACTATTGGGATCCCTTTCAGTTTCAGGGGTTCCAATGCTTCTGCCATCACTTTCGTGAATACTCTGGGTGAGAAGGAGAGACGGAATGGCAGGGCTCTGAACTGTAGATGCCAGATCTCCCCCTTTCCCAGATTGACTGCGAGGCGCAGAAATTTCTGGGACTGGGGTGCTATTGGGATATGGAGCTATGCATCTCTCCAATCGATGGAGGCCATGTGACACCTGGGGGTCAGCAAGTTCTTCACCGAAAAAATCGTGTCCATTCTGAATTTTTTGTACTTTATGGACCGATTCAACAGCTTTAAGTTGAGGATCAGGCAGAATCTTCCCGATGGTTTCTTTACCCAGAATATATGGGACTAAAACCCTTTTCCTTCTTGCCCCTCTGGGACCTGAGAGATGACATTCTGTTGCATCAGCTCTTGAAGAAGGGACTTCATAACCAGAGCCTTCTCCTGATCCCTCGGCAAGTTTGTTATGTAGAACCGATTTGGGGGTCTTCTAAAACCTCTAGATGGTAACCCTGCTGGATTATCCCTAGACCAAATGGACTTCTTGTTGTTTCTTCCCAACTAAACCAGAAGTCCTGAAGCCTCCCGCCTACTGGGAGCTGGTCATTTCCTCTCTGAGGATTCCAATTTTCTTTGTTTGGTCCTTTTCTGAGGAAAAGCTTCCTTTTTGTCTGCTGTCCTATCAAGTACAGCCTTCTAATTCTGGACCAAACAACAAATCCCCTGAAAAGGGAATTTCACACAGTTTCGCTTTAGAGGCTGAATCCCCTGACCAGGTTTTAAGCCAGAGGGCTCTCCTTGCGGAATTGACCAGTGCTGATGACCTGGCAGACATTTTGATGGACTCTGCCTAGGCATCAGTGATAAATTTGACGGCTTTTAATAGAGTAGGGAAGGACTCTAATAATTCTTTCCTGGAGGTACCTGCCACCACCTGATTTTTGAGTTGGTTTGACCAGCATTCCAAATTTCTGGCCACCACTGTGGCTGCCATTGCAGGTTTCAGATTGGCTAAAGAAGAGTCCATGCTTTCTTCAGTAGCCCATCCGCTTTTTTGTCCGTAGCGACTTTGAGAATTCCCCTATCCTCAAAGGCTAAGCCCGTCTTTCTATACACTTGAGAGAAGGCAGTATCTATCCAAACACACTCCCCATTCTCCTCAAAAGGGAACCTCCTTTTAAGGGCTTTAGAGAAGAACTGTCCATTCTCTGTCCTTCCACTCCTTTAATGGAGTCTGTTAACACTTTGTGTACAGGAAAGACTATGCTTGACCTCCTCCAGCCCCTGGTACATTTTGTCATGTACTGACAGCTGAATTTTTTCTTCCTGGATCTCCAGTGTAGTATAAATTGCCTTGAGTAAATCATCAACTTCCTCAAGTGACAGTTTATATCTAGAAGCCTTGGCTTCTTCAACCTCTTCCTCAACATCAGAATCAAACGTTGAGGGAGGAATACTTTCCCTTTCTTCCTCAGACTCACTTTCAACTTGCACAGAAGTGGACGGAGGGAGACTGGATTGAGAACTCTGTTCTTGGCTGGAACTCTGACCACGTTTTTTTTTACAAGGGAGCGTACTGTCCCTAGGGCCTCTGCTATTTCTTTTCTCACTGAAGACAGGAGTTCCTTGCACCCCTGTGAGGACTCCTCCTTCACTAAACCCGCAATGCAAGATCTGCACAGGGGTTTAGGCCAAGAGTCCCTTAAAGGATTTTTACATGAGGGGCATTTTCTTGAAGTTCTCTCTGACTTAGCAGTAGCTTTCTGACACGACAGAAATAAAAGAACCTGCAGGTCCTCTTTAACTGCAGCCACTAAAGAGTACAACAAATAGACCCCAACGCCAAACACCCTAAGTGCCCAGAGTCTCAATCCCTGCTGAACTGCTAATGGACCTTTACACCAAAGCAGACAGCTGCAGGTTTAACTTAATACATGAACAAAAAAACACCCAGTGATGTAAAGGAAAGAGGTCCCTCTGTACCTCTCCTACCTGGGACTGGCCGGGAGCCTGGGCGCCTGCATCCGCCATAGCTGCTGAAGATTCGTCCTCCATTTCGATCGTAGCAGCCGCCGTCCGCGCGCTTTGAATGGCTTTCCGACCGTGCCAAACAAACGGAAGTCCCGGCCAGAGGACCTGCCCCTTCCTCCTGCGTTCCAGCAGCTGGAACCAATTGCTGCTACGCCCTGCCGGAGGCCTCCACCCACCGGAACTGGCGTCCCCCGCCGTCCGGGATTCGGCGCCGCCATGCTGAGGCCTGGCATGGAACGCTCGTTTCTGAGCACAACCGCGGCCCCCCGAACGCACGGGCGATCAACCTCCGGCAGTCCATTACTCCTGTGAGCCGACGAAGGAAGGGAACACCGGAACACCTAACCCATCGTTCGGGAAGGTGCTGGGCTGGTCTTTGCGAACGTAAGCATGAGGCACTGCCAAAACCCTCGTTTTTTCCTTAAAGAGAGCGCAGCACCCCTGGTTCCCCAGCAGTGTTCCACCATGGCGGAGGAAACACTAAAACTGAAGGCATGGTGGAAGCAGCTGATCTTAAAAAGGGGCGTTGTCACGCAGTGTTTCCTGGGTAAAGGCGGAGCTGCGCTCTCTCCAAGGTGCTGTCCTGAAAGGCGAAGAGAGAAAAAATACAAAGTCCATCTGATTCAGAGGAAACGTCTACCCAAAGGTCTCCACTATTGGAGTACTGGAGAACCCGCAATACACTACAACCCCTTACAGAGTGACGAGTAGACACATCTACTAATAGAGCGACACCCCCTCACCGATAATGTACAACATCAGTGCACAGGATGGAAGCTAACAGATGTGTCATAGCATCTCCTCCACATGTCTCAGGTACGGTCGGACAGGTCTGCCGAGACTGGAGAGCCAACCGTCACGTCTGCCAGAACAGGAACCTGCAGTACAAAAAGGGACACCATGAGTATAACATACCATCAAGAGTGTCCAACCCCCCCATCAACCAATCAAATACCCTATTACTGAGCTCACAGGAAGGATTGGTGACTGAACAAGCACAACAGACAGGAATCACTGGCTGAGCCCAGCCAATCATGGAGCGGAACCAACTGCTGCACAGAACACCACACTCACCTAGGCCCAGCATCCCGCATCCTCCACCTGCCGCATCCTTCCTATGAGAGAGAACGAGTCACCAATCCACCCAATTATCCAATACCACAACACCCACAACCCGTAGTCCTACCCCCACTCCACCCTACTATACCACAACAATACCTGTAGTCCTACCCCCACTCCACCCTACTATACCACAACAATACCTTAGTCCTACCCCCCACTCCACCCTACTATACCTTAGTCCTACCCCCACTCCACCCTACTATACCACAACAACCCCCCACCCAACAAATGTTCCAAAACAATTCCCCTACTGCCCCTCCCTATAACCAAGCACCTACTCCCCACAGCCCAACTGCTCTTTAACCTATTCTACTTACCTTCCCCTACTCCTACTATACGCCAACATTACCAGCTGTTCTTTCCCCTACTTCTCCTATACTCCACCTCTTCCCACATTCATGCACTCCTCCTATACTCCACCATTACTAAATGTTCTTTACCCTACCTCTCCTGTACTCCACCTCTACTCACCTATACCCAGCATACTCCCCCTATACCTACCATACTCCACCTCTACTCACCTATACCCACCATACTCCCCCTATACCTACCATACTCCACCTCTACTCACCTATACCCACCATACTCCACCATACTCCCCCTCTACTCGCCTATACCCACCATCCTCCCCCTCTACTCGCCTATACCCACCATCCTCCCCCTCTACTCGCCTATACCCACCATCCTCCCCCTCTACTCGCCTATACCCACCATCCTCCCCCTCTACTCGCCTATACCCACCATCCTCCCCCTCTACTCGCCTATACCCACCATCCTCCCCCTCTACTTGCCTCTACCCACCATCCTCCACCCACCATACTGCACCTCTACCCACCTATGCCTACCATCCTCCACCTCTACCCACCTTTGCCTACCATCCTCCACCTCTACCCACCTATGCCTACCATCCTCCCCCTCTACTCACCTATGCCTACCATCCTCCCCCTCTACTCACCTATGCCTACCATCCTCCCCCTCTACTCACCTATGCCTACCATCCTCCCCCTCTACTCACCTATGCCTACCATCCTCCCCCTCTACTCACCTATGCCTACCATCCTCCCCCTCTACTCACCTATGCCTACCATCCTCCCCCTCTACTCACCTATGCCTACCATCCTCCCCCTCTACTCACCTATGCCTACCATCCTCCCCCTCTACTCACCTATGCCTACCATCCTCCACCTCTACCCACCATCCTCCACCTCTACCCACCATCCTCCACCTCTACTCGCCTATACCCACCATCCTCCACCTCTACGCGCCTATACCCACCATCCTCCACCTCTACTCGCCTATACCCACCATCCTCCACCTCTACTCGCCTATACCCACCATCCTCCACCTCTACTCGCCTATACCCACCATCCTCCACCTCTACTCGCCTATACCCACCATCCTCCACCTATACCCACCATCCTCCACCTCTACTCGCCTATACCCACCATCCTCCACCTATACCCACCATCCTCCACCTCTACTCACCTATACCCACCATACTCCACCTCTACTCGCCTATACCCACCATCCTCCACCTCTACTCGCCTATACCAACCATCCTCCACCTATACCCACCATCCTCCACCTCTACTCACCTATACCCACCATCCTCCACCTCTACTCACCTATACCCACCATCCTCCACCTCTACTCGCCTATACCCACCATCCTCCACCTCTACTCGCCTATACCCACCATCCTCCACCTCTACTCACCTATACCCACCATCCTCCACCTCTACTCGCCTATACCAACCATCCTCCACCTCTACTCGCCTATACCAACCATCCTCCATCTCTACTCGCCTATACCAACCATCCTCCACCTATACCCACCATCCTCCACCTCTACTCACCTATACCCACCATCCTCCACCTCTACTCACCTATACCCACCATACTCCACCTCTACTCACCTATACCCACCATACTCCACCTCTACTCGCCTATACCCACCATCCTCCACCTCTACTCGCCTATACCAACCATCCTCCATCTCTACTCGCCTATACCAACCATCCTCCACCTATACCCACCATCCTCCACCTCTACTCACCTATACCCACCATACTCCACCTCTACTCACCTATACCCAACATACTCCACATCTACCCACCATCCTCCACCTCTACTCACCTATACCTACCATCCTCCACCGCTACTCATCTATACCCACCCCCCACCTACTCTTTTTCTACTCACCTTGCCAAGATTGCCAAGCCCCCCTTCTTCATATATCCCACCTCGGCTTATCCCCATTCCTCCTCTACTCACCCGGTACTACCACCTTTGGTTGGCTCCTTCACTCACATCCATCGGTTTCCTGTTTTGGACTGGAAGGTCACGTGACAGGTCAGCCGGTTACGGAGGTGGGCGGGGCATCCCCGGCTGGTAAGTTTTCGATGTAATAACGAGCAGGGAGGCGGGGCTGTGTACGTCATCGGGGTGCGCCAGCAGCAGCATGGTGGGGAGATTTCTGTGTGGTTTAGTGCCAGGGACCCCCAAAAGTACAGAGAATGGGGGGAGGAGGGTATCTCAGGGTTACAGCTAGCTGTTATCAGAGGGTGAGGGATGTCATTATTTTCCTGGTCACCTTTCTTTTCTCTTTCCTTTGGTTAGGGTAAGGCAAAGAAGACGAAGCAGTATGCGGTGATGAAGCGGAGAATCGCCCCTACAGATCAGCGCATGTAAGTGTGTACAATGTATGTCCCCCCCAGAGAGTACTGTACAATGTATGTCCCCCCCCAGAGAGTACTGTACAATGTATGTCCACCCCCCCCCCCCCAGAGAGTACTGTACAATGTTCCCCCCCCCCAGAGAGTACTGTACAATGTATGTCCCCCCCCCCCCAGAGAGTGCTGTACAATGTATGCCCCCCCAGAGAGTACTGTACAATGTATGTCCCCCCCCCCAGAGAGTACTGTACAATGTATGTCCACCCCCCCCCCCAGAGAGTACTGTACAATGTATGTCCCCCCCCCCCCAGAGAGTACTGTACAATGTTCCCCCCCCAGAGAGTACTGTACAATGTATGTCCCCCCCCCCCCCCCCAGAGAGTGCTGTACAATGTATGCCCCCCCCCCAGAGAGTACTGTACAATGTATCCCCCCCCCCACCCCCTCCCCACCCCCCCCCCCCAGAGAGTACTGTACAATGTATGTCCCCCCCCCCCCCCCCAGAGAGTACTGTACAATGTATGTCCACCCCCCCCCCCCAGAGAGTGCTGTACAATGTATGTCCCCCCCCCCCCAGAGAGTGCTGTACAATGTATGTCCCCCCCCCCCAGAGAGTGCTGTACAATGTATGTCCCCCCCCCCCAGAGAGTGCTGTACAATGTATGTCCCCCCCCCCCCCATGAGAGTACTGTACAATGTATGTCCCCCCCCCCCAGAGAGTACTGTACAATGTATGTCCATGTCCCCCTCCCCCCCCCTGTCCCCCCCCCCCCCTCCCCGTCCCTCCCCCCCCCCTCCCGTCCCTCCCTCCCCCCTCCCCTCCCGTCCCCTCCCCCTCCCCCCCCCCCCCCAGAGAGTACTGTACTCCCCCCCGTCCCCCCCCTGAATGTTGTCCGTCCCCCCATGTCCCCCCCCATGGTCCCCCCCCTCCCCCCCCCCCGCCTCCCCCTCCCCCCCCCCAATGTCCCCGACCCCTGTCCCTGTCCCCCCCCCCCCCCCCCTCCCCCCCCGCCCCCCCTCCCCGTCCCGTCCCCCTCCCCCCCCTCCCTCCCGGATGTCCCCCCCATGTCCCCCTTCGCTCCCCCTCCCGTCCCCTGTCCCCCCTCACCGCTCCCTCCCCCCTCCCCTCCCCCTCCCATGAGATGTCCCTCCACCCCCCTTCCCCGTCCCCCCCCATGTCCCCCCCCCCCTCCCCCCCACCCCCCTCCCCTTCCCCCCCTCCCCCCCCGTCCCCCTCCCCATGTCACGCTGTCCCCCCCCCCCCCCCCCCCTCCCCCTCCCCCTCTCCCCCTCCCCCCCCGCCCTGTCCCTGTCCCCCCCTCCCCCCCTCCCTCCTCCCCCCCTCCCTCCCCCCCCCCGTCCCTCGCCCCCCTCCCCCCCCCCCTCCCCCTCCCCTCCCCAACCTCCCTCCCCCCCCCCTCCCCTCCCCGTCCCCCCCCAACCCCGTCCCCGCCCCCCCCCCCCCAATCCCGTCCCCCGACCCTCCCCCCCGTCCCCCCCCCCTCTCCCTCCCATGTCCCCTCCCCCCCCCTCCCCCCCACAATGTATCCCGCCGGTCCCCCCCTCCACCCCCCCCCCAGAGAGTCCCACCTCCCCCCTCCCCCCTCCCTTCCCAACCCCACCACCCCCCCCCCTCCCCCCCCGCGCCCCCCCCCCCCCCCCCCTCCACCCCCCCCCCCCCCCCCCCCCCCCCCCACCCCCCCCCCCCCCTTGCCCCCCCCCCCCCCCCCCCCCCCCCCCCCCCCCCCCCCGTCCCCCCCCCCCCCCCCCCCCCCCCCCCCCCCCCCCCCCCCACCCCCCCACCCCCCCCCCCCCCCCCCCCCCCACCCCCCCCTCCACCCCCCCCAACCCCCCCCCCCCCCCCCCCCCCCCCCCCCCCCCCCCCCCCCCCCCCCCCCCCCCCCCCCCCCCCCCCCCCCCCCCCCCCCCCCCCCCCCCCCCCCCCCCCCCCCCCCCCCCCCCCCCCCCCCCCCCCCCCCCCCCCCCCCCCCCCCCCCCCCCCCCCCCCCCCCCCCCCCCCCCCCCCCCCCCCCCCCCCCCCCCCCCCCCCCCCCCCCCCCCCCCCCCCCCCCCCCCCCCCCCCCCCCCCCCCCCCCCCCCCCCCCCCCCCCCCCCCCCCCCCCCCCCCCCCCCCCCCCCACCCCCCCCCCCCCCCCCCACCCCCCCCCCCCCCCCCCCCCCCCCCCCCCCCCCCCCCCCCCCCCGCCCCCCCCCCCCCCCCCCCCCCCCCCCCCCCCCCCCCCCCCCCCCCCCCCCCCCCCCCCCCCCCCCCCCCCCCCCCCCCCCCCCCCCCCCCCCCCCCCACCCCCCCCCACCACCCCCACCCCCCCCCCCCCCCCCCCCCCCCCCCCCCCCCCCCCCCCCCCCCCCCCCCCCCCCCCCCCCCCCCCCCCCCCCCCCCCCCCCCCCCCCCCCCCCCCCCCCCCCCCCCCCCCCCCCCACCCCCCCCCACCCCCCCCCCCCACCCCCCCCCCCCCCCACCCCAACCCCCCCCCCCCCCCCCCCCCCCCCCCCCCCCCCCCCCCCCCCCACATGTCCCCCCCCCCCAAGAGAGTGCTGTACAATGTATGTCCCCCCCCCCAGAGAGTGCTGTACAATGTATGTCCCCCCCCCCCCCAGAGAGTGCTGTACAATGTATGCCCCCCCCCCCCCCCCCCCAGAGAGTGCTGTACAATGTATGTCCCCCCCCCAGAGAGTGCTGTACAATGTATGTCCCCCCCCCCCCAGAGAGTACTGTGCAATGTATGCCCCCCCCCCCAGAGAGTACTGTACAATGTATGTCCCCCCCCAGAGAGTACTGTACAATGTATGCCCCCCCCCAGAGAGTATTGTATACAATGTATGTCCCCCCCCCCCCAGAGAGTACTGTACAATGTATGTCCCCCCCCCAGAGAGTACTGTACAATGTATGTCCCCCCCCCAGAGAGTACTGTACAATGTATGCCCCCCCCCCAGAGAGTACTGTACAATGTATGTCCCCCCCCCAGAGAGTACTGTACAATGTATGTCCCCCCCCCAGAGAGTACTGTACAATGTATGTCCCCCCCCCCAGAGAGTACTGTACAATGTATGTCCCCCCCCCAGAGAGTACTGTACAATGTATGTCCCCCCCCAGAGAGTACTGTACAATGTATGTCCCCCCCCCAGAGAGTACTGTACAGTGTATGCCCCCCCCAGAGAGTACTGTACAGTGTATGCCCCCCCCCAGAGAGTACTGTACAATGTATGCCCCCCCCCAGAGAGTACTGTACAATGTATGCCCCCCCAGAGAGTACTGTACAATGTATGCCCCCCCCCCCCAGAGAGTACTGTACAATGTATGCCCCCCCCCACCAGAGAGTACTGTACAATGTATGCCCCCCCCCCCCCCAGAGAGTACTGTACAATGTATGCCCCCCCCCCCCCCCCCCCCCCCCCAGAGAGTACTGTAGAATGTATGCCCCCCCCCCCCCCCCCCCACCAGAGAGTACTGTAGAATGTATGTCCCCCCCACCAGAGAGTACTGTAGAATGTATGTCCCCCCCACCAGAGAGTACTGTAGAATGTATGTCCCCCCCACCAGAGAGTACTGTAGAATGTATGTCCCCCCCACCAGAGAGTACTGTAGAATGTATGTCCCCCCCACCAGAGAGTACTGTAGAATGTATGTCCCCCCCCCCCACCAGAGAGTACTGTACAATGTATGTCCCCCCCACCAGAGAGTACTGTAGAATGTATGTCCCCCCCACCAGAGAGTACTGTAGAATGTATGTCCCCCCCACCAGAGAGTACTGTAGAATGTATGTCCCCCCCCAGAGAGTACTGTACAATGTATGTCCCCCCCCCCAGAGAGTACTGTGTGGTTTGGGCGTTGAATGCCTCCCTCCCCCGGAGAGATCTGTACACGGTATGCTACAACCCCCCCGGTGAGTGTTGTACATTGTATATCATCCCCCCCAGTGAGGGCTGTATGTTTAATGTTGTCCCCCGGGTAGGTGTGTGTGTGTGTGTGTGTGTGTGTGTGTGTATATATATATGTATATATGTGTGTGTATATATATATATATATATATATATATATATATATATATATATAAATATATATATATATATATATATATTTATTAGTCCTTTTCACTAATTGTCCTTTTATTTATTCAGTAAGGAGAAAGATCGGGCCAAGCCGCAGCGAAAGAAGGAAGATGATCCGAGTGCAATTAAAGAGCGAGAAGTGTGAGTTACATTGTTCTGCTGGAGTCTCTTCACAATGATTGGGGGGGGGGGGGGGGGGGGTGCTGAGCCCGCATGCTGATACATTTCTTCTCTGTTAGTCCTCAGGTGCCGTCCTGTCTCTTTTTCCAGTATAATACAAACCTGGGACCTCCGTACCACGTCCTGGTCGATACCAACTTTATCAATTTCTCTATCAAAGCCAAGCTGGACATTGTGCAGTCTATGATGGATTGTCTGTATGCCAAATGTGAGTACCTAATCTGTCGCTAATATTTCTTGCACCCCAAATATCTGCACCCTGCCATCTTTATTTATATATCCCTAATTATTTATCCCTAATTCGACCTGTACCCCCATCCATGCCCAGTATGATCTGTACCCCCAGCAGTCTCAGATTACCAGCCATTGCCCTCTATTGCTTGTACTACCCAGTGTGCCCCTATATTAACCTGCATCCCAAATGTAGCTGCCCTTATCCTTCTATGCTAAATCAAAATGCCAGTCTCCACTTTTTAGCCATCTCTGTGCCCGGGACTAGTTCTTTCACCGTCACTGTAGTGTCTCTGTGCCATCACTATTGTTTGTTTTCCACCAGGTGTGCCATGTATCACAGACTGTGTCATGGCTGAGCTGGAAAAACTGGGACAGAAGTACAGAGTTGCTCTCAGGTCAGTGATTGGTCGGTATTTCTCGTCGGAGGGGCTAGGGTTGATGCGCCTTTTTTTTATTTCAATATCAAGGAAGAGATCACACTCTGGATAAAAAGAAAATATATCTGTTGGCACTCTAATTCAAATTCCAATCTTCATGTGTAGTTGTGTCTGTCCATACCGCTACTCCACATATAGCTGTCAGTCCATACCAGTCCTCCATGTGTAACCGTATCAGGTGTAGCCATGATATTACATACCGGTCCTCCGCATCTAGCTGCGTCACTCTATACCGGTCCTCCGTGTCTAGCTGCGTCACTCTATACCGGTCCTCCGTGTCTAGCTGCGTCACTCCATACCGGTCCTCCGTGTCTAGCTGTGTCGGTCCATACCGGTCCTCCGTGTCTAGCTGTGTCGGTCCATACCGGTCCTCCGTGTCTAGCTGTGTCGGTCCATACCGGTCCTCCGTGTCTAGCTGTGTCGGTCCATACCGGTCCTCCGTGTCTAGCTGTGTCGGTCCATACCGGTCCTCCGTGTCTAGCTGTGTCGGTCCATACCGGTCCTCCGTGTCTAGCTGTGTCGGTCCATACCGGTCCTCCGTGTCTAGCTGTGTCGGTCCATACCGGTCCTCCGTGTCTAGCTGTGTCCCTCCATACCGGTCCTCCGTGTCTAGCTGTGTCCCTCCATACCGGTCCTCCGTGTCTAGCTGTGTCCCTCCATACCGGTCCTCCGTGTCTAGCTGTGTCCCTCCGTACCGGTCCTCCATGTCTAGCTGTGTCAGTCTCTTCCAAGTGCATGAATTATAAAGCTGTGTGTGCGTAGATAAGCTGACTGTGATATATTGTACATCCCACACATCTTCCTGTGTGTATTGGCTGTAGATGGCCATTGTCTTTAATGTGATGTACTCCCCATGGATTTGTGAATTGTTTGTGATGTGTGCCCTGTACTGTAGGCTTGTCTCGCGTTTGAGTGATGTCAGGATGTTGTGCTTCCTGTGTGTTCCGTGGTGGCACTAAATTTTCTGGTTGGTGTCCTGCAGGATTGCCAAGGATACAACATTTGAGCGGCTGCCGTGCACGCATGCAGGAACATATGCTGATGACTGTTTGGTACAGAGAGTCACCCAGGTAAGTGCCCTAGTGGCTGGGAGGGGTGTACCAGTCCTTGTGGTGGACATGGCAGTGTATGGGTTAGCGGTGGTGATAGCTGGGAGTGAACAGTGATTGCTTGGTTGAGGTGTAAGAGGGTATACATCTATAGGAGGTTAGAGAGTATACAGTGCATCTATAGGAAGGTATATATCTATAAGAGGTTATCTACAGGAAAGTATACAGTCTATTAGAGGGTATACATCTATTAAAAGGTAGAGATTCTCTTTAGGAAGATATACAGTTTATTAGAGGGTTTAGATTACATCTGTAGGGAGGCACATCTATTAAAGGGTATATAGTACATTTATAGGAAGGTATCAATTTATTTGGGTAGTCTGGGATTGGGGGGATTCAACTCGAGCAGTAGGTCCAGTTGCGCCAGTCCAAAACATTATTTTGGGGCATGGCAGCCCAATTGTATTCAGTAATTGGAAAGTTCACATGTACATCAGTTGCCCACGCAGGGGTTTCTTCCACACAATGTGCACAAATGAAAATACTGAGCAACCTGGCTCACTTGTTGGCAGCACTGCACTCTTACCAGTGTCTGACTGTGTTGTCAATCTTTCCTGGAACACTTGTCTCTATAGTCTTTAGTGGCAGTCCCCTGCTGTGTGGCCCACCTCCTGGTCTATGGATTGGGGTTCTCCTGACACCCCCGATAGGACCTGACTCCTGGAACTGAGACCTCTGTCTCCTGGCTGGGGCCCCCTAACCCCAGGCGAGACCTTCAGTCTCCTACACTGGGAGCGGTCTCCAAACCGGGAGCTCTGAGCTATTTTCAGACCTGAGTCTATAATGACCTTGCACACCTGTGTAGTCAGCTAGGTTCCAGGCGTCTAGCAAAACCTGGACACAGGATTGAATGTTCTAACCCAAAACTACAGAATCTGGAGAAAGCCAAAAACAGCTTTCTGAACCTCTCATTAACTCTTAATGCGAATCCTGTTTTACATTTTCCTTTATTCTTACATTGACAGGGCCTCCCTCTGTCACAGTAGGTATACATGTTAAGAAAGGTGTATATATTAGAGGGTATACAGTAGATCTATGGGAAGGTATACGTCTATTACAGGGTATACAATGGGGTCGGCAACCCCGTCAACCGTGAACTACCTGTCGACCGCGGGTAGGTGACAGACCGGGAACGACCGCCTCCTGCTAGCTGCCGGTCTTTGCAATCAACATCCTCCGAGCCTTCAGTCCTCCTCTCTCCCTCCCCTCCTGCCTCTTCCACCGCTGTCATCAGTAACAGCGGAAAGCAAGAGGACATGGGGGGGGGGGGGGGGGGATGAGCTGACCAAGTTAACTTTTTCTCTAAGTATCTTCCAGTACAGCCCATGAGACCTAGGGCTCCTCCTACCAGGACAGGAAACACGTTAACACTCACCAGATAAAAGGGCGGTCCTCCAGGCCCCCTGTCAGTATTAGTGTTTCCTCCGGACGGGGGGGGTAACATGTTTCCTGGAACTGGTTCCCCTAGGTCTCATGAGCATTGCTCCTGTGGTATTTTGGGGTGGTTTTCCTACTTTCTTCTTAGGTCCCAGAGCAGCACATCCACCAGGGGAATAGGCTTGTAGCTGCTGTCCCTGCTTCTCGGTGCATGGGGAATGCTAGCACCGCAGTGGTTTTCCTAGTACGAGGAGTCAGATACTTCAATCTTATCGCCCAGAAGATTTTATCATGGGCAGAAGGGAATCTAGCCTCAATTACAGCAGTGCACCTGAAGGGGACATAAAACTGTCTGGCAAATTATCTCAGCCGCTACCGGGTATGTTGAGACAATTGGTCCCTTCACCCCGAAATCTTTGCGGGTCTCACCGACAGATGGGGATGTCCCAAAGCGGACCTTTTTCGCAGTTCAGAACAATCGCAAGACATAGTTCTTTTCTCTCAACCCAGAGGATCGATCATTAGGGCCTCTGTTATGCCTTCCAGTCGATCGGGCTAATTCCAGAAGTCCTCTAGAAGTTTCTTCTAGAAGAAACAGATCTTATCCTAATAGCCCCTTTCCTGGCCCAAGAGGCCATGGTTTTCCCTGTTGCAGACTCTGGTCTCGGAGCCTCCACTGAGTCCTCCAAAGAGAGAAGAATTATTATCGCAGGGTCCAGTGTTGCACCCACAGGTGGTTTCCTTAAGCTTGATGGCCTAGTATCTAAAGAAAAGATACTAACCACCCAGGAGTTCTCTGACAAAGTAGTCAAGACCCTGGTCAATTGCAGAAAACCAGTCACTAGAGACATATATTCCAAGGTTTGGAAGACATTTTAACTTGTGGTTATCTGAAAATCAAAGACTAATTCATGATGTTCCTTCAATTTTTGGAATTTTTTCAAGAGGGTGTCGACAAACGTCTTTCAGTTAGTACCTTAAAGGTACAGGCGGCAGCTATCGGTGTTTTTCTCCAATTTTCTCTCTTGGAAAAATCCACTATAGCTAGATTCTTCAAATCAATTTCTAGGTCCAGGCCAGTAGTGGTTAGAAGTTGTCATATACATCTATTACAGGATATACAGTACATCTATAGGAAGGTATACATCTATTACAGGATATACAGTACATCTATTACAGGGTATACAGTACATCTATAGTAAGGTATACATCTATTACAGGGTATACAGTACATCTATAGGAAGGTATACATCTATTACAGTATATACAGTACATCTATAGGAAGGTATAAATCTAGGGAATCTGGAGGCACTTTTTTAAGATTTCCCTTTTATTTGCAGCATAAGTGTTACATTGTGGCCACAGTGGACCGAGACCTGAAAAGGAGGATCAGGAAGATTCCCGGAGTTCCCATCATGTACATTTCCAGTCACAGGTTAGATGCATTGTGTGTGCCCCTCCCCTTCGTCGGCTCCTCTACCTGATAATGGTGAATTTACCCTTTTTCTTTTATTATTTATTTTATTTTTCCCTTCAGGTATAATATTGAGAGAATGCCAGATGACTACGGAGCTCCGCGCTTTTAGGATTGCTGCTTACCTGTTTGAACTGGTTGTGATTGGTCTGTTTAAGATCATGGATTGTAATTGGTCAGTTGTTAGGATCCCACGTTGTTCTTCCAAGGGACTTCAGTAACCTGTGGACAGGTATATTTGTGTCCCGAGAAAATGCAAGGATCGTGGGAGGAAGCCTCTCTTAATAACTTTAAGGTGACCCTATCCCCCAAGCTGGTGAATATATCCATACATTGTATGGCAGGGTGTCACTCTGTTGTCATGTACTTTGTCCCCTTTGATCACCTGTCTGTACAGAGATTATTCTATAAACACACCTAGAGTTTTTATAAATGTAAAGTCGCCATTAAAACAATTTCCAGCCCGTGATTATTTCCTTCTGTTGTCTTTCTCATATGAATTTGTTTTACAAGCCAATCTTCTACCCTCACAGAGAGCCCTGCCCACTACGTCAGTGCTGGAATTCCCATTGTGTACCACAGAGAGAACCCTAAAACATGACAGGCACCTAAAAAAAAAAAAAAAAAACTGTAAGGGGGGTAACTGGGGTCTGCCATTGCTTATCTCCTCCTGAAAATGCATTGATCTTTGGGGCAGGTGTACAGGTTAGGAAAGTTAGAACTAAGTCACAACTCCTAATGTGGTTTTGAATTGGTGACTCTGAAATTACTGAAGCCATTTGGTCAGCATGACGGATAGAGACCTAGTGTTGTAGTCACAAGGAGAACTTGCCAATGCAAATCCTATGTTCTGACTGCAGGTTGCCTTGTTTTTGCTTTGTCAAAATGCACTCCCCTTCCACCCCAATACACCTACCAGGCACTGCATTGTATGTACACAAGAGGAGATGGGCACTTGCCATTGGTTGGCACATAGCAGCAGAGGGACTGAGAGACAGATGATGGCACAGAGCTGGAGGGGGGTGTTAATAAACAAAGGATGGGACGATGGGGGTGGCCGGAATAAAGAGACAGAGAATGTCACATGGTGGGTAGGGGGGAATGGAGAGATAGAAGGTAGCACATAGCAGGGTGGGGGTGGAGCGACAGGGGATGACAAATGGCAGAGAAGGGGAAATGAAGAGTTAAAAGGTAGCATGTAACATGGAAGTGAAGAGACAAAGGCTGGCACATAGCAGAGAGAGGGGGGAGAATGGCACATAGTGGGATGGGGGGAATGATGAGATAGAGGATGGTGGGTATGGGAGGGGCTGGAACTGGCATAGTGGGGGGGTGGTCACACAGAAGTCAAAGGCCCCTTTCACACGAAGGGTCCAATTAGGTCCACCTGTCAGTTTTTTTTAGGCAGACCTGATCGGATGGTGCATTCAGCCCTATGGTTTTGGGGGGTGTAAATGGACTTGTTTCCGTATACTACCGCCTTCCTCCGGTCACCTAAAGGGGGGAAAAAAAATAAAGGTGTTCCGTCCTCCGTCTAGGCCAGGGGTCTCCAAACTGCGGCCCGAGGGCCAGATGTGGCCATTTGCTAGCCTTTTTGTGGCACAATTCCTCCCACTGACACCAACAATGGGCACCAACAATGATGGGATACTATTCCTTCTACTAATAGGGGGAATACTCCTCGTCCTACTGACCACCAACCCTGAGGCCATATTTGTTCTCACTGATGCTGGGCCCGTGACATTTTCTGCCCCTGCAGGCCACAACCCGGCCCTTCTAAAGTCTGAAGGACAATAAAGTGGCCCTTTGTTTTGAAAAGTTTGGAGACCCCTGGTCTAGGCGAATTGGGTCAATGGTCGGTCAGGTGTAAACGGACAGCAGAGTCTGTTTACTCCCGGCTGCCCATAGAGCAAAATAGGCTCTGTCCATGTCCACACTGCAAAAACTGAGCGGACGCGGATGTCTCATCCGCCCATTCCGCTCTGGACAGATTAACCAAAACGGAGTCCGCACCATGTGAAAAGGTCCATAGTCAAAGGGCTAACTAAATATGCATTCTTGTTACATTTTAAAATACATATTTTTTTTTTTTTTTTTTAATTAACATGTACTTTGATTAACTGGTGTTTCTTTTATCAGCCAAAAGTTCTGTTTCAGAGGGTAAGTGCTTCTTTATCTGCCAAAAATGTCCTTCCACTGTGCCTGTCTGTGGCCGCGTACATATAATTTGTGCTCTGCCCCTTCCAACAGACAAGGACAGTGGTCATTGTACTGTATCCAGTGGGGAAAATGTATTATTTGATCCCCTGCATATTGTGTAAGTTTGCACTCTTACAAAGAAATGAAGGGTCTCTAATTTTTATCATAGGTGTAATTTAAATGATAGAGACAGAATATCAAGCAAAAAATCCAGATAAAAAAAAAAACACATAAAACAAATGCTATAAATTAAGTTGCAGTTCAGTGAGTAAAATAAATATTTGACCCCCAAGCAAAAAAATGGCTTAGTACTTGGTGGGGAAACCCTTGTTGGCAAGCACAGAGGTACGACGTTCTATCATTTTTTTTTTTTTTGTTTGTTTTTCACACAAATACACATTTCATTTTTGACCACCACCTGGGTTTTTTATTTTTTGCAATATAATAAAAAAAAAAATTAAACCTATTTTTACTTTCTGCTACAAAACCTATCCAATATAAAAAAAAAAAAAAAATATATATATAATATATATATATATATATATATATATATATATAAAATATATATATATATATATATATATATATATATATATATATATATATATATATATATATATATATATATATATATATATATATATATATATATATATATATATTTTTTTTAATAAACACTTACCTGTCCAGGGATCCAGAGCTGTCCTCAGCTGGGCCCGTCTTTGAGTCCCCGGGACAGCCATCTTGAATGTGGGAAACCAGCTGTGACTTTAATGTGCTTCACAGCCTGCTTCTGACTGCGCTAACTGAACGGAAGTGGAGCAGGTACAGTGAGAGAAAAGAGTATTTGACCCCCTGCTGATTTTGTACGTTTGCACCCTGACAAAGAAATGATCAGTCTATAATTTTTATGGTAGGTTTATTTTAACAGCGAGAGACAGAATAACAACAAAAATTTTCAGAAAAACGCATTTCAAAAAGTTATAAATTTATTTGCATTTTAATGAGTGAAATAAGTATTTGATCCCCTATCAATCAGCAAGATTTCTGGCTCCCAGGTGTCTTTATACAGGTAACATGCTGAGATTAGGAGCACTCTTGTTACCTGTATAGAAGACACCTGTCCACAGAAGCAATCAATCAGTTTCCAATCTCTCCACCATGGCCAAGACCAAAGAGCTGTCCAAGGATGTCGGGGACAAGATTGTAGACCTACACAAGGCTGGAATGGGCTACAAGAACATCACCAAGCAGCTTGGTGGGAGGGTGACAACAGTTGGTGCGATTATTCGCAAATGGAAGAAACACAAAATAACTGTAAATCTCCCTCATTCTGGGGCTCCATGCAAGATCTCACCTTGTGGAGTCTCAATGATCATGAGAACGGTGAGGAATCAGCCCAGAACTACACAAGAGAATCTTGTCAATGGTCTCAAGGCAGCTGGGACCATAGTCACCAAGAAAACAATTGGTAACACACTACACCGTGAAGGACTGAAATCCTGCAGCGCCCGCAAGGTCCCCCTACTCAAGAAAGCACATGTACAGGGCTGTCTGAAGTTTTTCTAATGAACATCTGAATGATTCAGAGGAGGACAGGGTGAAAGTGTTGTGGGCAGACGAGACCAAAATCAAGCTCTTTGGCCTTAAAGCGGTGTTCCGGCCGAAATGATACTTTTTAAATACTACACAATGGAGTGCTTCAATCTGTTTGCCCACCTGTCCGCCTGAGAGGAGCTGGCAGGGACCCAGTCAGAGGAGAACAGATCCTGAGGAGGTGGATGCCCAAGCCCAGTAAGGTTGTTTTTCCTTACCATTAAGGTAAGGGGTTGGGGGAAACAGCCCAGGACACCTGCATGAAAAGGAGCACCACGTTTTACCCGTAAAGACTATTACAAACACAAAACCCATCACTTCACCTGGAGATTGTTTATGAATTGTGCACTTTATATGGGAATATCCGCTTGATTGCACAGGACTTGTTTTCCAATTTTTTTACACTTTTATCCTGGACTCACGGCAATTTATTTATTTAACACAGGTTTATTTGTGCTTTTTTGGATTTAACGCACAGGTTTATTTATTCACGGATTGCTTTTTGCACTTAATCTTTAATGTAATTATTGCATATACACGTTATTTGCTATTTTTTACTTGAATATATCACCACTTATAGTTTTATATTGCATCCTATTTTGGACACATGGGATATTGATATATATTGTTTGATGGATTCATTTGATGTTGTTCGTATAGCCCTATTTATTATTTGATGCTATACGCCTTGCTTCATTCCATTAATCTCTCTGGACGCTGTGTCTGGAGCCACCCTTGCTGGATGATCCCCCTTGGAGTGGTGGACGTTTATCAGCGCCACATTTTTATCGATTATTAATTCTAATGCACTCTTGTTATTATTCATATTAGCCTTTTTATGTTTTTTATGCTAGCGCCCCATTATTTATATATATATATATATTTATTCTCATTGATTGTTGGTGTGTGAACACCCTGATGGTGGCTGCGGCAGTTGTTGTCATTGTTGTTTAGCTGACTTATTGCAGCTCTCCCCCCCCCCCCCCTCCCCCCTTTTTGGTTTGCGCAGTTGTACCCCCCCTTTTGTACACTTTTTAAATAAAAATTCCCCTATAATACACAAGCTTAATGTATTCTAGTAAAGTTAGTCTGTAAACTAAGGTCTGTTTTGTTAGTTTTTAGCAGTAGTTTGTTATTTTATAAACTTGCAGCAGGCCGTGGCCATCTTAAGTGTGGGCATCTGAAGCCAGACTGTATTTCTTCCTGGATCTCATCCTTGCAGATCTCGTACATGCTCAGTGCAGCATAAGCAGTGTAATAGGTTTCAGGTCAGGTTTCCATAGCAACGGCAGTTTGAGAGGAAGTTTCTGCCCCTTCCCAGGAGGCATTGCAACCAGGAAATGATGCGATGGGCCGCGGCCAGGGAGGAGGAAGTGAAAAATGAATACAGCAGATATACAATCTGTGCTGAAAAAAAAATAAAAAAAAATATCCAATTTGTTTACAGTGCACAGTTTAGTGAGGGATGCTGAAGAGTTGTAAAAGTGGGTGGAACTCCACTTTAACTCGCCTTGTTTGGAGGAGGAAGAATGGTGCTTATGACCCCAAGAACACCACCGTCAAACATGGAGGTAGAAACCTAATGCTTTGGGGGTGTTTTTCTGCTAAGGGGAAAAACACAACAAGAGAATTAATATTCTTTAAAAAATAAAAAAACATTTGGAAAAAAAATTTTTTTTTTACCTTATGCGAAATCCCTGTTGCTAGGCAGTCTTCCTAATCTGCCTCCTTCCTACTCCACGGTGATGTTCTTTGATCTTCTGTCCTCCTCTGCGTTGTCTTCTGGGTAATGGGGCGTGCTGTGTTCTGGGAACTGTGGGCAGTGAAGCTGTAAGGCTCTACTGCCTGTTTTCCTTAGTGAGGATGGCGGCGCTGGGACTGGAGCGCCGAGGGACATGTCGGCCTCGGCGGCCGACATCGCGGGCGCCCTGGGAGGGTAAGTGCAGCAGGGTGTACCAAGATGGGTGTCACAGCACAGCATTTCAAGAATAAATCCTTTCCTCATGTCATTTATTGCTGCATTTCAGTGCCAGCCACTTGTTGTGCCCATAAGTGCCACCTATCAGTGCCCATCAGTCAAACTGTCACATGACATTAAAAAAAAGTAGATAGTCAAAGAAAATCTTTATGGACAGGAAATATGTGAGCCTCCTGATACATGTCGCTTTCAAAGCTCGTCCACATCCTCCAGGTTTAAAGTGTTACTAAACCCAGGACCCTGCCTTCATTATAGCTGTTCTCCCACAGTACGCAGAACATGGAAATGCAATTATTTAGTAAATATTAACTGCTAAATACCTTTTCTTATCACCAGTATATAGCAGTCTTGTGACTTCTACCAGTGTCTGGTTAAAGCTTGTAGGAGGAGTTTTCATTCTCCTCTGATTGTCCTATGAGGCTGTATGACCCCTGACCCTCTGTCTGGACAGTGCTGATTGACCCTGTGCTGATCACGTGCACCCTTTTTAGCAATATACACCAAACTGAGCAGAGTGCTCCCAAGGCTCAGTACTATCTGCAGATGGATTGGGGACAGTGAAAGAAGGGGTGGATCAGGAGAGACAGGATCAAACAGTATTTTTATCCAATATAGCAGTGATGGCGAACCTTGGCACCCCAGATGTTTTGGAACTACACTTCCCATGATGCTCACGTACTCTGCACTGTAGTTGAGCATCATGGGAAATGTAGTCCCAAAACATCTGGGTGTGCCAAGGTTCACCATCACTGCAATATAGAGATTAAACCCTGAGGTTCCACAGTGAGTAGAACAAACATGCTTTACTGCATAAACAGAGTGATTTTACTGTTGTGAAATGAATTAAAGTGGAGTTCCACCCACTTTTACAACTCTTCAGCATTCCTCACCAAAGTGTGCACTGTAAACGAATTGGATATTTTTTTATTTTTTTTCTCAGCACCTACTGTATATCTGCTGTATTCATTTTTCACTTCCTCCTCCCTGGCCGCGGCCCATCGCATCATTTCCTGTTTGCAATGCCTCCTGGGAAGGGGCGGCAACTTCCTCTGACACTGCCGTTGCTATGGAAACCTGACCTGAAACATATTACACTGCTTGTGCTGCACTGAGCATGTGCGAGATCTGCAAGGATGAGATCCAGGAAGAAACACAGTCTGGCTTCAGATGCCCACACTTAAGATGGCCACGGCCTGCTGTAAGTTTATAAAATAACAAACTACTGCTATACACTAACAAAACGGACCTTAGTCTTGTGTATTATAGGGGTATTTTTATTTAAAAAGTATAATTTCGGCCGGAACACCGCTTTAAATAGCGTTTTTAGATTTGCATTTCAAGGTTCTCCTATCCCTGTCCTCCCATTCTCCCTCCTCTGCAGACTCAGACTGAGAGTTAGAAGGCAGAGGTAAAGGACCACATCCATGAGCACTGCATGGAAAATGCCGTGGATGAAGTCAGGGAAGGAGCAAAGAAGAGACTAAGGAGGGATTTGGAGAATAATCTATATGTATCCCACCATAAAACCACCAATAACCAGTAGTGTATTTGGGTTTTGTGCTGCCCTAGGCCTGACTAAACTCGTGCACCCCCAAATTTAAATATGACCCACCCCTTCCTGTCAAGGCCACACCCCTTGCTGTTTAAGACCCGCCCTGAAATTTTTCGAGTGGGGACACTAGTTCTGAGGGCCTGGAGAGGGGGGGGGGGGGGGGCAATGGATTTCCTCTCACTTCCTGTTTGGCTATGGGGCAGAAAGTGTAGGGAAATCTCTGCAATGGGACAGGAATGGTAAAAAAATAAACTGACAGGGGATATAACCCTCCCTTATTCTATCCAAAATGAAAAAATATGTTGCCTATAGTTCTACCTTAACCACTTTACGACCAGCGCACGACGATGTACGTCCCTTTTTTTGAAGAGGGATAGCTCGGCAACGGCAGCAGCTGCTGCCACAAGCGAGATATCCATCTCTTCAGGCGCCGGTCGTATTTACGATAATGGTGGTCTCCGTGGCGGATTTGCCGCGAGATCATCGTTATCAGCGGCGGGAGAGGTGCTCTCCCGCGTCCTCCGCCGCTTACCGCAGCCGTCGGTAGCAGCGGAGGCAATCGCGTTCTTCACACTGCTGGGTATGGAGACGAGTGAGGCTAAGATGGCCCCCACCTGTCTCTATACCATAGCAGGGCGGAAGCGACGTCAAAACGTCACTTCCGCCCATACCTCTTAAAGGCACATTTTTTCAATGTAATTTTGTTCAAATTACATTTTTTTTTTTTTTTTTTTTTTGCATTTAAGTCCAAATATGAGATCTGATGGACTTTTTGACCCCCAGATGTCATATTTAAGAGGACCTGTCATGCTTTTTTTCCTATTACAAGGGATGTTTACATTCCTTGTAATAGGAATAAAAGTGACCCAATTTTAAAAAAATTTTTTAAACTGTGTAAAAATAAATAAAATCAAGTAAAAAAATAAAAAAAAAAATATATATTTTTTTAAAGTGCCCCGTCCCGACGAGCTCGCGTGCAGAAGCACCCGCATATGGAAA